>CAUYUJ010001998.1:22500-45000 GCA_963575745.1 Prorocentrum cordatum
GCCCCCAAGAGGCTCCCAAGAGACCCCCCAGAGGCACCCAAGATGCTCCAAAAGGCCTCGGCGAGAATGCCACATCACTGATTTCTCTAAGGTTTTAGCCACATGTTGGCCTCTTGGGGGGGGCCCTGATTAAGATGACTCCAAGAGCGCCTGGGAGAGCCCAAGATGACCTCCAAGATGGCTCAAGATACCCCAAGATGTCTCATAATGGTTTCCTCTGTGTGCTGCCCACTTCCCTGATCTAGGCAATTCCTCTGGGCATCGTTTCTGGATGGGCTGGTGGGGATTCTTTTTGTCGCAACCGCAAGCGAGGCCGCCAGCGGCGAGTGAGGTCCGAGCGGGCCGCGCAACAGCCGAATTGCCTAACGCCGGCGGGCCGGCGACCTCAGCAGCGCCTCGGCGGGCGGGCCGGCGTGAGGGAGGGGATGCGAGCAGCAGCTGCCAGGGACCAGGTCCAGGAGCGCGCACATGCACGATTAACCAACCAGTGTTGGAGCGCAGCCAAAATGGCGCGGGGGTAATACCAGGATGTAGCCAGGAAGGCAGCCATCAGTACATTGCGTCAGCTGCCAGGGGACCAAACTCGCCAGAAAGTGGTGCATAGGGGGCTGGTGGGGATTCTTTTTAAGTCAGCGGCCACAGGCGAGCGCGCCAGCGGCGAGTCCAGTCAGAGCGGGGCGCTCAAAGACGAATTAACCTAAAGCGGTGGGCTGGGGCCTCGCGCAGCACCTCAGCGGCGGGCCTGTGAGTGGAAAAGGCTGGCGGTAAACTGGATAACAGTACTGCCAGGGTACACGCATGCAACGCACTGGTAGGGATTCTTTTTCTCGCGGGCGCAAGCGAAAGCGCAGGCGCCGAGTTGAAAGGTCCGGGCCACGGGCACTGGTGGGGATTCGCGAAGCGTCAACAATTTAGCAGATCGATGACGGCTGGCTGGCTATGACACCTGTGGCATGTCCCAGGTGAACGGTCGAAACGGCGGGGCAGAGCATGGAGCGAGAGCAGCTGGGCGACAGAAGAATCGGCGGCCGGCGGTGTCGGCCCGCGGCCACGCTCTCCAAACTGTGGAAGCCCAAGGGCCTGTCCCCCTGCTCATGGGAACCCTCCACAGGCGCCCCAGAGGTCGACGACAGGATCCCTCACCTGCAAGCAGGCGTAGGGTTCCCAGTACGTTGACCTGGGGGCCGCCCGGGGGGGGGTCCACCGAGCCTGAGGGAGGTTTGGGCCTGCCGGCGGTGGCGGGGGTGGCCACTCGCGCCGGAGTGGCTGGCCACACTCGCCCAGGTGGAAGGCAGAAGGGCTTATCCCCCTGCACACAGGAAACCCCAGAGGCGTCAACCATACCCGCGACGGGTACCCTCCCCTGCCAGGCAGGAGCAGGGTACCCAGACCGCGGGGGTGGTGGCCGCCTGGGGGGGGTCGCCCTGGTTTGTCCTGGCGAAGGAGGGCGCTCAGCTACTCCCGTCTCCGTGCGGATGGAGCGCTGCTGGGTTTGCATACTGGAGCTCGTCCAGCGTCAAAGAAAAACGTGAGGGATCCAGGAGAGCAACTTTGCCATTTCCTCAAACCTCCGAAACCTCCGCAGAAAATGGGTAACAAAGAAGGCGGTAAGCTAAGCTTCGATCTTGTCGCCATACAGCCCTGGAGATGTACCTCATGAGGATCAACTTGGAGGCCACGCTGTGGGGGTCCTTACAAAGCAATGCGTTCCTAGCGTATCTGGCGCCTTCATGAAACACCGTCTTGTACAGGCCTAGAACCAAATGGGGAGAGAGCTCCGAGAGGTCCAGGGACGTCAACATAGCATCAACATATCTCTGGAAATCTGGGTGCTCGAACACGTGCTTCAGGATGGCCTGGGAATCAGGGTCGAGAGGGTGCTCGAACATATCCTCCTCCTCATCCTCCTCCTCCCCCTCCCTCTCCCATCGCTCCGCGGCCGTCTGGGAGTAGAACTCGGAATCGCGCTCGAAGCCGTCTGGCACTCCGAGGAACCTCTCTAGGCGCTGGCCGATCGGGCGGCGGCACCACCCGAAGCTGCCGTAAGCGAAGGCGAACTGCAGGGTGCCGAAGAGATGCTCGCCCCAGTTGAAGGCCTCTTGGCGGCGCGCAGAGATCTTAGCGTCTCAATTTCTGGCGTTGCAAGCTCTTCGAGCCAGGTGGATTCGCATAATTTCGAGCGTGATCTGGTTGTGATGTTTCACGGTGTTGCATGTTTTTCGCGCCGTCGGATCTCAGGGGGGCGACGCGCAGAGGCCGACGAACGAACCACACACACAACCGCACCCACAGGGAGGTCGGAGGGATGGGCGCAGGTGGTCGGACTCCGGATGGGGCTCCCGCTCGAGCGGGGAGTACCATCTGACAGCACGCACCCGCAGCTCCCTCCGTCCCCCCTATGGGTATGGGCAGGACGACGGGGGGGGGGAGGGGCGGCCGCCGTCCGAGAAGGCAGCACCCCGCCTGCTCAGGTGCCCCTGAGCGGCAGCCGGCCTCCTCCGAGGAGCCCGCTGCCGTCTGAGACCAGGCCGCCGCCCCCCGGACCCCCGCCCACATGCCCAGACCCCCGACGGCGTGCCTGCTTCATGACTGGGACCTCTCGCCCCGGGCACCCCGTCCCAGGGACCACCAGCTGCTCCTCCCGAGCAGCAGGAGGAGGAGCAGGAGGAGGAGGAGGAGGAGGAGGAGGAGGAGGAGGAGGAGGAAGCGGAGGACGAGAAAACGCAGGAGAAGGAGGTGGAGGAGGAGGAGGAGGACGCCGACACGAGGAAGGGAGGACGAGGATGCGGCGGCGGCGGCGGATAGGAGGAGGAGGACAGGCGGAGGAGGAGGCTGATGGAGAGGAGGAGACGCACGCCAGATGCGGCGGCCGGAGCCCGGCGGCGCACGTGCGGAGGCGCTCAGACTTAGGAGGAGGCCCCGCGCGGTCCGAGAACGGTCCAAACCCACCGCCGCGCGTCTCCCCACGGCGCAGGCGACGCTACCACCCACGGAACCGACCACGTACACACGCCACGCCGGACGCACACCTAGCGCGTGCGAGATGTCGATGTCTCAGCGTAGCCTTCCTCCGCCCGAGAACCGAGATGACTCTGCGATGGCCCCGCCAACAACAACAACAACAACAACAACCACAACCACAACCACAACCACAACCACAACCACAACCACAACCACAACGACAACGACAACAGCAACAACAACAACAACAACACACCAACAACAACAACAACAACAACAACAACAACAACAACAACAACAACAACAACAACAACAACAACAACAACAACAACAACAACAACAATCACTTAACCCGAACGCTCAGTGTTCTCACCAGTGCCAGGGTTTTCATGCGACGCCAGCCAATACCCCCACTTTGTGGGGGGGCGGTGCAAGCTCTACCAAATATCCACACGACTCTTCGCCACCACCCACACCCAGCTTCCCGCCCTATGACGTTCGGACACTTCACTTCGTGGCCTGCGGACGACCGTGGCTACTACACTGGCGTGGAGTACACACCCACAGAAGTTGTAAGGACAGCGCGCGCGGGTGGAAATTTTGAAAAGTCGTGCAGGTGTTTTTCGAGGACCTACGGTGCGATTCGTGTGATTTTATGATGCGCGGTGCTAAAATTCTTAAGAAGCCCAATGGTTTTTGGAGATTTCGGCGTGCGCGCGCGAAGAAAAAACTAATGTGTCCCGCATGGTATTATTTGACAGGGATGATGGCCCTGGCAGATGCGCGGTGCTAAAATTCTTAAGAAGCCCAATGGTTTTTGGAGATTTCGGCGTGCGCGCGCGAAGAAAAAAACGAATGTGTCCCGCATGGTATTATTTGACAGGGATGATGGCCCTGGCAGGTGCGCAACCGTTGTCGCAGAAGTTCGAAAAAGTTGCTCGCAAAGCCCGTTTGACAGAAATGTTTAAAAAGTGTTGGTTTTCCTACGAATCCGCAAGAGCGCGCGGGATGAGATTTTGACATTTTTTTGTTGAAAAACCATTGGTTTTTTGATGTTTTTATGTTAAAATCGTTCCGAACACTAAGCTTTTGGAAGGATTTCGTCTTGCGCGCGCGAATGTCCACTTTACCTTATTTTTTGCAAGGGATTCTTGAAATTTGATTATATTAGAACAAGAAATGTCATTTTATAGTGTTTTTTGCAAGGGAAAGCGGGGGGAACAAAACAACCGGATCTTGATCACATCGAATTACCTGAGGCTTCCTCACGAAAATGATGAAAATGTAGCTGCGGCCTAGGCGGCGCAGGGGGGCGCGCACCAGGGGGCCCAACAATAATTATTCTTCAACAACCATAATTTCAACAACAACCACAAAAACACCCCAACACAAAAAAAAACAACAACAACAACAACAACAACAACAACAACAACAACAACAGCAACAGCAACAGCAACAACAACAACGACGACGACGACGATAACAACAACAACAACAACAACAACAACAACAACAACAACAACAACAACAGCAACAGCAGCAACAGCAGCAACATCAACAACAACAGCAACAACAACAGCAATAACAACAACAACAACAACAACAACAACAACAACAACAACAACAACAACAACTGCAACAGTAATAACAACAACACCAACAACAGCAACAATAATAACAACAACACCAGCAACAACAACAACAAAACTAAACAAAATAAACACAAAAGTATAAAAGAAACGTCCGAGCGATGCCAAGACTACATAACCATCAGCTCTCGGAGCTCCGCGCGGATTTCCTAGATCGGCACTGGACCCTCCTCCCTGGCGCACGGAGCGCGCCAGGGGCCGCGCCGGAGGCGCCGCCAGGGGCTCCGGCGCAGATCCACGAAGTGCGCGCGGAGCTCCGAGAAATCATGTCTCCGCCGCTTTGTTTCGTGTTCGCTCCTCCCGAACCGCATTTTCAAGGGCGAGAGCCCCGCCAGGCCCAGAGCAGCCAGAGGCCTCCCGCCGCGATGTTTCTAGGGGGCCACATGCGAGCCCTACCCCTACCCCCCACGATTTCTGGGGGGGGGGCGTCACTTCGCTCGGGAGCCCCCGAACGAAGTGAACCCCACCCTCCCCCTCCGAAATCGTGGGGGGCAGGGGTAGGGCTCGCATGCGGCCCCCCAGCTTCGCCACGACGCGAGGGGGGGAGAGCACGTCCGGGCCCCCGCGCGCGCCGCCCGGCCTCGCCGCCGAGGGCGGCCGAGCGGTAGAGGTACTCGGCGAGGTCCGCGCGCGAGGCCCGCGCGGGGGGCGGGGCCGCCTCGGCCCCGCAGGCCGCGGCGGCCTCCGCGCGGCGGCCGGCGACGAGCAGGCACTGGGGGCCCGCGGGCACGGGGGCCTCGGACTCCGCCCACTGCCCGACGTCCCCGCTCCTCGGAGGAGGAGGAAGGGGAGGAGGAGGAGGAGGAGGAGGAGGAGGAGGAGGAGGAGGAGGAGGAGGAGGAGGGGGACGAGGAGGAGGAGGAGGAGGAGACCTCCCTTTAGCAAAAACGTGGTTTCGCGAAAGCGACCTGAGACCCAAACCTGGCAGGCGCAGGCCTGGAAAAGGACGGCCACGGCGCCCTCTCGCGAACCGAGAACGGACAATTCACTCATCGACGTGTCACTGTTGGGGGTTATGCCCGACGTCCCCGCTCCTCGGAGGGGGCACAGGGGCAGGGTATGGCGACGGGTCCGGGGCTCCAGGCTGTGGGTTATGTCGCTCCCATCTCACTTAGAAGACCACACCCCAGACATAATAATACTCTCGAGCGCCCGAGGAAGCGTCGAGAGAGTGTCGAATCACAGTGTCAGGCGAGCGTCTCCCAGGGCCCGGCACGTGAAAACCCTCGAAAAAATCATGCTTTCGGAGGGGCATAGAGGCAGGGTGTGACGACGGGTCCGGGGCTGCAGGCCGCGGGGCGACCTCGTCGGTTCTCGGCGGCTCGTGCGCCTCGGGGTGCCCTCCCGCGGCCGCGCCTCGCCGACGGCGTGCCGGGGTGCCCGGAGGATCGTCGCGAGCGGCCGCCAAGGGAGCCGAGCCATGCAGAGAAAGCGACGGGGCAACGTGAAGGGGGACACGAGCTCAAGGGGGGAAACGGAGACTTGGAATCGGCGAATGCATCGCCCACCGAGTTTGTTTGGGGGGGGGGTGCAGCAGACCAGACGCATCGGGAACAAAAAACGATTCCTGCCCGCGCGCAAGCGCCTGCCTTCACGGCCAAAGCCAAAGTAGAGATTCAATGGCTGTGGAGGACATCACCCGACTGCCTGTCAGTCTGGGCGCCCGCACGCCTCGGGCTGGAAATTACATATACAGCGGGGCGGAAATTCGGGGGCCTATCGCCAGTTTATTGGCGATGTTGGCGATACATCGCCAATAGACTGGCGACAGGCCCCCGATGGCGAAGCAGCCCACTCCTGGGCCCAGGTGGGCCGTCGGGATCCTATCGGCGATCAATGGGCGATGGAGGGTCGACGCGTCCTCCACTGAGCCTATCCCCCCCTTGCGTTGCCACTAGTCCTCGGAAGGGGAGGGGGAGGAGGAGGAGGAGGAGGAGGAGGAGGAGGAGGAGGAGGAGGGGGAGGAGGAGGGGAAAACGTGCGAGAAGGTGCCGAGGCCGCTGCTCGTCTTGGGGAGTCCTCGCCGCGAGGCTGAATTCGCCTCGAGGCCCTGGTCGGCGGAGCACTGCTCTCCCTCTGACATCAACGCGCCTGCCAAGAGAAACTCTTCCGGGTGGTCGGCGCACCACCCCGAGTGAAGACCAGCGCTCATGACAGGTGCTGGACGAGAAAACCATGGGTCGACCCCTATCCCAGGCTTCGTGGGATTTTCGAATGGACCCGAAAAATTCGGGCCCAACCCTGGGATGTACGAGGGGGGCGTCCATCCTCGATAGGGGTGCGTCCGAATAGCCTCCTGGGGGTGTATCCCAAGGTTTCCCTCCTTTCTGAGCCGCTCCATTTGTCGTCGAAAAGCTGGGGGTTGGGATAGAGTTCAGAGACCGAGCCAAAACCAACGCCAGCCAGAGAGGCGACGGAGGCGTCGCGGCTGCCAGGCTCCGTCCCACAGGAAAGAATGCCCCGCCAGATGTCGTTGCCTGCGAGGCTCGCCGCGGGGCCACGCCCGACACCAGAAGGAGGAGGATGAGGAGGAGGAGGAGAAAGAGGAGGAGGAGGAGGAGGAGGAGGAGGAGGAGGAGAAGGAAAAGGAAGAGGAGGAGGAGGAGGAGGAGGAGGAGGAAAAGGAGGAGGAGGAGGAGGCAGAGGGAGAGAAACAACAAGGCGAAGGATACGAACTAACCCTAAAACGTATCAGCCCCCTGGTCTGCCAGCCTGTTGCGCGGCAGACCCGTATTGAGCGGCCTCGACGGCCAAGCAAGACAGTCGCCACGGCAGGGGAAAAAGGGAAGGGGAGCAAGAGGAGGAGGGAGGAGGGGGAGGGGGGGAGAAAGCACACTACCATCGATACGAATTCGCCCTGAATGCGTATCAGCCCCGAGCCGACAGGCCGAAAGCGCGAATGGTGTTGGAAAGCTGAAACTTAAAGGGCACGTTTGAAAGGAGAGGCTGACCAAGCCCATCGAAGTGACGACCGAAAAACACAGGAGGGAAGAAGAAGGAGGGACGAGGAAGGAAAGGGAGAACGATAGGAACACCCACAGGGCCTTTTAAAGACAGACCTGAGCAGACTTTGAAAGGGGTGGTACCCAAGGACGGCCCCGAGGAGGAAGCCGCGGAATGCCTCCGGACAATAGCCCCAGATGAAGTCATGACGAGTGCCGCTGTGCACTTTATTATCTTTTTTAGAATATTAATATTATTAACAATAATAATAATAACAATAAGAATAATGATAATTATAATCATGGTAATCAGACTAATGATAATAAAAACAATAATAACAACAATAATAACAATAATAATAACAATAATGATATTAATAATAATATTATGCATATATATATATATATATATATATATATGTACATATATAAAACGCAAACGCAGAGAGAGACCGAAGGGCCGCCACCGAAGAAGTGGCGGATCCCGCTTGCAAGTGGGGCGGGGGGGGGAAGGGCAAGGCACCACGCCGAAGGGGTCCCCCAAACACGCCGCCGCTGGAGGGCGGGAAAGGCCCACTTGTTTTTTCACACAAAGGGTGGGCACTGCTGCAGAAAGCACAATGTTCAATGTTCCCTTCGCCTCCTTTTACAAACCCAATATACACCCTCCGTGGCCTTGGAAGCGCAGGGCCGTGGACCAGCCGTTCCCAGCCGCGCGCAGGTGGCACGCCTGGGCGCGAGGAGGGAGGAGAGGAGCAGACGAAGAAACGGAGCGAACCAAGGCTGTAGGCTGTAGGGCGGTGGCCTGGGAGCGCGGGCAACCGCCGACGATCCAGTTTCTTCCGAACGCGCCCCGCCGCGGAATGGCGCGCAGCGGTCTTGAAAACCCGCGTCGCACGACCCTGGCATCCCTCCTTCTCAAGCCCGCTGCGCAGTCTCAGCCCGCATCACCGCCTCTGCGGCGGCCTCTAAGTGAAAGAAGACGCAGTCCTGGACGAGCTCTCCGCGCTCCATCGCGCACTCCCGGTTGTCCGGAAGCAGCGAGGCTCGCCGAAGAGCCACCCCGCCGCAGGCCGTATTTTCGAAGCGCCACCCGCGCCCGCGCCCGCGCCCGCGCCACCCGCGCCCGCGCCGCCTTCGCAGCGCTCGGAGTCTCGGGGAAAGCGCAGCGAGGGCTCCAGGGCTTCCACGGTGACCCAATCCGCTGGGCCGCAGAAAAGCGCCGAAGGTCTGCGGCAGCGGCAGAAGCTGCGCCACATAAAGCAAGACCGAGCCCACGCAGACCTGGCACTCCAACATCGCCCGGAGCACGCCCGCGCCCACCCCGCCCCAGCAACTGGCCGAGACTGGAATTCCGGAAGGGCGATGTCCAGGAATGGTCGCCACTCCCGCGGCCCAGCCACATTCCAAAATATTTGGCCCTATCTCCTATGGGGGTGGCTCCCAAGAGCGGGGCGGCCTGTGTCACGCGCGCGGAAGTCGTCGCGGTCGAACCTGCAAAGCCACACAAAGACTGTTTTGTGGATACCCAGTTCGAAACCAGACAGCCCCCCGCACTCCTACAACACATCCTGGGACATGGCGGCGTGATCCACGATGCGGGGGCCCACCAGGGACGCGTCGTCGGCATAGCCACGGAGGCAGGCCGCAGGCACCAGACGAGGGATCCGACGAATCAGCAGGTCGGACGCAACGGTAAACAGGAGAGGGGAGAGCGGGCACCCGCGGCGAATGCCTCGTCGAAGTTCGAATCCCGCGTGTCGGGCGTCCCCAAGTACCACGCAGCCCCTGCTGTCGCACGTGCACAGAGCCGAAATGGAGTTGAGCAGCCAAGGGGGCTGGCCCGACCACCCGAAGATTCTGAACATCGCCTCGCGCTCGTGGGAGGGGAAGGCGGCGGCGAAATTGAAGAAGAGCGCCCCCCCTCCGCCTGCGAGCACGCGGTCGTCGCCATCGCCTTTTCGACGTCCAACGTTGGCCAGCATGCTGCGCCTCGCCAGGAAGCCCCTCTGGATCTAGACAACGTTGGCACCACCACGGGCTCGCTGAGATACCGGACCGCGTTTGCGAGCAGCCGATTGTCGGCGTCGGTGACCGACAGGGGGCGGGCAGTCTCGGGCTCGCCGTACCCTTCCCAGAAGGTGGCGCGACGGCTGGCGCCGTGGGCAGTAGAGCAGTAGGAACGGCGGGCCCTCGTCGAAGTCAGCCCACTCCCCCTCCACGAGCTTGCCAACCGCATCGCCCACATGGGCCCGCACGACGTCGAGGAGGATTCCGGCGGCGAGGGGCGGGCGGCGACGCCAGGCCAACAAACGCCGGGACCTGGGGCGGAACTGTTAAAAGTTCTTGATGGCGCCCAGTACGCGTCGGTTCCAGAGGCGCGGGGGGGCGGCGGCCGGGCCCTGGCCGGCGCCAAAGGCGCTCTGAACTCGGCGCCCCCATGTAGCCACTGATCCAAGAGAGCCGAATCGATGCCGCGAGCGGCAAAGACCTGGTGCCAGCGCGCCCTCAGCTCTTCGGCCATCAGCGCAGGGTCTGCGAGGATCAGGCTGGACTTCGCCTGCGCGGAGGACAATCCCATCGCCTTGCCCGGGGCGAGCGGGAGATGGAGACGGAAAGCATTCCGCCGCGTCGCGGACGCAAGCTGGGCGCCCGCGCCGACCAAGTCGCCGCGGGAATTCCGCGGCTCGTCCATGGCGCGCCCCCTGGCCAACTCCACCGGGCGCTCAATTGTCGCGCGCAGTCTCGCCGACACGTTCCCGCCGAGCCTGCACGGGTCGTCGGTCAGCTCGCGGAAGACCGGGCGCCGCTCCAAGCGCGAGGAGACGCTGCCTAAACAGCCATTCTCCAAGCTCCGGACGAACTTCATCGCGACCCCAGCCAGTCCTCCAAAGCGACGGCCGCCAGAGGCTTGCCTGCGGAGGAGTTCAGACGCCGCGCCACCTACGCGAGGCAGGACTTGAACAGCCGAAGTTGCGCCACAGGCCCGGGGGCCGACAGCCCCCCCAGCTTGCGACGGCAGTCCAGGGCCACCAGGCGCGGTGAGAAACCGCGGAGAAGGGCGCGCCTCGGCAAGGGGCGCCCCCGCGCCGGCGCCCGCTGAGGGGTCGACCGAGAGCCGGAGATTGCGCGACGCGCGGATAAGTCCACGCGCCGCTCCAAGGCGGACGCGCGGATGGAGGGGCGCAGAAGTTCACGCGCGGGCGATCCAGGCGGGCACGCGAACAGGCCGCCGCGCGAGCGGGCCCACCTCGATAGAGTTAGCGCAGGCCGCGATGGCGAGCCAGGACAGCTTGAAAATGGGCTTCTTCACCTGATCTCGGCGGCCAGACGGGGCCATCGACGAAGGCGACGCGCCGTCGCCCGTGGCGGGCGCGCAATTGAAATCGCCACTCAGAATGGCCAAGGATTTGCACAGCGGTGGCCTCCACGCGGCGTTGCCGGCGCCCGCGCCGCGGGTCTCCGCGAGCATGCAGACGTCGGAGCGGGTCGCCAACTCGCGGACAGAATTTCCCTTCGCTTCGCGGCGACGAGCGTCTGCGGCAAACAGCGCCCAGGCGTTCGACTGGGACGCGGAGGCGCCCAGCGCGAACAGGCCACCCCGGGCCTGCGACAGAGGGGGCGCGGGCGCCGGCGCGGAGCGAGGGGCTGCAGGAAGAGGAACAGGGGAAAGACAGACAAGAGCTCGAAGGAGGCGCCGGCGTCGATATAGCGCGCACGGCACATCGCCAAAGCATTCGCGGAGAGCACACGCTGGAAGCAACTCGCGCTCGGGAACAGAGAGCGGCGAAGGCGGGGAAGAATTCGGTCGCAGGCCTCGAAAGAGGCAGCGGGAAGACACGGCTGGCACGCGCGGCCAAAGTGAGACGGCCCCACCCGAGCGAGGCGGAGCCAGCAAAAGACACCCACCAAGCAAAAAATCTCGCCAAATTCGGTCGTGCATTCCTAGGTCCCCGAAGTCTGCGCGACGCCCGTGGCCTTCGCGGCAGGGATCGCCAGCGTCGGGGCGACCCACTGCCCCCTGTTTCCCGGGACGGAGCTGCGGGCCAAGGCGCCGTTCACAAACTCGATGGCGATCATGTCCGCGCCGACCTGCACAGCCCCGCCACAGAGGGTGGCACGCGGCTTCCCGACCTGGTCGGCGCCCCAGAGAGGCACGCGGAGACGACCGGGAGGAGCGCGCTCGACTCGCTCGTCGCGCGAGGCAAAGTCGTAGAACTCAACAGCCTTCGGCGGAGCCTCAACCGCAGCCTCGGCGAGCTGGGCCCCCGCGGCCGCGAGGGCACGCTCAAGAATGCGGCGCAGCACCAAGTCGCCCTCCCTTCCCACTTCCCCAACCAGCTTGATGTCCGCGATCTGGTCGCACATGCTGCTGCGCTGCTTGGGCTGCTGCCGGGGCGCCGCCAGTGCGCTGGGAACCGCCGAGGGCGAAGCGATCGCCCGTCCGCCGAGGCGGAATGGCTTCCACTTCAGCTCGGCGGCGGCAGCGCTCGGGTCGCGGCGCGTACCGCGATCGGGAGTCTCGACAAAGACCTCCAACGTCGCCCCCGACTAGACCAAGGCTTTGGAGTTAGACATGGCCACGAGCTGCGCGCGCAGCGGCCAGCAGGGCTGCAGGGCAGAGAGGCCGCTGACCCCCTGAACCACAGCGTCGGGATCGGCGAGCATGAGCGCGGAGCCGAAGTACGCGGCGCCCGGGAGAGCTGAACGACGAAGATCAATGGGTGACGGGGGGGTGGCTGGACGAGAAAAGGAGGTCCACTGCGATCCTCGGAGCTTCCGGCACGCTTGCCCGACTGCGCTGGGGGGCGCAGCAGAGGGCGCCCACCAGCAGGGGGTCCCGCAAGATGGTATGAAAAACGGTGAGTTGGTCCACCAGCATGTCAACCGTCGCGGTCGCCACGGTGTCTACGCTCAGGAGGGATAACCTGAAGTCCCAGATCTGCGGAGGTGAACAGGCACCCGCGAAGGACAGCTGAATAACAGCAAGACCCATCTTCGTGCGTCGTGGGGAGTTGCGCCCAGGGAGGAACAGCTCGAAGGGGCGAGGCACGAAGACAACAATCTTCACGATGGCAGCGAATTTCCCGCCCATCGCTGGGGACCACCACAAATCCGCGATTTGCCCCGCCGAGTTCACGCCACGGTTCAGCGGGAGGGTTGGCGAGCCCGCCATGCGCATCAAGGCAAGGTGAAAGCGAGCGAGAGCATCGTTACCGGTGGGGGCCCACACGGTGACCGCGAGGCCCGCAGATGCTCCCAAACCTAGACCCCCCCTTCTCCAGGAGCGCAGCCACCCTGCGCGACTCCTAGACCCGCGGCGGCTCCAGGGAGGGCGTGAATATGGAGGGCCACTTCAGCAGCAATTGCTCACCAGCGAAGTTCGTGGTGTCGCGTCGCACGTGCATGCCGTCCGTGCCGAGTTCTTTCCAGAGTGGCAGTTTGCTGGCCTCGGCGGCGCGGCGGGCTCGGAGAAGCTCAGGGAGGTCGCGCTCACACTTTTCAACATCACGGGCGAGCTTGGCCGCCACCGCCTGGGCCCGCTGGATATCCACCTCCGCCCACGTGCCGCAGGAGGCCAGGGAGCAAAAGTATTTGGCTGTGCGGAGGCGCGCCGCCAAACCCTGCTCCGTCGGGTCGGGGCCCTCGTAGAAGGCGAAGCCGAAGGCCTTCCAGTGGTCGACAGAGTCCACGTGGTACTCGAGCTTTTGGAGGGTAGCATCGAGGCCAGCCCAGTCCACAGGCAAGGTAAAGGCGGCCTCCTGCGGGGGATGTTGGGTGGCGGTCGTGGCCTGGACGATGGGGAAGTGAGCGAAGACGTCGTGCTCGAGCCAGCTCCGGAGGAGGGAAAACTCTGCGTGGCTCAACTGGGTCTGCAGGCTGGCGGAGTCGACCTCCAAGGCGTCCAGCTCGGCCATGCCGTCGTCCTCCACTCCTGCCTCAAAAACCAAGGCTGGCGCAGCTGACTCCGAAGCAGGCGCGGCAGGATGGGTGCTGGGCGCTGGGGCGGCCGCCGCAAAACCACTTCGGGGGGTGGCGAACCCGGGCGGCCCAGCGGTCGCAGCGGCGGTACTGATTGTCGCCAAATCCACCTCACCGTCCGCGGCGGGGACCGCGTGGCCCGAGAGCGCCTGCTCGCAGCGTCTGCATCGGCCCAGCTCGTCGGCGCTTGCGGGGAGTGCGCCGAAGAGCGGGCAGGCCGAATGCGTGGCCGCAGGAGGGAGTCTGGGGTGGCTGAGACTCTGCGCTGCCCTGGCCGGGCGGCCGCCTGATGGGTCGCAGGTGGCTCAAAACGTAATTGGCTTGTGCCATGGGGAAAAAGCTTTAGAAACCTAAATGCTCGAAATTTTGAACCGATTGTTCGGGTCGGCGCTGGGCCCCACCCCCCGCCCCCCCTGGCGGCCCCCTTGTGGCGCCCCCGGCGCCGCCCCGAAGGCGCCGCTCCCTGGAGCCGCCCCTGGCGCCGCCCCTGGCGCGCTGCGCGCGCCAGGGAGGGGGTCAAGCGCAGATCCGAGCAACTCGCGCGGAGCTCCGAAAGTTTCTTTGCATGCCCGCACTTGTCCTCTTCTTCGCTTCTACGTTCAGGGATGGAACGGCCTTTGGGCCAAATTTCCCTCCTGGCCAAAACCTTAGCGGTCGAGGGCCCCAGCTCGCTTGCGAAGGCGGCCTGGTTTCTGTCAATTTGTCGAGTTTACGTCCTGCCGTGACCCAGGAGAACATCAAAAAAATTCGCCAGCCCAACGGGCCAGAGGCGTGCTAAGATCTCCGGTAACTGCTTAACAATATTTCTAATTCGCGCGCGCGGGGCGGCCCCTGGGGGCCCCCAGACGAAAAGTACCCCAGCCGATCCCCGGCTGGGTCCCGGCCGGGTCCCGCGCGATCCCCAGGGGGGAGGCTATTTTTCGCCACCCCTCACGAGGATCGTGGCCTCCGAGGGGCTGGCTGCAATCGACTACCCCCCCTCCCGCCCCAAGGGGCCCCCAGGAGCCCACTAAGAGGCCCAAGACGCCGCCATGGAAACCCAAGACGCTCCCAAGAAGCCCCCAAGAGGCCCCCAAGACGGCCCCAAGAGGCCCCAAATAGCGCTCCAGGGCCGGCGGAATGAGCGAAGCGGTAAAATAAAAAACAATAACCGCTTGCAATCGTTCTTCACGGTGACGACGACGCAGGGTCCCCGCCCTTTTGGCCGACCGTCTCGAGAAGACATAGATGCTGCGGACACATGAGGGAACGGCAACAGCAGGAGCAGGAGGAAAATTATCCCGGCAAAGCAACCTAACAGCGATGTGTAGAAGCATATCTGAAAGCATTCCCCTTAAGATTCAGATGAAAATCCAGTTGTCGAATTCTGCTGTTCTCGCAGTCGTAGTCGCATTCGCGATGACAGTCGCAGCGGCAACGGCAGTCGCAGTCACAGCCTCAGCCTCAGCCTGCCTCCTCCTCCTCCTCCTCCTTCTCCTGCTCCTCCTCCTCCTCCTCCTCCTCCTCCTCTTCCTCCTGCTCGTCCTCGTTCTCGTCCTCCTCGTCGCTCGTCCTCCTCCTCCTGGTGCTCTCTCCTCCTCCTCCTCCTCCTCCTCCTCCTCCTCCTCCTCCTCCTCCTCCTCCTCGTGGTCCTCTCCTCCTCCTCCTCTTCCTCGTCCTCCTCCTCCTCTCTCTCTCCTCCTCCTCCTCCTCCTCCTCCTCCTCCTGGTGTCTCTCCTCCTCCTCCTCCTCCTCCTCCTCCTGGTGGTCCTCGTTCTCCTCCTCCTGGTGCTCTCCCCCCCCCTCCTCCTCCTCCTCCTCGTCCTCCCTCCTCCTCCTCCTCCTCCTCTTCCTCCTCCTCCTCCTCCTCCTCCTCCTCCTCCTGGTAGTCCTCCCCCTCCCCTCCTCCTCCTCCTCCTCCTCTTCCTGGTCGTCCTCCTCCTCCTGGTCGTCCTCCTCCTCCTGCTCGTCCTCCTCCTCCTCCTGCTCGTCCTTCTTCTCCTGCTCCTCCTGCTCCTCGTCCTGCTCCTGCTCGTCCTCGTCCTCCTGGTCTTGCTCGTCCTCCTCCTCGTCGTGCTCTTGCCCCTGCTGAAAATGTGGCCCAGGAATGGGAGTTCTGGGAAGTCGAAGAGCACGAAGTTGCCTACAGTTGGCTACGGGCATTCAAAATGTGGCCCGGGAATGGAGTTCTGGGAACTCGAAGAGCACGAAGTGGCCTACAGTTGGGTCCGGGCATTCAAAATGTGGCCCGGGAATGGAGTTCTGGGAACTCGAAGACCACGAAGTGGCCTACAGTTGGCTCCGGGCATCCAAAATGTGGCCCGGGAATGGAGTTCTGGGAAATCGAAGAGCACGAAGTGTGTGACTGTTGCATCCGGTTATTCTAAAATGTGGCCCGGGAATGGCGTTCTGGGAACTCGAAGAGCACGAAGTGTGTGACTGTTGCATCCGGTTATTCTAAATGTGGCCCGGGAATGGCGTTCTGGGATCTCGAAGAGCACGAAGTGTGTGACTGTTGCATCCGGGTATTCAGAATGTGGCCTGGGAATGGAGTTCTGGGAAGTCGAAGAGCACGAAGTGTGTGACTGTTGGTGAAAAACGAGCCCGGCACCTGAACTGTGTGGAGTGAAGACGAGCCCCTAAAAAGAAACTCCCAACACCTGCCCGGACCCCCCTGTGGAGTGATCTGCTGCTCTCTTTTGATCCCACTAGAAACCTATCAGTCTTCGCTGTTAGGTAAAAAGAAAGGAGAGGGGAAGGACCATAACAGACCCGCGAACTCCCGAAACCCTGACGGGGATACCGTCAAAACACGCACGCGCCAAGAACGAGGAGTAAACAGCATCTGCTTGATTAACCTGATTTTGAATATCAAGGGTACCAGAGAAAAACCATTCATAATCTTTTTGGGGCTGTGGGGCTATAGGGCTGTAGGGCTATAGGGCTAGAGGGCTATGGGGCTATAGGGTTATAGGCCTATAGGGCTATATGGGCAATATGGGCTATTGGGCTACTGGGCTATTGGGCTATTGGGCTATAGAGCTACAGGGCTATAGGGCTATAGGGCTATAGGACTATCGGTCTATAGGGCCATAGGGCTATAGGCCCATAGGGCTATAGGGCTATGGGGCTATAGGGCTATAGAGCTTTAGGGCTACAGGGCTATTGGGCTATAGGGCTACATGGCTACAGGTCTACAGTTCTATAGGTCGATAGGGCTATAGGGTTATAGGGCTATGGGGCTAGGCTGCAGGCCTCTAGGGCGATGGAGCACCCGGGCACCCCCGAGCACCTCTGGCACCCCGGGGCACCTCCGGGCACCCCCGGGCACCTCTGGCACCCCTGGGCACCGGGCACCCTGGCACCCAGGCACCCCTGGATCGGGAGCGGCCAAGAGCGGGGTGTCCAAGAGGGGGGTGTGCAAATCATGACCGGCGGCATGTTCGCGGCCCAGCGGGGGGGCCAGGGACGTCATGAAACAAGAAGAGGCGCCATGAGATCTAGGGAAATGTCATGGCCCACGCCATGATATCAATCCCCCCCCTAGTCATCACCCCCTTTTTTCCTCCCCCGACTGGACACCCGGGCACCCGGGCACCAGAGCACCCGGGCACCGGGGCACCCGGGCTGGCCACCGAAATCGGCGACCCACCTCGCCTGACCATATGAATCCGCTGGGACCCCTACAGAGGCAAGCTCTGATTGGAGAATTGCACCCGTGATCTCAGTAGGCTGCTTAGACTTACTAGTCTTGTTATGTGTGCGTACAATAATAATAATGATAATAAAGATAATGATAATAGTACTAATAATGATAATACTAATAATAGTAATAATAATAATACCAATAATAATAATGAATATTAAATAATCATAATAAGAATAAGAATAATAATAATAATAATGATAATAAACATAATAATAATAATAATAATAATAATAATAATGATAATAATGATAATAATAATAATAATAGTAATACTAATAATAATAATAATAAGAAGAAGAAGAAGAATAATAAGAAAAAGAAGAATGGAAAAAATCATGGTAATAAAAACGGTAGCAATAGTAGTAATAGTAATGAGAATAACAAACTTACGAGTATGAGTAGTATTGGTATCATGCTTGCTACTGCTAGTGCCATCAATGTAACGTTATTACGATTAGTATACCTGGTAGTACGATTCGCACTATTACTAGCAGTAGGACATCGTACGGTTACTCTTCTTGTGGTCATTAGTCTTCTGTCCGTATCTCGACCCACAGCTCCATGGCCCGCCTGCCCAGCAGCGACGGCAGGGAGCGCATGTACACCTGGGGCTTCGCTGCTGGGCGGCGCTCGCTTGCCGGGGCCTGCTCGCGCACGGCAGGCCCCGGCCCCGCGGCGATCACGAGGGGGGGCCGGGAGCGGAGGGGCCAGCCAATGGGCGAAGGGGTGGGCCACGGAGGCGCGGGCTACCCAGGCATGGCCAGGAACGGAGGGTGCGCACAGCCCACCCAAGCGTGCAATCAGATCCTTCGCCCGCCAAGACGCGATGCTGGTCTTTGTGTGGCTCGGGGGGGAACATCAAGTATCCTGGCACTGGCGCGCCTGAAGTTGGTTCGCCAGGTCTGCAAAGCAGGCAACAGCGTAGAGCGCAGTGCATGATGACGAGCGGTAGCACCAACGCAGACGTGCGCCCCAACCGTAAGCATGTGAGCCCGAGCCGTCTCGAGCGGCGTGCGGCGCAGCCTGATGTACCGCCTTGGTCCTGAGAAAAACCATGTGCTTGAGTGAATGTAATCACCCTGCCGGCAGACAGATCCTGACGTCGGACGGTTGACTGGTGGCCCCTCTTGCCCAGGAGCTCGATCCATTGGGATCTCTCCGCGAACGCATGACCCTGATGCACACAGCCCATCACAGGGAGCAGGGAGTACCATGCAAGCAATGGGCTCCTGATCTAGGACGGTTGTATGGTGGCCCCTCTTGCCCAGGAGCTCGAGGAACAACGATGGGGGGAGCAGATTAGGGGGAGAAGCATCGACCTGGAATCGGCACGGGGGGGCTATAGAGCTCCTATCGGCGATGAATGGGCGATTGGGGGTCCAGGCATCCCCCCCTGAGCCTGCCGATAATTTCAAAAAACGTCCTGAATGTGTGCGATCTCCCCCCCTGACGTTGCCTCTGACCTGCCCGGGAGCTCGATCCCTGGAGATGCTGTAGGAAGCTCATGACCTGGGACGATCACTGCATCCCGCATTCAAACTGCGCGGCGCCGCTCGCCTGCGGGGGCACCGCCTGGCGCTCGTAGAGACGGTCGCGGTCCTCCTCCGAGACGTCGCCGAGCGGGGCCCATTCGCACAGAAAATCCTCAGAGCTGTTCTGTCTTCAAGACACCCTGCGCGACCCTAGTGAGGGGAATTGCCGCTACGCTCGCTGGAGCCCCAAGGAACAAGGCCGCGGAACCTGAATTGGCACCCCGCGCCCACCGGTTTTTTTTTCAGAAGAGGAATAAAGCCCCTTGCAGGGAAAGCCGAATTAGGGAAGAATAGCACCCAGCGCCTGCGCACAGAATCCGAACAATGGCTTGGTGCAAGCAGGAGCTCGCAACAAAACAGGGTGAAGTGAGAGGACACAGATGGATGCACGAGGAAACGAGTGGCGGCACGTGGTGGCGTGTCGAAGTAATGGAGAAAAGTGGCAGCACGTAGAAGCAGGAGGAGACATGTGGAAGAGAGTGGAACCAAATGGCTGAATGTGGGAGCAAGTGGGGCTGCTTCGGGGTACGTGGGGCTAGCGGCACGCCAGAACCAAGCCAGGGTTGAGAAGTCCTGGGGAAGCGGCTAGCTGTGGGGCAGGGCAGGCGGAGACGGCGACAATCCACAGAAAGATGCAGTCTGGGGCCTGGTCGAGGCAGCCCAGATCGGAGAGTTGATCCATCGCAAGGGGCTCGTTTCGTCAGAGCTGACCGCGGCAGGCGGAATCGGGGCGACGAACCAGGGCAAGGGGTCAGTCGAGACTAGCTGGGGCCCGTCGGGGCAAGTCAAATCGGCGACAGCCGAGGACGAGGTCGGCGACTGCCCAAGCCAAGACGACAGTCTGGGGCAAGGGGCTGACCTGACCTAGTCGGGGTAGGCCAGATTGGCGGCAGCTTATGGCAAGGGGCTGGTCGGGGCTGGTCGGAAGGTTCGAGTGGTGAAACCTTGCGCGACTCCGCAGGCTCCACTTGTTTGCCAGTGCGCTCCAGAGTGGGGGGAGGCAGGAAACGCCCAAGACTCGGTTATGACGTATGGAAAACCCTGGTCGGCCAGTCCAAAGCTGTACGCAGCTCGAGGTGCCAGGCGCGACTCTGGACGGCGCCCGCAAGGGGTCCGCGGGCAGGCGAGATCGGCGACGCCCCGGGGCAAGGGGCTGGTCGGGGCAGGTCGAGGTCGGGGCAGGACGAGTTGACGACGACCCACGGCACGGGTCTGGTCGGGGCCTGCCAGGGCAGACGGAGCCGCAGACGGACCAGGGCAGGCGGAGAGGGAGGGCCCGTCGGGCCCTGCAGAGGCAGGCGAGATCGGCGACGGGCAGAGCAGAGAGGGCCAGTCCGTGCCAGCCGGGGCGAGCAAAATCGGCGGCGGCCCCGAGGCAGGCAGGTCCCGGCAGGCGGCGGCGGCGACGACATCGGACGGGAAGCTGGTCGTGGCGGGCGGCGAGATCGGCGACAACCGGGGCCAAAGGGGTGGAGACGAAATCGGCGACAGCCAGGGGTGATGGGGCTAGCAGCCCTGGCTGGTCGAGGCGGGCGAGATTCCCAGCAGGCAAGGCTTTCCTGCTCTCCGGAGAGCGCTGAAGATCCCGCCCCAGAGCTCCAGCGTGCTGGCCTCTCCTACTCGCGGGCCCCGGAGCCCTCGACTCCCTCCAGGGGGCTGCTTCTCATCCGGGAGGGTCGTCTTTGCCAGCCCCGGGGCCCGAAAGCGCCTGGAGGCCGAGAGCTGCCAAGAACAAACGCGCCCTCAGCGTTGCCGAGACCTCGGAGGCCCCAGGGCTGCTGCTCGGGCCACGAGCGGCGAGCCTCTCCAGGTCCACGCCCTCGCGCTCTGCTTGCATTTCCCGGGGCGCGGTGCCGTGGCTATACGCGGTCGCGGGGGCGCGCTCCGCGCGGGGCAGCCGCGCGCATCCGCAGCGTCGCGGCCCGGGGGCCCGAGCCGCGCAGCCGTGGGCATCGAATACGGTGGAGGTTTCAGATAAGGATGCCTTCGATGAGGAACCCAGGGGGTTTAAGATAAGGATATCTTATAAGATAAGGATACCTTCGCTTCGATAAGGATACCTTCGAATCGGTGGAGGTTTAAGATACGGGTCTCGCGACCGATGGGCGGCCCAACGTGGGCCACGCACCTCGCCTCGAAGCAAGGAGGACTGCGCCAGGGCCTGGGCCCCAGGAAGGCGGTCCTCATCCAGTGCCGCCGCCGTGTGCCTCCCGCCCAGAGTCGGGGAAAGTGGAGGTCCTGGGCAGCGCCGTGGTGTGGGAAGCCGTCGCGGTACCGCGGACCTCCGCCGCCGCGGCGGCCGCAGCACAGCCGCCGCAGCAGCCCGGCAAGGGCCGCCGGCAACCACAGCGCGCCCACGACGGGGCAGCAAAGGCACGCGCGCAGGTAGTCGGACCTGCTGGTGGGGTCAGAGTGGATGGTCGGCGGCTCGTGCCGCACCACCGATGCGTCGCAGGTGCATCGGCGATGCACCGGCGACGCCGGTGATGCACCGGCACCGTCGGCGTGGACCAAACCGGGCTCCCCATCGAGGCGCACCGCCGACGCATCGGCGACGGGGCGGACCCCTCGGAACCCCATCTGCTCAGGCCCCATCTGGGAGTCCTAGAGTTTTTGACCCTCGACCCTCGAGGATCGAGCAGGCAGGGTATCGCACGATCTTGTTGTGGGGGACTCTTGGGCGCGCTGGCCGCCTTCCCTGGGCCTCCAGGGACCTCCAAAGGCCTGTGGGTACCCCTCGGGACGTCCACGAATCAGGATCCAGGGCGGCACCAAAACGCAATTACCAGTCGGACCAACGGAGCTTCAGCTTCGCGAAGGGGGACTTCGCAAACTCGTTCTGGAACTCCGGCTCCTCTTCGTCGGCGCGCTGGCGCCACTGCAGGTATTCGGCCTCGGAGACCCCAAGGGCGTCTGGCCTCCGGGGGAGCCCGCAGGGGGAGCACAGGACCAGGCGGTCGATGCGCTGCGGGTGCCGCTCCGCGTACGTGAAGGCGAGGAAGCCCCCGATGGAGTGCCCCACCAGCACCATCCTACCGATCCCGACGTGCTCCCGCCAGCTCTCTATCATTGCCACGACGCGCTCCTCTGAGGGGGAACGTGACATGCGGGAACCGGCTCAGGGGGGGGAACGTCCACTTGATACTTCGTCGACACACCGGCCATGGGCCCTCGAGAGCAAACCCGCACGCTCCTGGGCGGGGTGGGCATTCGGGCCACCGTCGGCGATGAATGGGCGCCGACGGGGCCGATGCATCCCTCCAACGCGCCTGGCCCCCCCCTTGACGCTGCCCCCCGTCCTCGGGGAAGGGGTGCTCGCCCAGCGGCACCCCACCCGACGCGCTGCTGGCGTGGCACTCGGCGGGCACGAAGACGGCGCCCTTGAAGAGGGGCCCGGCGGCCTTCCGCCGCCGCGCCCTGGCCTGCAGCTCGTCCCGCGCCTGGGCGGTCAGCGGCAGCCGCGGCGACGCGCCGCAAGACGGCCAGTCGAGCAGGAAGGTGCGGCGCTCCTCGGAGCACAGGGTACCCATACCCGTCGGTTGGAAGAAGTGGGTAGGAGCATGAAGCAGGAAGCCGGTGAAAGCAGACTGGGCTTCCGCCCGCCCCTTGAAGAAGAGGTGGAGAGGGAAAAGCACTCGACTCTTGAAGTAGGAAGGCGCCTAAAGTAGATCGGGATCTGGGAGCCCAGACATGACAGCGTTAAGTCCTCAGAACCCCCCAATAGTGGAAACAAATTATCTGTTCGG
>CAUYUJ010001998.1:50000-94735 GCA_963575745.1 Prorocentrum cordatum
CACCGCTTCGTGGTCCCATAGGGAGCTCCACCGAAGGTCCCAGTGGCACCGCCCGCATGCGTCCGCCACCACCCAGCACAGCCCTTGCTCACTGCGTTTCACCCACCAAGTACAGCGCTTCGTGGTCCCATAGGAGGCTCCGCCGAAGGTCCCAGTGGCACCGCCCGCATGCGTCCGCCACCACCCAGCACAGCCCGTGCTCCCTGCGTTTCACCCACCCAGTACAGCGTTTCGTGGCCCCACAGGGGGTTCCACCGAAGCCCCCAGTGGCACCGCCCGCATGCGTCCGCTACCACCCAGCACAGACCTTGCTCCCTGCGTTTCACCCACCCAGTACAGCGTTTCGTGGCCCCATAAAAGGGCTCCACCGGAGGTCCCAGTGGCACCGCCCAGCACAGCCCTTGCTCCCTTCGTTTCACCCACCCAGTACAACGCGTCGTGGCCCCATAGGGGGCTCCACCGAAGGTCCCAGTGGCACCGCCCGCATGCGTCCGCCACCACCCAGCACAGCCATTGCTCCCTGCGTTTCAGCCACCCAGTACAACGTTTCGTGACCCCAGAAGGGGGCTCCACCGAAGGTCCCAGTGGCACCGCCCGCATGCGTCCGCCACCACCCAGCACACCCCTTGCGCCCTGCGTTTCACCCACCCAATACAGCGCTTCGTGGCCCCATAGGGAGCGCCACGGAAGGTCCCAGTGGCACCGCCCGCATGCGTCCGCCACCACCCATCACGGCCCTTGCTCCCTGCGTTTCACCCACCCATTACAGCGTTTCGTGGCCCATAGGGAGCGCCACCGAAGAAGATATTTACAATTACGGAACTCACAACTGCACATGGTTGGTTGGGTCTTTCGCCAGGCTAATTTTCTTGGATGCGTGGGCCTGGGAGGTTTGGACCACTTCCCCGGGG
Organism: Prorocentrum cordatum; assembly: GCA_963575745.1. Taxonomy (NCBI): domain Eukaryota; class Dinophyceae; order Prorocentrales; family Prorocentraceae; genus Prorocentrum; species Prorocentrum cordatum. The sequence continues at coordinate 50,912 of CAUYUJ010001998.1, forward strand.
CCGGGCGTTCGTCCTGGGCCGCGTCTTGACGCTCCCGAGGCCCGGCGAGGGCCCCCAGAGGCCGAAAACGGCCAAATCCCGCCCCCAGCGTCCCCAAATCCCGACCGAAAACGGCCAAATCGAAAGCGTCGATCTCTGGGTGCCCCAGCGTCGCTGGGGCCTGCAGGGGCGCAGGCTTCGCGGGGGGCCGCAGGCCACCAGCACGGCACCCTCGCCCGCCGCGCCGTCGGCCACGGCGAGGTCGCGCTCGGCCGGGCCCAGGGGCACGCCGAGGCCCGCGGGCCGCAGCTCGAGGCAGTGCAGCACGGCGTGGCCCACGACGGGGTCGCGCGGGGACTCCACCAGCGTGTCCCGGCTCACGACCGCGCCCAGCGTGGAGGACCCCCGCACGGCGCCCCGCACGAGGCGCTCCTCGGAGCGGCGCAGCGCCGCGAAGTCGGCGTCGGGGGAGCGGCAGCAGGCCATCGGCGGGGGGAGGCAAAAGGCCAGGGGGGGGAGCACGGCCTGAGCCCGCCGGCGTCTGCAGTGGACGCTGCTCGGTGCGTCCCGCCGGCTGCGCGCAGCGCGCAACGTGTGGTGCTGCGCAGCATGTGCTTGGACGCTCTTGCTGCTGGCATCAAGGGGGCGGAACGCCCGTCCCCCGACGCACTGGCGCGGCCAACGCATGCTGCTGCGGTGCTGGGTCGCGACTGCGGCTCAACTCGCACTGCATCTTCGGAGGCGGCCACATTGCCCATCTCCCTGGCGCCTCTGTCGACTGACCGAGCGGAACTCGCAAAGCCTCCGTGGCCCATGATGCTGGCGCGCGGACCCCCGACAGAGAGAGTGGGCACCACTCAGCACACCACTCAGGCGTACCCAGAAAACTCTTCTTCACCACCCGTCACGGTGTTTTAAGTTATTTGCGCCTGAGACCCCCAAAAAATGGTCGCCAGCGTGGACCCCAATGAGTTACTGCACCCTGGATGCGTAATTTTCGCGGTGACATACGTGGTGCACTCTATGAGTTGCGAGCTATGGATGAATTTCGAGCAATGGAATGCAATATATATATGTGGTGGAAGCTGTATACAGTGCAACATGAGTAGTGCAAGCTGTGTGGTACAAGCTATGTGGTGCAACTAATTTCTGTTCGCAGTGAGTTGTCCACTCCACTGCTCGCGCAAACATCCCACCCACCCACCCGCAACTTGGTTTGCAAAATCTCTGAAGACCGTGACGGTGGGTAACACATGGCACTTGGCAACAACAGCGACGCCGACGACGACAGCGACAACGACGATGACGACGCCGCCGACAACGACTACGACGACACCGACGACGTCTCCAACGACTTCGACGACGCCGACAACGACGACGACGACGACGACGACGACGACGACGACGACGACGACGACGACGACGACGACGACGACGACGACGACGACGACGACGATGACGACGACGACGACGACGACGACGACGACGACGACGACGACGGACGACGACGACGGTCGACGACGACGACGACGACGAAGACGACAACGACGCCGACGCCGACGACGACGACGACGACGACGTCGCCAACGAAAACAACGAGGAAGGAGGGAGGACGACGACGGCGACAACGACGACAACGACGAGGGAGGAGGGAGGACGGCGACGACGCGAACGACGAAGAAGGAGGAAGGACGGCGACGCCGACGACGACAACGACGAGGGAGGAGGGAAGACGACGACGACACGACGACGACGACGACGGCGACGAAATAGGAGGGACGACGACGAGACGCCGACGACGGACGACGACGACGACGACGGGGAGGAGGAGGAAGGACGACCACGGCGACAACGACGACGGAAACGACCACGACGCCAAAGAGGACGACGACGACGAACACGAGGAAAGACAGAGGACGACGTAGGCGACGACGACGACGACGACGCGGGAGGAGGGAGGACGGCGACGACGACGACGACGACGACGAGAGCGCGCGCGCACGCTTTTGTTGAAAATCCGTGTTGCGAAACCTTGGGTTTTTGTAGGTTTTTTGGACGCACGATTTTGAAATCCTTCCGAAACCGATGGGTTTTGAAGGTTTTCGGCATACGCCCGCGACGACGCGCGCGTCTGCACTTCGTCCCATTTTTTGAAAAGGATTCTCGCGACGGCACACGCGCAAGGGCGTTCGACAGATTTCGACATGCGCGCGCGCGAAGCCCGTTTGGTAGCATTTTGTGAAAATCTTGAAAAACCTATGGTTTTCTGAAGATTTCGCAAGAGCTCGCGCGGAAGCTTTCTTAGCAAATCAGTGTTGCGAAACTATGTGCTTTTGTATGTTTTTCGGAAATTCGATTGCGAAATCCTTCCGGAACCGAAGGTTTTTGAAGGATTCCGGCATGCGCGCGTGACGACGCGCGCGTGTGCACTTCGTCCTATGTTTTGCAAAGGATTCGTGGAAAAGTGCTATGTTAGAACAAAAAATGTCACCGCATAGTGTTTTTTACCAGGGAACCTCAGAGGGAGGGAACCCGGCCTGCCTGGGATGGTATGATTTCATATTGAGGATGGACGAGTGTGCAGAAAATGTATGAAATCATACTATCCCAAGGGGGAAGCGATAAGTCCAGGGGGAGGGGGGGGGTAGAGTCGATTCTCTTTTTAGAAGGGAGAATAGATGTGCTGCAGCCTACGGGGTCCAAGCTACGAAATGCAGTCTGCAGCGGACACCACGTGGGCGCGCCCACGGGCGCCCACCAGGCGAAACCTCGGTGGACCCAGCCAGCGCACGGGGTGCCCACGGGGCGCCAACGGGGCGCCCACGAGGCGCCCAGGAAGGCAACCTCCAGAACACCCGCGGGACAGGGGTTGAGGGTTTTGTTGGACGGAGTCCGGAAAAAACACACACACACACACACTCTTAAGTCGGCGACGCAGAAGACCCTCAGGCGCGGACGGCAGATGCAAGTGAAACACACACGCGCACACACACACACACACACACACACACACACACACACACTTTTACTCGTCCAGCGATTTGCAGCACGATCACGCAGTTTGCGGCGGGAAACGCTGCATGGATGGCGTCCGCACGGGTGGTTCTCGGGTGAGGGCCAAGCTGACAAGCCAGCGGCAGGAAGTGGAGAGGCAAAAACCTGAGCCGTGCGTCAGCGGATCCTGTGCTCAGACATGCAAGACGGGGGGGAGATGCCGCTGCACCCGGGCGAGCACTCGGAGACCGAGACGTTCGAGGAGGGAGAGCAACTCAGGTCGGGGCCTCCAGACATGAGGGGCGGGCCCAGAAATAGGCCTTCTGCCGAGGTCGACAAACGAAACATCACAGACCAGGGGCGACGGCGGGGGGCCACGACGGGGAGCAGGACGGGGGGGGCCGCGACGGGGGCAACGGTGGCGAGGCAGCGGAGGGCAGCGGGCCACCGATCTCGGGGGCCTGGCATCCAGAACGCTGGCAGGCGAGCTGCTCGAGAGGCAGAGCACGGCAGGCCAGCAGTCAAGCAGGCAAGCCAATCACAGCGAATAAAAAGCGCCACGGCTGGTTTCCACAGGTGTCTCCCGAACGGTCGCTCCTTACTGGGGGGAGGAGGAGGACGACAAGGAGAGAGAGAGAGAGAGAGAGATAGAGAGAGAGAGATAGAAAAAAAGACAGAGAAAGGGGAGTGGGGGGGAGAGGAGGGGAGGGGAGGAGAGGGGAGGGGAGGGGACAAGCTAGGTGCGCTTGCGTCATATCTGACGTCCTACCCCTCCCTCCCATCCCTTACCATGGCGTAGATACCCTCTCGATTGGCACAGGCGGATGTCGAGCAGAGCAATGATCCCGAGAGGGTGTGCGATACACCGTAGAGCACGGCATAGCAGGGCGTAGAAGAGCAAGGCAGAGCGTAGTGTGTCATAGCATGGCGTGGCATTGCGTAGTGAAGAATTGCATCACAAAACACTGCAATGCAAAGACTGGCATCGCACCGCGGAACATAACAGAAAATTGCATAGCATGGCGTTGAGGATCAAAGCTTAGCATGGCATAGCATGGCGTGGCACTGCGTAGTGAAGCACTGCATATCCTAGCATTGCAGCTGAAGGCATGGCATCGCACAGCGGAACACCACATAGCATTTCATTACATGCCGTGGCATGGCACTGGAAATAATGACGCCTGCAGCGGGAGCACGATTCGGAACGAGCGGAAGCGCGGAAGTGAGGCCAGCGCTGCAGCGGGAGCACGATTCGGAACGAGCGGAAGCGCGCAAATGAGGCCAGCGCTGCAGCGGGAGCACGATTCGGAACGAGCGGAAGCCCGAAAATGAGGCCAGCGCCTCAGCGGGAGCAACATTTTACAAATGTGTATATATATATATATATTCAAACGAATCCCCATTCCACACGTGCCCACTGGAGGACGGTTCACTCCCAGCATGGCAGCTCCTGCCTAACCCCCATTCCACGCGTGCGCGCTAGAAGATGGTGCACTTCCCGCATACCAGCTAATGCCTGAATCCCCATTCCACGCGTGCCCGGTCGAGGATGATGCACATCCCACATGGCAACTAATGCCTGACTCCCCATTCCATGCGTGCCCGCTCGAGGATGGTGCACTTCCCGCTTGGCGGCTAATGCCTAAACCCTCATTTCATGCGCGCCCCCTCGAGAACTGTGCACTTCCCGCATGGCTGCTAAATCATAGGCCCCTCATCCCACGCGCACCCGCTCGAGGATCGTGCGCATCCCACATTCCCAGGCGCCGCTCCCAAGCTCTCCAGGACCTCCCAAGCAACGACCCCTCGTTCAAAACGACGGATAGGCACCCTGAGCTTCCAACACGGCCCGTGCAGGCAGCCAACGACACCACGATGGCCCAGACGCCTCCAAGAGAACCCAAAATGGCCACAAGGGGACCTCCAACGGGGTCCGAAACCTTGGGTGTTTTAATGATCTTCGCATTATCGCCCTTTCGGGCTACCGTCAGCTCAAGACGGCCCAAGAGGACTCCACGATGACCCAAAAGGCATCCAAGACGGCCCCAAGACGGCCTAACCAAGACGGCCTTAGAAAGCCCTCCGACGGCAAAAGACGGCGCCAAGACGGCCCCGCGACGGCCCCCAGACACCCACCATACAGCGAAAAGAACCCCACGACGGCCCAGAAGAGCCCCCAGCCGGCGTCAGAGGACCCCGGGACGGCCCAAGAGGGCCCCAAGGAACCCGCAAGACTGCCTCACAGGAGGCCAGGACAGCCCCAAGACGGCCCAATCGAGTTTCATCACCATCATAATCGTCATCCTCATCAGCATCGTCAACATTATCAGAATCATCATCATCATCACCACCACCACCACCACCATCATCATCATCATCATCATCAGCAGCATCATCATCATCATCATCATCATCATCATCATCATCATCATCATCATCATCATCACCACCACCACCACCATCATCATCATCATCATCATCATCATCATCACCACCATCATCATCATCATCATCATCATCATCATCATCATCTTCATCATCATCATCATCATCACCATCATCATCATCATCATCCTCATCATCATCATTATCATAAACATCATCAAAATCATCTGGGCCCCCAGGCCGAAAAAACACGGCTTGGCGCACTCGACGGACTCTTCCCCAGGCTGCGCCTGCCATGGCTTGCCGCTGGTGCCGTGGGGTTGCGGCCGACGCCACGCGCCAGAGGAGCGCCAACTCCGTGCAGCTGCTGAGACGGCTCCCGATCCTGACACACAACGTCGGCAACCTGCAAGCACCTCGTCTTCACGAGCTGTCTCTGGCTTACGGAAGCGTCGCGATCGGTGGCCTCACGGGCACTCGCACGAAGAAGACCAGCATATTCGCGACAGGAGGCCCGAGACCGGCCCACACCCGCGAGAGCACACTCCACCACACCGCCGTCCACTCCCCTTGACAACCTGGGGCCTGCACGAACCAGAGCGCGGGCTGCAGCATCATCTTGGGCGAGCGTCTGCGGGCCACTGACGTCTCGAACACAGAGGCTCCCCACCGATCGTCGCGGGCAGAGGCGGCATGATCAACATCACCGAGGGCCCACTCGTATTGCGAGTCATTGTCGCCTATTTCGAGCCCCGCCCACGCGCAGCACGAGCACGACCGAGTTGGAGAGAAGGATGTCAGATTCTACGGGACTGGATTGACCATCCACTGCTCAGCTGCGCCTACCGACGAGTACCGATCATCCTCACGGCCGCCAACACGGGCATGGGCATGCATGGCACCACCCACGTTAACGACGCCTGCACCGGCCCGTTCGGCAACGGCAACGAGAACGAGAACGGCAGGGCTCTACATACGCTGTTACATCAGCACGACATGGGCGCACTCAGCACTCACCACAAGGCTGACGCCACGTTCATCGGCCACCATGGAGCGACCACCATCGACTACAGCTTCGCACCCTCGTCGCTGATGGCCGACGCACCTGCCGCCGCTGGCTGGCTACCGCAAGGAGAACGCGAAAGAGCTGACATTGTTTCGACCTCGTGCCGATTGTGGGTTATGTTATACCCCCTTGCCCTGGACACGACCGTACGGTACGATCTTGCTGGACTTGGCCTTCCCTGTGTGCATGCCTTCAGGCAGGCAACGGCCGCGAGCCCCTCCTGGACCTTCACGACACTCTAGCACAGCACCAGGCCGAGTTCGCAGAGGTGCGCACGGACCCCTCACCAGACCGCTACATTCACCTCTTCGTCGCAGTGACAAGGCAGGTCGCTCTCAAGCATTTCTCCACACGCCAAGAGCGCCCAGACTGGTACAAACAAGCTATGAGTAGCAGACTGGACCTGCTCAAGCAGCTCGGCGCCTCCAAGCGCTCGGCTGTTCGTCGCGACGTTCCTGACGCAGCGGGCGACGAGGTCAAGCGCATCACTAAGGGACTGCACAAGCACCTGAAGTACGTCAGGACTCAGCAGAACAACGACCTTGATCAGCAGATTGGTGAAGGATGGGCTCAGCGGCAACTGGCCGACATGCATTCCGCAGCACGCCGACGCGCACATCGGGGCATCGGAGCACGCAAACGTGACTTTCGTTCTCTTCCATCCTGCCAGCCTTCGGCCGACGAGTGGATCACCGCACTACAAGCACCTGAATGCGACGGGGGCTTCAGCGCGACCGAGCTCGACGAGACCTACCTGGTGACCTTGCTGGCCCCACCGGCTACAATCTGCGGCGAGCGCATCCAACTGCCATCTCGACCTGACGGACCAGTGGCGCACATCAGCGTACAGGACATCTTGGCTGGCGACGAGGACTTCAACACCACGCGCAGGCACTTGTGGAAGATGAAGCGGCGGAAGTTCTCTCCCTGCTGGAGCCTGCCTAGCGAGATCTTCCTGAACATCACCAGCCCATCCTACCTCAGCAAGCCTGCCGCGCAGACCGCTGGCCTGGGCTTGTTCCAGGCTTACGACCCCATGGACTTCGAGAAGCCTATCGACCCTTCCAAGCGCAAGCTGCCCCTCGACCATTTCACGAAGCCTGCAAAGCTGCTGACCGAGATCCACGCGCTGGCGCGCGCCGCCCAGCGTGCGCCAGGACAGGCGAGCATGAGCCAGACATTCGCGCTCGACAAGAAGAGGGGTATTGCAGGGCCTCCAGGACTACGGCTACTTCATTGTTTCTGCCCATGGTGGAGGTGCTTCTACCGACGTATCGTCAACACGGAGGGTGGACCCAACACCCCACTTGAATGGGCACACGGCGGCATTCGCAGACGACGACGAGAAGCAATGATGTTTATCGCGGATCGTGGCATACATAAGCAGATCATGCAAATGGACTGTGGTTGCAAAATCGTACGATCAACGATCGGCTGACCTCCTGCTCGTCACGGGAGATCGCGGTAGGTACTACCACGCACAGGAAGGCGAACCCGACGAGCTCACCACGCGCATCCACACCAACATCGAGTTCCTCGCCCTGCGCCGCACCGAGGCCGTCATGCGCGTCGCCACCCCGCAACGCTGGCTATGTCTACGAGCTGGCAGCGGCGGCCTTATGGGCGACAGCAACGAGCCCGAGTTCTTTATGGCAAACTATTACGCTAGCATCGACGAGTACAACGAGCTCACCCGCTCGATCTCCAAGTACACGCTCGCCAAGTGCGATATGATTGGGGGCACCGTCAACGTCGGCATCGGCCTCTTCATAGACGACCTCCTGAAGATCCTAACTACCCCACCCGAGACCACCGCCGACGAGATCCGCAACCTCAGCAACCTCGACGCCGAGTGCCTTGACAAAAGCGGCGACGCTTGGGAGTACAAGCAGAACCGCACCAAGGCCGAGATCGCAATTGCAGCATCTCGCCGAGGTATCACCCACACACTGGCGAAGGACACTAGGTTGGCTGGGGGAGTTTTATCAGAATTCACGCACCTCGGCGGCATGTTCTCCGCGACGGGCAGCAACGTAGCAGAAAGACGTGAACGACTGCTGGCTGTGAACAGGGCTTGGAATCAACTTAATGGGCTTTGGCACTCCAACGCTGGATGGCGACCACGACGACTCCAACAGTGCTCCTACTTCGGGTGGCGAGAGCTACCTCTACGTCAAGGCGGACATCCAAGCCCTCGACTCGAGTCTGGTTGGCAAGATGCGATCCATGCTGGAAGGACGAGCTCATGCAGAAAGGCATGGACAACACAGGTCTTGGTCCACCCTGAACGTTAGGCGAGATTTGCGATTGGCACCAGTGGCTTTGGAAATCACCGTACGCAGACAATGCTGGTGGCGCGATATCGTGACCAAGATTCCGCAGCACATCCACTTCCTCGTGGGATTATTCGGCACCCTGGCGGTCGAGGGTAAGTCGAACAACATTGTTCCAATCCTGAAGGACAACCGTGGGCGCGGCAACTCTCCGACGACATCAACGCGTTGCTCACGTTGGACCTGGCCACCGAACTACGCAATGAATGACAACCCAGAAGTATACGACGACTTTTCGGGGACGAAGAACTCTGTGACATGTACACGGCATTGAACCCACGGACCCTGCGCGCAGGCTTCTTTTCTCGAACCTGGCACCCACACGGCACAGCATTGGAGGCGCTACTTCCCACGGAGCTTGAGGTCACCGACGTGGAGGGCGTTGCGACCGTCAAGTGCGAGATCAAGCTGCAGAACGAGGAGCTATGTGGACGTACTCTTACCTCACCTTCAGCCCTTCGCGCACATCAGACTCACAGCACGGAGCCAAGTCACCAGATGCGCAGCGTATTCAACATGGTAATCGTCGATAACAAGTGCTTGGTCTGCGACACCGTTTTTAGAAGCCGAGGCCACTGCTCTCGGCACATACAGCGGAGCTGGACCGCACGCCATTGCATCCGGTCCAACACCGCACAGATGTGACAGCACAGGCCGCCTGAAAAGCTGGAATGTCCCATCTGTCGCGTCACATCAGGCACACTTTCATCGGAGGCCCTCCCGATTCCTAGACCTCCGTGCCTGGACCCTCCCCCTTACGAGCGCGAAGCTGGGCGAGAGCGATGTCTTGGGGTAACTGCACGCACGTCGTCGTCAGCACGGACTGGCACACCTACCACCACACGTCGGTCGTCTGCACCTCCGCGCACCAGAGCTACACCAGCACGAGCGACCGACGAGGCGATCGCGATCCCGACCGAGACTTACATCGAGCTAGCACGACCAGCGTCAGAACCTCCTAAACGACGACTCCGCTCAAAAACGAAAACGCCGAGACCGACACCGACGATTTCGAAACCGTCGTCGTCACCGTCAACGTTTGGCTCAGTGGAGGCGCTCAGGCGCCATCTGCTTTCCCATGTACCAGTGCCTGTTCGTTCTTCTAACAGGCCGTGGATAGTGCGAGACTTGCGCCCTGCGAAGCAGCGACCGAGGCTGAGCACCAGAACGCCGACACCAGCTTCCACAGCGTGCAACACTCCTACAGCAAGGCCGAGGACCCAGATCTTCGCCACCACTCGTGCTGAGGATGAGGGCATCGTAGCGCCCCCAGGCATCCTCGCCAGCGCCTGGGAATACTGGCCCCGCCGCCGAACGCGGCAAGAGGGGCGCAGCGGCAGCAGCGGCGGCCCCACCGAGGACCGGACGAGGAGGCAAGAGGCGCAACCAGGGCGACAAGGACACGGAGCTTCGGGTGAAGGCCAAAGCTCTGCGCGAGCTACTGCTTCTTCTACTCAAGCAGGTGCTCAATGACACGCAGAAGGTCAGGACGATCGAAGGCGCGCTGCTCGAAAACGCTCATAGCCCCGAAGAAGCACAAGATGGCGATGGCGATCCAGCAGGAGCAGGAGGCACTTGCAGAACGGGCCGACCAGCACCGCGAGTACAGCGAGAAGACCCCGACGCCCAGCCGCTCGGCCAACCACACGCGCTCCGCTTCGGGGCGAGGCTGGACGCGCCGGCGAGCATCCCAGAGGCCGGCGGCACCAATACAGTCGAGGCGTTGACCTAAGCTACCCTAAATAAGGAACGAGGCCCCTTTTTTCCCATAAGTTCAACCTCGATTTCCCATGGAAAACCTCAGGAACACCCGAGGCAAACTTTGAAACAATCAAAGAACACCGAGCCCCTCCCCAACGAAACGGGTTCCTTCTTCAGGGCCCCGACTGTATGACGGCCATCATCAAGAAGCTCACGGAGGACTTCAGCGCTTGCGAGAAGGCAGAGGACGCGGAGCAGCTCATCGGGGCTCGCAGGATCGCGGAGACGGCGCAGGAGGACAAGGCGAAGCTGATCCTCGGTGTCCAGCCCTTGGGGGACAGGAAGTTTCTTCTGCTGGACGGGCTTCGCCAGCTGGGAGGGCGCCATCTTCGGGGTGCAACACCGCCAGGCTACATGGAGGAGGAGCTTCAGGAGTGGACGGACAGGCTTGAAGGGCATCTACAATAATCGTTAAAACGTTCGAGGACCTACCGCCCGTGGACCGTGAGGTCCTAAACTTGGTAAGGTTCTCGTCACCACAAATTCGCACCATCCCGATCGATGTAGCCGTGATCACTGTGTCTCTCGCGTGGATATGACGTTGGCTTCATGGCCACATCGTCGACGCTTTCGCTAACCACTTTCTGTGATAGTGAAGGGTACTTCGACGTGTGACAGCTCGCACTGCCGACACTCTCGCTAACACCACTGTGATAGACAAGGGCATGTCGTGAGGAAGCGGCCAACATGAAGTATGCCAGTTTTGTGGACGCGGATGTTCTCTACATCGATACTAACGCTATCCTCACCTTCTCTGCGGCCATAACACACATGGTGGTCAATTTCGAAGTGGCCATCGTGGAGTATGCCATTTTTGTGTATGCGACAGTTGTCTGCAGCGGTCCTGACTCGGTTCGTCTTCGCGGCCGCAGCCCACACCGTGGACGCTGACGTGTTTGCAACAGTCAAGACCACTTCGGATACCGAGTGCGGGCTCAATGTGACTCGAGAGGCTTCGTCTATCCGAGCTGTGTCGCTGTGTGGGTTATGCCTTACGGCATGCAACGAATTTCTCGACATTTTGTCAGACTGCACGTGCCCGAGCTTCCCAGGATGTCCCCTGCCGCCAGCTTCCCGCACAGCCCCGCGGCTGCTTAGTGAGTGGGCCGGCCGGCTTGCGGCGCGTCTTGTAGCTAATCAGCCTTGTTCGCAGCCCCGGACATTTGCTTTCGCCGCGTGTGCTCTTCGCTCGCGGCCGCGACCGAAAAACTATCCGAGCTGCCCTCATCCCGAGCTTGCCGATTGTCGATCGGCGGAGGCGTGCCCCGCCGATCGCGCGCTGTGCGGGGGCGGGTTGGGCCGCCCCTGCACGTGCGCGCAGCGCACAGCGGCGTTCGCAGGCGCTTGACGCGGGCAGAGCCCCGACTCCGTTAAAAACTATCATCATCATCATCATCATCATCATCATCATCATCATCATCATCATCATCATCATCATCATCAGCAGCAGCAGCATCAGCATCAGCATCAGCATCAGCATCAGCATCATCATCATCATCTTCTTCTTCTTCATCATCATCATCATCATCGTCATCATCACCATCATCACCATCATCATCAGCATCGTCAACATCATCATCATCAACAGCATCATCAGCAGCAGAATCAACATCAGCAGCAGCATAATCATCAGAATCAGCGTCAGCATCAGATTCATCATCAGGAGCAGCATCATCACCATAAGAAGCAGCAGCCGCATCATCATCATAAGCATCAGCAGCATCATCAGCATCATCAGCAGCATCTTCATCATCAGCAGCAGCATCAGCATCATCAGCATCATCATCATCATCCTCATCATCATCACCACCCCACCATCGGCATCGTCATCATCAGGCATCATCGTCATCATCAGCAGCATCATCAGCATCAATATCATCATCAGCACTGGTATCGTTATCATCATCAGCATCATCAGCATCCTCATCCTCCTCATCATCACCATTCCACCACCACCACCACCATCATCCTTATCAGCATCATCAGAATCATGAGCATCTTCATCATCGTCACCTACAGCATCATCGTCGTCATCAACATCACCATCGTCGTCATCATCAGCAGCAGCATCGTCGTCATCATCATCACAATCGTCATGACCATCCTCATCATCGATGTCGTCGTCGTCATCATCAACAACATGATGATAAACAATATCACCATCGTCATCATCATGATTATCATCATCAACCTAATCATGATTGACATCACCATCAACATCATCAGCATCATCGTCGACAGTATCATCAGCATCACCACCATTATCACCATCATCACCATCATCATCGTCATCATCATCAGCATCATCAGCATCATCATCATCAGCATCATCATCGTCATCGTCATCGTCACCGTCATCACCCCATCATCCTCATAAACCTCATCATCTTCGTCATCCTCATCACGGCTCTCCCGAGCCTGGCGACACGAAGTGACACACGTGACGGCCTCCCTTGCTCCGTCGAACACTCGCCACCCAGAAAGCTGGGCTAGCACGGTGGCGGGACTTGCCGCAGGCAGCTGGATAGAATGGAATGAACCGTGCGACACCGAGACTCGAGCATTGCTGTGCCGCCTCTGCACCCCCCAGAAGTGTTTCTGCACACTCTGGCGCGGAGACTTTCGAAGGGGGCACCCCTTCCTGGAAGACCGGGAGGACCCCCAGAAAGCGCAGCCGATCCCCCGCCGCGCCACTGCAATCGGCTGGTGCCGGGGGATGGGCCGCCACAGCCCCGAGGGACGCACCGCTCTACCGCCGCCTGCGCGAGTCGCGAGGGGGAAAGACAGGTAAAGGGAGGTAGGAGGAGGAGGGGGAGGAGGAGGAGAGAGGAGGGAGGAGAGGGGAGGAGGGAGGAGGACAAGAAGGAGGAGGAGGAGGAGGAGGAGGAGGAGGTCGCGGCGCCCATCTCGCACGTTTGGGCTCCGATGCAGCGGGCGGCACCACTGGCTCCGCTGCCCGATCCGATGCCAAAGCGGCTCCGCCAATATGTGACGACCATCAGCTGCTCGGCCTCGGGGGAGCGGGGAGGAGTCCAGGTACGCTGGCGGCATGTCGGACATGATTTGTTTGAGGGCAAAGATGGGAGCGGATAGGATGATTCGCCTGAGGGGCGAATATGCGGGCGGATATGACAGCTGATCGGTCACCAACGCACCACAGCGCATGCCGTACGTACCTCCTAATCCGTGAAATCCATCTCTGACATCCTGCCACTCCCACCCATCCCTTCCCGTTGAGCCGGTATGTCTCGATCCACCGACGGGTATCATAGCGGACCTGGAGCCCTCCAAATGACTCCACCGTGTCATGAGCAAGCCCAACGTGGAGCTGTGACTTTGGGGGAGGCGGAGGAGGAGGTGGCGGAGGAGCAGAGGAGCAGGAGGAAGAGGTGGAGGATCAGGAAGGAGAGGAAATAGAAGCAACAGCAGCAGCAGCAGGAGCAGGAGGAGGAGGAGATGTGCAGGGGGATCAGGGGAAGGCGGAGGAGGGGAAATGAGGAGCGACAGCGACATGGAGGGACCTCGGATCCAGAAATGCGGCCCGAGCTGGGACGAGAGCCCCGTTCTGAACGGTCGGAGCACAGCGCCAATGTTGAAATTAAGGCCAACGCAGCAGCGGGAACACCACTTTGAAACGAACCCAGAGCGACCCAAATTAGGGGTCTTACTCCCATCAAGGCATTCAAAGAGTCAATGCACAGTTATGGAATGAAAAACATTGCTTGGCACTGCATGGCAATGCTTGGCATTGATGTTCACTGCTTCGCATTGCTTGGCGCTGCTTGGCATTGCTTCAAATCGTTGTTGGCATTGCTTGGCTTTGCATGGCCTTGCATGGCCTTGCTTGGCATTGTCTGGCATTGCTTGGCATTGCCTGGCATTGCCTTGCATTGCCTTGCATTACCAAGCATTTCCTGGCATCGCCAGGCAACCCCAGGCAAAGAATTGCTTGGCGTTGTTTAGCATTGCCTTGGCAATGTTTGGCGTTGCTTGGCGCTGCGTGATTCTGCTTGGCATTGATTGGCAGATTGCTTAGCAGTGCTTGGCATTGCTTTGGATTGCTTGGCGTTGCTTGGTGTTGCTGGGCATTGCTTGGCATTGCTTGGCATTGCTTGCCATTTCTTGGCGCTGCTTAACATTGCTTGGCATGCTGCTTGGTGAATTGCTTGGCAGATTGCTTGGCAGATTGGTGCTTGGCACATTGCATGGCAGTGCGCAATGCTTGGCATTGTTTGGCATTGTGTGGCATTGATTGGCATTGCTTGGCATTGCATGCCATTGCTCGGCACTGCTTGGCATTACTTGGCATGGCACGGGCAATCCCCGACAACCCCAGGCAACGCTGGCCAGGAAGCACCCCCGCCATCCACTAGGCAAAGCCTACTTGGGGAAAAGACACAAACAGACCGATGGGAAAAATAGCCTGCACAATATCAAATGTTGACATATTGCGCGCTAAACTCGCACATAATCTTGGAAGAGAGGAAAGTAGTACTCAGATCGGGTAGTGGTGGAGGGAGGTAGGAGAAATGAGGGAAGAGAGAGGAGGGAAAGGAGAAGAAGGAGTACAAGGAGGACACTTATAAATGCTTTCCCTTCCCCCTTCTGTCCTCGATCCCCATAAATAGCCAAAATAGCCCGTCATCGTCGCACCACCATGCGTGTTGGTAGGGCGGGCCGATCGTTTCGCCCGAAACGTCCTCACCGCCTTATGATTCTGAAGCATGAGATGTCGAACCGCTACCCGAACGGAGGCTGGATCGTTTTCGAAATGTGGCTCTCGCCTGATCGCCGCGCACATTCATCTTACAAGGCTTCCAGCAATCACAAAGATGTGCGTCAGGCCGTTTCCGAAATGTGGTTATTTGCTTTGTCTGTCTCTCTCTCTCTCTCTCTCTGTCGCGCCGTGCACATTCCCCAAGCAGCACCTACGCTCAGGAGTTCGCCCTTCTCGTCTGGAGAAGTGGCCCTGCCTGCCAGGTCGCCCGTGCTTGTGGCCGCTCGTCGCCGCCGCCCGGCGCCGCGGCTGCTGGGCCGTGTCTGCCCGGTCGCCGCGCTCGTGGCCGCCAATCGCCGACCCGCCTGGCGCCGCCGCACCCGCTGCTGCCGGGCCTCGGCGAGAATGCCAAAACTGCCTCGGCGAGGAAGCCAAAATCACTGGTTGTACTGTGGCTTTGGCCCCATGTTGGCCTCCTTAAATGCTCCCCTCTTGTTTGATCGGTATCCTTCAAGATGGCCCCCAGAAGCGCCAAGGAGGTCCCAAGAGGTCCCAGGATGGCCGCAAGATGGCCCCAAGAGGCCCCCAACCCGCCGCCGCCGTCCGTCGCAGCTGGTGCTTGGCCTCATCCGTTGCCCCACATAGCTTACACCACATAGACTCTCGTGCCCTTGAACATCGAAATTGCCCCATGAATTCTCGCTACCCCCTGGGGCACTGCAATTTTCAGACGATTCCGCCACATCATTCATTGTCGACATGAACTACTATCATCCCAGGGAGTGTCGTTATCGCCCCCCTCATCCATGTCAACTAACACTATGCGCGCACACTCGTTGATCAAACACCATCCATATTCAACAGTTGTTTGCAAAAGAACCCCAAAAAAAAACGCGCGCGTCGTCGCGCGTTTGGAATCCTCCAAAAACAATTGGGGAGTTCCGCAGAGATGTCTATATCGAGCTTCCCCTGAACATGTTGTTGCTTTTGTTTTAAACGTTGTTGTTCCCAACCCTCCTTGGTTGGATATTCGTTTTGAATAGAGGACTGTGGTCGCGTCCTCCTCCTCCCGCCTCCCTCCTGCCTCTTGCCCGTCTTGCCTCGGGGGGGAGGCTGCGATATGCGAAACTGTCGCCACTTTCGAGGGTTGCTGGGGGGTCCAGCACAGTGACGCCCTCCGCAAAACCAATCGCCACTTTCGAGGGCTGCTGGGGGGTCCAGCACACTGACATCCTACGCAGACTCAGATTAGACCTCGCCATCCCTGGGGGGGCTGCGATCTGTGAAACTGCCGCCACTGTCGAGGCCTGCTGGGGAGTCCAGCATAGTGACGTCCTACGCAGATTCAATTTGACCTCGCCATCCCTGGGGGGCTGCGATCTGTGAAACTGTCGCCACTTTCGAGGGCTGCTGGGGGTCCAACATAACGACGTCCTACACAGACCCAACCGGGACCTCGCCATCCCTGGGGGGCTGCGATCTGCGAAACTGTCGCCACTTTCGAGGGCTGCTGGGGGATCCAGCACAATAACATCCTACGCAAACCAAGACGGGACCTCGCCATCCCTGGGGGGCTGCGATCTGCGAAACTGTCGCCATTTCGAAGGCTGCTGGGGGGTCCAGCACAGTGACGTCCTACGCAGACCCAAATTACACCTCGCCGTCTCTGGGGGTGCTGCGATCTGTGACACTGTCGCCACTTTCGAGGCTTGCTGGGGGGTCCAGCACAGTGACGTCCTACGCCGACCCAATTTGGACCTCGCCATCCCTGGGGGGCTGCGATCTGTGAAACTGTCGCCACTTTCGAAGCCTCCTGGGGGGTCCAGCATAGTGACGTCCTACGATCTGTGAAACTGTCGCCACTTTCGAGGGCTGCTGGGGAGTCCAGCACAGTGACGTCCTACGCAGATTCAACTTAAACCTCGCCATCCCTGGGGGGCTGCGATATGTGGACTGTCGCCACTTTCGAGGCATGCTGGGGGGTCCAGCATAGTGACGTCCTACGCAGACTGAAACTAGACCTCGCCATCCCTGGGAGGCTGCGATATGTGAAACTGTCGCCACGTTCGAGGCCTGCTGGGGGGTCCACCTACGCAGATTCAAACGGTACCTCGCCATCCCTGGGGGGCTGTGATCTGTGACACTGTCGCAACTTTCGAGGCCTGCTGGGGGGTCCAGCGTAGTGACGTCCTACGCAAACTCAAACTAAGCCTCGCCATCCCTGGGGAGACGCGATCTGCGAAACTGCCGCCACTTTCGGGGGCTGCTGGGGGGTCCAGCACACAGACAACCTACGCAAATTCAAACGGGACCTCGCCATCCCTGGAGGGCTGCGATCTGTGAAACTGTCGCCACTGTCGAGGCCTGCTGGGGAGTCCAGCCTAGTGATGTCCTACGCAGATTCAAATTAGACCTCACCATCCCTGGGGGGCTGCGATCTGTGAAACTGTCGCCCCTTTCGAGGCCTGCTGGGGGGTCCAGCATAGTGACGTCCTACGCAGATTCAATTTGACCTCGCCATCCCTGGGGGGCTGCGATCTGCGAAACTGTCGCCACTTTCGAAGGCTGTTGGGGGGTCCAGCATAGCGACGTCCTACGCAGATTCAAATTAGACCTCGCCATCCCTGGGGGGCTGCGATCTGCGAAACTGTCGCCACTTTCGAAGGCTGTTGGGGGGTCCAGCATAGCGACGTCCTACGCAGATTCAAATTAGACCTCGCCATCCCTGGGGGGCTGCGATCTGCGAAACTGTCGCCACTTTCGAAGGCTGTTGGGGGGTCCAGCATAGCGACGTCCTACGCAGATTCAAATTAGACCTCGCCATCCCTGGGGGGCTGCGATCTGTGAAACTGTCGCCACTTTCGAAGGCTGTTGGGGGGGCAGCATAGCGACGTCCTACGCGGATTCAAAATCCGCCGACCCTGTCGGCGTGTGCGACCCCGCCACCACTCCCCCCCTGGACCCCCCCACTTGATAAATACTTTCCCTCCTGGCGGGTAAACAACGTCCATCGCGCGACTCTTCGAGTCTGAGCGCGCTTCCCGTCATCCGCCAACGCCCGGCCGCGATGCAATCAGGAGCCCCATATAAAGGTTTTTCCTTAAGAAAAACGGTCCACGCTCCTCGTTCCTCGTTCGCGCTTCCCGTCATCCGCCGACCCTGTCGGCGTGTGCGAGGGGATTCGCAGCTCGAGTCGTCCTCTCCGTCTGGTCTGATCTTCTGCCGCGGACGCGCCGTCCACCGCACCCTTGCGCAACATTGGAGCGGCATCGACGGGACGCCCATTCTCTACATCTGTGGCATCGAAGGGAAGGGGCTTAGCCAGGGCACGAGCCTGGGGACGACTCACTCTGATCAGCAAGTCTTCTCCGTTGGATCCGCGCTCTCAGGGCCACGATCCCTCGTGAAGTTCACGTCCGCGCTCCCAGAGCCACAATAATTAGCAAATCACGCTGGAACCGAACTCCCAGCGCCACAACCCTTCGCAAATGCTGGTACTGGGGGGGGTCCCGGGAAGGCCGGGGGGGGGTCGCCACCCAGATACGCTTTCACTCCTCCCGCGTCCGGCGCGGTCCCCGCGTGGTTCCGGAACCCCGCGCAGCTTCGGAAACTCACTGACATCTCCAAAATTATGGCACGAGCCTTCCAAAATCCGCCGAGCATGTCGGCGTGTGGGAGAGGCTTTTCTGGTCTTCCCGACAGAGTCGTCGCTTTTATGCTTTCCGAGGGCTCCCTACACAAGTCCACACAAAAATTGAACAACGTCGTCCTTCAGTCAAAAAGGAACCCCCTTCCCTTGATCCCTTCCCCGCCGGGGGGGGGGGTCCTGGGGGGGGGTCCCGGGGCGACTCCCGGGGGGGTCCCCCCTCGGATACGCAGCCACCCGCCTCTCATCCTCCTGCGTCCTGGGGCTCCGTTGGCCCTCCAGGGCCGTCTGCGGGCCCTTTCAACCTATCTTAAGGCTCCTTGGAGACCTTTCGCCATGTCTAGACTCTTGGCAGCCCAGCCTCTGCGGGCGCATTTGGGGTTCGCTTGACGCCGTCTTGGAACCCTCTCGGGTCACTTGAAGGCGCTCCTTGCCTATCTTGGCACTTTCTGGAGCCGTTCCCGAACCCTGGAGGAGGCCTCTTGAGCTGTCTTCGGACGACCTTGCAGGCATCTGGCGCCGTCTTCGAGCCATCTGAGGACATCTTGGACTCGTCTACATCCAGTGTCTTCGTCGTCACTGCCTACGGGGTCGGCGGCATCGGCCGTAAGGCCTTCGCAATAGACCTCGCCATCCCTGGGGTGCTGCGATCTTTGAGACTGTCGCCAGTACCGAAGGGCTGCTGGGGGGTCCAGCACAATGACGTCCTACGCAGGTTCAAATGGGACCTCGCCATCCCTGGGGTGCTGCGATCTGTGAAACTGTTGCAAACTAGACCTCGCCATCCCTGGGGGGCTGCGATCTGTGAAACTGTCGCCACTTTCGAGGCCTGCGAGGGGGGCCAGCATAGTGGCGCCCCGCGGCGGACTCAAATGGGACTTCCCAAATGCTGGTCGCAGAAATACATACGTCCCTGTCTCGTCATCACCCCCTTTTTATAAAGTCGCCCAAGCTACTCATGCCCCGCATTGCGCAGGGGTTGGGTACGTCGCCAGGGTAATTCTTCATTTTAGAAATGCAACATACGTACTCACAAAAAGAATGCGCGCCTTTCGCGCGCGCACGCATGCCGAAACCATTCGAACACCTGTGCACGTTTGCTGGGGGGGAGGCGCGATCCCTGTCAAATAAACCCATGCGGACCGCTCGCCCGCGTCGGCCGCGCACGCATGTCAAAATCCTTCCCAAACCTGCACCACCGACACGTGGACACCATCGTCGTCATCGGCGTGACGAGCATCGGCGCCGTCATTGGCCTTACCGTCGCCATTGTCATCACCATCATCGCTACTATCATCATCGTGTCTGCCTTTGTAGACGTCACCTTGACACCACGCCCACCCGAGTCACCAACTCGCAGTGACATGCCCGCGCGACAACGCGGCCTGAGAGACACGCTGGGAAGTCCCCCACGGTCAGCCCCACCGCGGCCGCGTCGGTCGCGCCGAACTGACTGGCCGGTCTGCGCGCGAGCCTGCGCGCGCTAGCTCGGCCGCAGCGATGCGCCAGCCAGCGCCGAGCAGTCATCGCAATCGCCGTCGCATGGATTTTGCAAAGCAAGTTGCGGGTGGGTGGGTGGGATGATTGCTCGAGAAGGGGAGTTGGCAACTCCATGTTCTCCAAAATTAACTGCACTACATAGACTGCACCACATGGGTTGCAAGGAAGTTACTGTTTGGGGCCCACGCTAGCTAACACTCGTCAGCACAAGTTCTATTAACGTCAAAGACGGAGGTCGGGTCGTTTTCGGAATGTGGCTCATGATATCTGTCCCCACGCACATCCGAAATAAAAGGTCGAAGAGCGAGAAAAACTATGGAGGCTCATTTTCACAATGCGACTTGCCTAACTGCCGAGCACATGTGCTTCCAAAATTTCAACCGCCACACAGATGGAAGGCGAGCCCTTTTCAGCATGGGGTTCTGGGGTGCGGCTGTGCAGAGGCTGTGGCTGTGCATGGGCTGTGCCACTACAAGGGCTGTAGCTGTGCAAGGGCTGTGGATGTGGCTATGGCGGTTCAAGGGCTGTGACTGTGCAAGGGCTGTGGATATGCAAGGGCTGCGGCTGTGGCTCCCGCAAAGGCTGCGGCTGTGTCGAGCGGTCGCTCCTACAAGGACTGCGGCTGTGCAAGGGGTGTGGGCTGTGAAGGCGTCCCCAAGCGGACGGGATGAGCGAGCGCGAGCGCGTCCACCGTGGCCAGAGAGCGGCACGAGACGTCCAAGGGGGCGTGCCGAAGTGAGCGCGCCGACTGCACTCGGACGCGCCCGTGGGGGGCGCAGCTGGGGCTCGCACGAAACGTGCGAGGGGCGTGCCGAAGCACGGTCAGGAACTTCTGCTTCGCGTGGCGTGGCGGCGGCCCCGGTGACACGCCATGCCATGCAAGCGGACAGCGTGTCGCTCCGCTCCGACGGCGAGCGGACGTGCCCCCTGGGGTGCCGCAGCTGGAGATCCCTCCCTCTGGAGGCCGGAGGCGCGCGCGGTGGAGGCAGCGACGAGCAGCGGCCCGGAGGCGGCAGCGGCAGGGACGGCAGGGCAGAAGGGGCAGGGACGGCAGCAGGCATCGCTGCAGCAGGCAAGAGACGGGAGAAGGCGAGAAGCGGGACGATGATGGAAAAAGAGGCGGGAGTGGAGGAGAAGAAAACGGGGACCATGACCAAGGCTGAACGCGGCAACGTCCACCTTGGCCAGCGTCAACTCGTGGATCATCCTCGCAAGCCGGCGACGGTGTCATGGGCCATGACCTAGACCGGCGACGACGACATCCCGCGACATCCTGGTCATGATCCGCACGCTCTTCCCCTCGAGGGAGGGCGGCGCAGCGAGGAAAAAGCAAGCACCCGACTCCACGTGAGGGCTGGGAAAGCGCAGGGCGCGGAGGAGGGGAGGGTGGGCGCGCCTGCGCGGCCGCCGAGGGCGCCGCACCGCACCGGCGCCCGTGGTGCCGCAGCTGCCGCGGCCAGCTTCCGGGTTGTCGGGGGGCGGGAGCGGCAGTCCTCGCACCAGTCCTGCCGTGCCGCAAGCGCCGCTGCCCTCCGTCGAAGCATATCTTTGTTGAACCAGCTGGGTTCCTCCGATGGTCACGCACAGCGGCTAGCGTGCTCCACCACGCGCATCAGCTCGAGTGCTCCTCCACCACCTGAAGCACCCCGAATCACTCACAGTCACACTCAGGCTCCATCTTCTCCCCCGCTCGAACTAAGTCAGATCCACAATCACTCACACGCACACAGCCTGTGAGGATGCCTCGGGCGAAGCGCTGGTTTCAGCACTCCCAATGGGGGAGCCGCCAGACGGTATTGCAGGGGCCCGTTCGCGCCCAGATTCTGGGGATGTCTCAGGCGGCAATATGCTCCTTTGTTTTGGCGGTCCACTGCCCACCGCGATACGGCAGGAGTGGCACCGGGGAACCCAAACGGGAGCCACCACAGGGGTATTTCACGGGCCCGCTCGCGCCCAGATTTTCTGGGGACGTCCAACGCGGCGTGCCTGCTCCTGCCCCACAGGCTTTTCCGCGGCACTTGGGCACCCCAAGGGGGGAGGCCGCCAGGGGGTGTTGCACGGGCCCGTTCGCGTACACAGATTCTGTGGACTTCTCACACGGTTTGCCCGTCTCTGTCCCCCCAATGTATCCCTCTGTCTCTTTCTCTCTCTTTCTCTCTCTCTCTCTCTCTTTTTCCTGTCTCTCTCTCTCTCTCTCTCTCACCTTCTCTTTCTCTCTCTCTCTCTCTCTCTCTCTTTCTCTCTCTCTCTCTCTCTCTCTCTCTCTCTCTTGGCGATCCACTGCTCACCGCGATGCAGCAGCCGTGGCACTTGGGCACCCCAAAGGAGGAGCCGCCGGGGGTAGGGACACCCCAGGATTCGCGCCCAGGTCGCAGGGATGTCTCAAGCGGTCTGCCTGCTTCTGCCCCCAAGCTTCCTTTTGGTTTGTCGCTCACTTCCTCACTTACTTGGTCCTCCTCGCTCAGACGCACCCATTCACACTCAAACTTACTCGCCATCACCCCTCTTTCACTCAGACTCACCCGTTACACTCAGACTCACCCATCATTCTACTCACCCATACTCAGACTAACTCGTACCTGAACGCACACATACTCAGATTCACCCACACTCAGGCTCACCCACCTTCAGACTCACTCATACTCAGACCACTAGTACACAAGCCCACCTTTACCCAGACGAATACGCATCACACGCACACTCAGACTCAGTCGCGCTCAGACTCACTCACGCTCAGATTTACCCACACTAGGCCCACACACAGTTGGTCACCACGATGTAGGACGCGTGGCACTTGGGCATCCCAAATGCCAGCAGGCGCCGCGCGCCCGAGAGCGGGAGTAGCAACGACATGCGCTCCTGTTCGAGTTGCCGCAGTAAGAACGGCACGAGGAAGTCCCCCTCGCCCTTCCACTTGACTTCCCCCCATCTCTCCTGATGAATGCCAGAAGGAGGAGGACGCCAACGAAAGTCGTCGCTGTCGTCGTCGTCGTTGTCGCGCCCGTCGTCTGCGCGGACTTGCTCTCACACCCAGAACCCAGAGACTCACGGACAGAGTGCCTCAGCGAGACGTGAAAGACTGGGTAGTCGAAGCCAATCTGGCGCCAATCTGGCAGGCCCAATCTGGCAAACGGGGGCAATCTGGCGAGGGAGCCAACGCGAATCCAGTCTGGCGAATAACCCAACTCATCCAGTTTGGCCAGGCCAGATTGGCCCGTGGGGCCCAATCCAATCTGACAGTCTGGCCTTCGACTACCCAGAAAGAGCTTAAGATGCACATCTGAGCGACGAAAAAAGAAGGGTCTTACGCAAGATGGCACAGCGACCTTACCCGGTAGCTTACGCGGGTCGCCAGCGCGGCACACCACATCGGAAGCGAAGGCACTTCCGCGCGACCTTACGCGGACAGCTCACGCGCCAATGTCGGCGCAGATGACCCCGTGTTTTTGCGTCGCTCATAGGGGGGACCTCCGCGTCGGATAATTGTTGTTTTCTGTCATTGCGCATCCACCGAGATGGCCCCAAACAACCCTAATAGGGCCCCGCGACCCCCCAGCGAGAGCCTCAAGAGGGCTCCAGATGAGCTCCCAGGGACCCCAAAGCGATCCAAGAGCGCGGGCCAATCGGCGCCGGGCTTGCACATGGCACAGAACTTACGCAAAGACGCAGCAAGATGGTGCGATGGTGGCCCTGAGATGGACCGAGATAGCCCAAAACAGTCCAACGGACTGCCAGGATATCTCAAGATCGCCGAATATGCGCCTTTCGGAGGCCCCCAGGAAGATTCAAAGTATTCCAAATACGTGAGTTTCTCGCTGCTCTCTGTCTTCTCGCCTCTGCGGGCTCCAACGAGCTCCTCGGGCCCCGAGATGGCCCCAGAGGGCCCCAACAGTCCTGAGAAGGCCCCGGGACTCCGCAAGAGGGCCTCAAGAGGGCACCTAAACAGCCCCAAGAAGCTCCCAAAGCGGTCCAAGAGCGCGGGTAAGCGGGTCGCAAACAAAAACTGCACCCCACGGCTTGTCCACAAGAAGGCACCAAGACAGCCCCAGCTGGCCCAAGACAGCCGGATTCACTGCAAATACTGCTCACGATGGCTGGAGAGCCTCTCCCCAGGCCCCGTGAGGCCAGATCAACTGAAATCAATGATCAAGTCTTTCTCGCCCTTGCGGACTCCAATGGAAGTCTCAAGCACTATGTGACCCAAATAGGGCCCCGAGAAGCCCAAACAAGCCCGAGAGGGCTGCAAGATCTCACAAGAGAGCTAAGGAGGGCTCAAGGCGGCTCCCACGATTGCCTAGCAGCGGCCCGACAGCGGGAACCAGTAGGCGGCAGGCCCCAGGATGGCACGAATATGGCTTGAAGCCAGCCCCACGAGACCCCCAGATTACCCCAAGGCAACCCAATATATATTCCAAGAGAACCCAAGAAGCTGGCACTCCAATCAAAAGATCACGGTGGGCACCAGTGTGAGGGGATCAACAGCAATCATTCCTCAGGAAAGAGAGCTCAGCAACAAAGGCAAAACTTGCGAGGCGGGGATTTATCCACGCCTGGGAACCGACGTCCTGGTGCCCCAGCGAGCGGTGGATATGGATATATTTCGGCCCCCGGGGACCCGAATATGGCCATATCTACCGCCTGCCGAGGCTCCGAAAACTGACCCTCCAGGCGGTGGAGACGGATAAATTCCCGCCTCGGAGAACTCCCTCCTCGAACATCCACCCCCTTCATGCTGACACCGGCTAGTTTGCCCCCCGCTGGCGCACCTTCACTCCGGCGGCTCCGAGGAGCTCGAGACGGCGATGGGGCACCTGTCGCCGACCCCTCTCGAGCACACACACACACACCGCCCATCTAGGCCCGGCCTCCGCCGCGCCCGCGCGCGGAGCGCGCGGGAGGAGGAGGAGGAGGAGGAGGTGGAGGAGGAGAGGAAGAGGGGGAGGAGGAGGAGGAGGAGGAGGAGGAGGAGGAGGAGGAGGAGGAGGAGGAGGAGGAGGAGGAGGAGGAGGAGGAGGAGGAGGAGGAGGAGGAGGAGGGAGAAGCGAGGAGGAACGAGGAGGAGCAAGGAGAAGGTGGAGGAGCGAGGAAGAGGAGCGATGGAGAGCAGCGCTCGAGCGCTGGCCCGCCGATTCACACACATCTGCCCTGGCCCCCAGGCCTCTCAGCCTCCAGGCCTGAGCCCCCCAGTTCCCGCGGGGCCCCCGACAGGGCCACCCAGACACGGGGCCCCTTCGCCCTCTCGCGGCCCTCACGGGCACCGAGTCCCCTGGCTCCCTAGAGGCCCGCGCGCGTCCTGAGCCCCGACAGAGCCACCACGAAGCCCCCCTGAGCACCGCGATCGCCACTTCTCTCACGAGCTGGTCCCAACTCGTAGCATGTCCCCAACACCACCCTGCGATGGCGGAGCGGTGACGACGGCTTTTTGCTGAAGGTGGTGGAAGCGGGGCCGCAGCGCGTGCGGCCCTACCACTCCTGAGGATGTGTTACCCCAGGGTGGAGGGAGGGAGTCCCAAAACGGCCTGCCTTGGGCCGCGTGGCCACTACGAAGGCAGGACTGAAGGGGTACACACGAACGTGTCGAGACACGAGTGCCGTCCACACCGGGCGGCGAGGAGGGCCCGCTGCTGCCACTCGCCTCTCTCGGTCCTGCTGCTGGCCCTGGCTCCGCAGCCGATGATCGACGCCTGGCTCCAGGCTGCAACCCGGCGCTCGCCAAGCGGCGCCATGAAAACCGCCGCCGAGGCTCGCCCTCCCCGCCACGCACCCCGCTCTGGCCCGTGAGCATCGCTTCACCGATCCCCATCCCGGCTGACATGGCCTTGGCCCCACTGGCCGATCGCTCCCCCCCCCAAGATGGAAATGTGGGCTGCTCCCTTCGGGCTTCGAAGGTCTTATCCGCAACTGGGGGTGGGGGGGGCGTGATGGTGGAGCTGCGATACCGTGGCCCGATGGGGATGGGGACAAGCTCCAAGACCACGCTAGCGACGATGTTGGTCAACGGCCGGGGCTGGGAATCTGGCTTTGACGACGCCGAGCTCGCGCAGAACAGCCTGCAGGGCAGCACGAGCAGCGCCTTCCTGCAGCTGGGTCGGCCACCCCCACCTGCAGCACCGAGACCTACATCGCCGTTGCCTCCATCGCCGTTGGCGTGTCTACGGAGGTTCGACCAGCGCCGCGCTGCCCCCGCGGGCTCGGCCATCCTCCCGCTGGCCCGCGCGGCGCTCGGCGGGGCGGCCCGCGCGCGCGCTCGGCCTGCTGCCGCGGCGTGCCCCCGCCGACGGCTGCCAGGCCCCTCGGGCCGCATGCCCTGCGGTACCATGCGGCGGGCCCACCCTGGCGAGGGGCGAGAGGGGTGCCCTCCCGAGCAGAGGGGCTCGAGCCCAAGCGCTACGGGGCGAGGAGGAGGAGGAGGAGGAGGAGGAGGAGGAGGAGGAGGAGGAGTGATGGCAGGAGGGAGGAGCAGCAGTGGACTCAGGGGGCGGGGTCTCCTCGGCGGCAGCGCCCGCGGCGGGGCGCAGCGGGGGCCGAGGTCCTCAGATGACGGACTCGTGGAGGCCGAAGTCCACTTCGTGGGGCACAGCGGAGTCGGGGTCGATGAGAACGACGTTGTCGTGGCCGTCCGCGACGGCAGGGTCGGAAATGTCATTGTAGCCGTGGCCGTCGTGGACGGCAGGGTTGGAGGCTGCAGCCGTGGAAGCATCCAGTCCACGATGGGCAGCACGAATGTGAGGGCGGGCGGTCATTGCCGTCGCTCTGGCGACATTACCTCCCAGGTCGAGACGGTCCAGAGCAGCACGACGTGCTTGGGTGTGAACAGGGTAGCTTCTGCACCCACCGCCATGGGAGTTCTTCAAATCCAGGAACATGTATTAAGACAAACACAGTCGTCGAGTGGTGGACCATAACGATCTCTCATTCATGTCCTCCGAAGCATACGCGCCCTCGCCTCCTAGGCCCAGCCTCTCCAGGACCGTACCATGCGCAAACGAGCGAGGTAGGCACACATGATGTTGACGCCGTACACAAAGTAAATAATGTTGAATCGCAGCTTCAGCGTCGCAACCAAAGACACACTTGGCACGCTCTGGATGCACATGCGTACGCGAGGAGGTATGCCGTCCTCCGGCCAATGAGCGAACCACAATCCATCGCCCGGATGGACATACCCGCATCAGGAAGGCCCGCAATCGCAACCATCGTGAGCGTTAGCAGCGGGGCGTGACGCACTCACCGTACCACTTCATGAGGCGTTTGTGCATGGTCTGATGAAAGACAGGGAAGCGCAGGAGAGTGGCTTGACGAAGGAAGCTCCGTTGAGGATGTGGCCGTCGACCAGCCTGGAGAGCATCATGGGCATCCCTGCGGGCGATCGTCGCAGCTCTTGACACGGTATAGCTGGAGCTCAAGGACAGCATCGGCGCATTACCCTCGTTCAGGGCGGCATACCGCTGAACAATGGCCGTCGGTCCCTTCCAGAAGATAGGCGACCAGTGTCCCGACGCAAATGCGGGGAGGGGGCAGTGCTCCACCGCCACGGCGTCCAACAATTCCAGATAGCGCTGCCAGCCCTCAATCGTGTAATTGGCCATGCGCCACATCGTGGCAACGTTGTACAGCTTCAGAGAGGTCGGCGAGGGAGAGGTCATCTACGACGACATTGCGAAGACGTCCTGAAGCCTGAACGTATTTGGGGCATACGGAGGACACGGTGTAGCCCATGGATCTCGCGTCTCAATACTGCCTTGGGGAGCCAGAAGAACTGCGTGAGGTAGCTCAAGACCGTGATGCAGGAAGACTGATACAGGCGCGCCAGCGCGTCCGTTGGAGCTCCCGCCAAGGATAAAGCAAACAGGCGATCCCACCACTTCGGAGCCGCCTTCATCCACTGCATATCGTTGGTAGTGCCTGGTCCAAGATGCGCACCAAGATACACTCCAACATCCGCAATGTGGAAGTCCTGCCATGAGGGAATCTCCCGCCGAAGGAAGAGACGAAGTTCATTGCGGGCCCGATCATCTAATTCAGCCCACAGCGGGATGATGACACACTTGGAAGCGTTGATGGAGAGGTGGCCGTACATGTCCGCGTCGTGAAAGATCTGATGAATAGAGGGCAACAGTCGAAGGTGATTCAAATGAACACCTAGGTCATCAGCGCAGGCGGCTGCCGTGCCAAGCTGCTCGGTCGGGAGGACCTCGGCGACCACACGGAGAATGACATCCATAACAATGGCCCAGACTGTTCCAGAGATCGGGCATCCCTGCGCAACTCCAGAGCGCATGTTGCACACGAAACGGTAGTCCCCCTCCAGCGTGACCATGGCCTGCCCACCGCCGTAGAGGGCGCGAACCCCGTTGATAAAGCCGCCCTCGCAACGGAAGTTGTACAGCGCTGCGAATAGCCACTGGCGGCCTAGCGACGGAAAGGCCGCCGCGATGTCAAACAGGACCTGTACGGGGCAATTCGAGCTGGCTGAGGGCGACCATCCAGCCATGCGCCCCAGCGTGTCCGTAGTAACGATATTGTTGCAAAAGTTGCGGCCTCGAATGAACCCTTGCTGAATCATGTGTGCATGCTGCTCCACGGCGTATCTCATCTGCTCATTGAGGGACGCCGCGAAGATCTTGGAGTCGGTGTTCTTCCTGGAGATCGGACGAAGCGCGCCTGCCGCCCGTGTGCATGTCGTGTTATCCATCTCCTCGGAGCCCTTCGGGATGAAGGAGAACAGGGAATCGTTGAAAGAGAAGGGCGCCATACCAGTCTCCATCGCTTGCCACGCGACGTCCTCCAGCACGTCCAGCGCCCCTGGCGTCGAAGATCAGGCACGATATGGCAGGAGGGAGGAGGAGGACGATGAGCGAGGAGGAGAAGCGGGGAGGGGAGGAGGAGGAGTGAGGTGGTGGAGGAGGAAGATCGAGGAGGAGGAGGAGGAGGCGGAGGAGGAGGAGGGAGGAGGAAGGGGAAGGGGAGAATGAGAGGCAGGACTAGGAGGCGAAGGAGGAGGCCCGAGGGACGGAGGAACGGCGGGGAGCAGGAGGAGGCGCAGCGTTGAGGCGGAGGGATGAGGAGGGAAAGGTCAGCGCCAATTCGCACGCAAGGAGTAAGACGAGGGGAGGAAGGAGATCATGATACCCACGCGGCCACTGGCGAATCATCTTCGGGGCCTCGCAGCGGCCCCCTCGGCCCCGTGCGCACGCGCACAGGAGGAAGGATCGCAGCCTGGTAGGGCGGAACTTGGCACAGCCCATGGGCCACGATGGAAACGGACCCGCTTGGCGCGCCCACACTTCTTCGTCGCCTGTAGCTTTCAGTGCACATGCGCCCAGACTACAAGTGGAGAGAGCCGAAGCCAGCTCGCACGAGGGGAGGAAAAAGCAGAGATGAGGATGGAAAAGACGTTTTTGCCTGTGCGGCGCACGAGCAGCGGCACCTCACGGCACGCTCGAAGCGGCACGTGCTGCACGACATGCACGACACACTAGGCCACTAGGCGCAGCAAAGCGCGCGCTGCGCAAGACGCACGGCACGGCACTCCCGACCCAGCACTCAGCACGTACGCTTCGGCCCACATGGCACCACACGCATAAAACGTCGAGTATGGCGTGACACGCAATGCGTGGCACGAACGGTATGGCACGCGCGGAGCTGCACGCGCGGCTCAGCACGGCACAGCACCGTTCGCAAGATATAAAGCAGGCAAAGCCCGGTACGCGAGGTGCACCAGGGGACGGCACGCCTCGGTACACCCGGCACCCAGTTCGGGCTTCGAGTCGCACCTCTCGCGCGTTCATCTGCCTCCTCCGCCCGCTCTGCCTCCACGTCCTTCCGTTTGTACCTCGACTGGCACTGGGGAGACCGGGCTGAGCGAGGAGGATGCCCAGAAAAGGAGCAGCCGAGATATCGAGGCACAGCCAGAGACACGACCACGAGAGAGACTCGCCGAAGAGACCTGGACCCGCTCTCTGGCCAAATCTCGAGCAGACGCTGAGCCAGCGTTCCGCGAACAGCCCCAAGCATGTCTGGGGGAACTCGAGAATGGACAGGCGTCCTGCAAGATGCCCCGGCTTGAGCATCATCTTCGGGCTGGGGCCGAAAACTAGGCACATGTTGACCACGCACAAGGCTTCACCAGCACAACAAGCACTGCATGACCGGGTCGGAATTGTAGGGTGGGGTGCGGCTAGACCCGATGTTCGAAGAGGCGCGCTCACAAACTCGTTGGGGCCACGATTTACGTACTTGAGGTTTCACCAGCATGGCCGTACATCCCCTCAGTCCACCTTCCGCAGAAGCCTTTCACCTGCTGAGGCTTTGGCCGTCGTGCAACTCACCCCGCTCTCACGACACCCAGACCAAGGAAGAAGCGCGCCGACCCAAAAGATCATCACAGAACACCGAATCGCAGAATCCAATTGCTCGGATGGGCTGCTGACATTCCCCTGCTATATTTGATAGAACGACATGAGACAATCGGCATCGCTTTGCTTTGCAACCCGCTGGTACCGCCGACTCATCTTGGACAAACTGTCGTGCTTCTTTTGCAGTTTTCGCCGCCTCCTCGCATCCCTTGCCTGCTGCTTCGCCTCCTTCTTCGCACGTTTCCGCTCCTGGCAAAAGATAAGGGCAAAACCACATCATCCCCACGATAAGGAATGCCAAACTGATCAGCGTGTACACGCTTCACGGGCCGACCTCTACCGTTGCCTGCGGCTCCAGCCAGATATCCATCAAACGTTTGATGCAAAACTGCACATACCCATGTTATACATAGCGTTCGTCAAGGCAAAGATCAAACACCTTCTCTTTCAGCCCCGCCATGAACGATCTCGTACCGCACCAGAAATGGCGACACATCAACACACACACACACACAAACACACACTCATACTCATACTCAAGGCTGGATTCACATGTGGAACATAAGGAGGCCACGCGCTCGATACGCCTGCGACAAGCCGGCGCGCACCCGCCCTCCCCCACACACGCACACAAACGCAGACTCTCGTCCTCTTACGCACCAATGGGGTGCAATCGACGGTCGTAGATATGCTAACACGGAATGCGTTCAAGGTAAAGCGGGCACATCATGCGGGGACGCGCGCACAGCACACACACACACACACACACACACACACACGCACGCACACACACACACGCAGACACACAGACACACACACAGACACACACACACACACACACACACACACACACGCACGCACGCACGCACGCACGCACGCACGCACGCACACACACACACACACACGCGCGCGCGTACGTACACACACACACACACACACACACACACACGCACGCACAACACCCACACACACACACACACTTGCAAGTTGGCGGCGCAGAGAAACCTCAGGCGCGGTCGGCAGATGGAAGTACCCATCGCGAACGAACGTAGTCGAACGCGCCGTGGTGAAAGAAGCCACCCACGGCCATGCAGGCTGGTGGCGTCGGTGAAAAGATGAGGCACTGCAAAGCCAAAGTGCAGCGGCCAAGCATCCCGCGGAGCGTAGCTCGACGCCAGGAGTTGAAGCGCGGGCAGCAGCCTGGTGCTAATCTTGTCAGCGGCCAATCATCCCGCGGAGCGTGGCTCGACGCCAGGAGTTGAAGCGCGAGCAACAGTCTAGCGCGAATTAGAAAACGAGGCGGGAAAGAACGGTAAAGCTGCCAGACCGGCCGATTGGCGAGGCAACGCTGACAGCACTGGCTGGCGAGACGATAAGTACACGTCGTTCATTTCTAATCGTGCTCATTTCTAATTGCGTTCGTTTCTAATTGTTCCCGGCCCCCTAGTGGCCAGGAAGAGGCCCAGGATAGAACAACTAGCCTACACAAGACATAACATTGATGGGGTGCTAGAACATCAGGCCGCGGCAGCACCACAACAGCGGCCCGACGCTAAAACAGCACAGATTGGCGGTGTCGGAACGCACTACACGTAAAAACACGCACAAGCGGGGCCGTAACCAGCCAAAGTCGCCATGCCGTAAAACCATTGGTGGATAGCCAAGCCACCAAGAGAGGCCAGTGTCAATGACACGTCAAGGCAGGCCGAAAACAGACTCCAATAGAAAACCGACAGAAATAGATCGGTTGGTGCCGTTCCAGCAGCGCGGTAAAGACGCGAGGTGCAAGGCACGCACCGACGTCAAGGTCACCACCAAGTCGAGGACGCCCCGTAAAGGAGGAAGAAAAAGGAGGAAGGAAGGACAAAAGCACAAAACAGGCGTACCACGCCGGCAAAGACCGCCAAGCGAGCACGCAGAAGCGGGGCACCCCTTCGCGGTGGGGACGACCCGGAAGGAAGGGGAGAGACGGGGGACAAAGCAAGCAGGGGCAGAGGCAGGAGAGGAGCCCGGAGAGACGACGGCGGGGGACCCAACGACGCGGCCGAGCCCACGACCGACCGACGACAGCTGACACCGAACGAACCCCGTGACCCACGAGAACGAGGAGGGGGCCGACGAACCACCGCAGAGGGGAGAGCCGCTGGAGGGTGGCGGGAACGCCACGCCACCTCCGACAGGAAACGGAACGCCACAGGGCCTAAGGCCGGAGTGGCGACGCAAGGACAAGTGAACCACGGGTGAAACACAGCAGAATCAAAAAGCGACAAACCGGCGCGTGCCCAGAGCGACTACTCGCAGAGCACGAGCGTGGACAAGGCATAAGGTTCAGACCAGCTCACGCCGCCGTTCGCAGCACGATGTCGCCCTCGAACGTCCTGTCAGCCTCGCTCCCCCTCCTCAGGGAGATATTGACCGGCCGAAACATGGGCGGGGGGAAAGGGCGCAAGTGAAGTGGTGAATACTGGGGCGCAACAGGCGATTAATCGGCGCGCGACTAGAACGACTGATTGGCATCCAAGGGCAAAACAGCGACAGATCGGTGCTTGTCCGGTCTTGACTGCCCGACACAGGAGACTGCACTGCGGTGCCATCCTCACGCGCTGCGAGGAAATCGTGCAAGAAGCTCATGTCACGCCGCCATGGGCCCAGCGCGTTGCCGCCGATCTGCGCACAGCGAAATCTCCAAGTGGTTTTGCTCTGACCCCCCAGCCGCTTGATGCGGGCCACGAGCAATCTCTTGGGGGCGCCCGCCGAGCCAGCCGGATGTCCGGCCGAGTCAGGGCCCTGGGCTGCTTTGGGCCGGCGCGAGCCATCGGGTCGATGGGGTGCGCGTCGGCGTCGAGCCCGTCGCGCAGCTCGCAATCGTCGGCGCGGGACGACCCAACAACGGGTGAGCGCAAGAGGGCGGTGGCTTCGAGCCCGTCCGAAGACGCAGCGATCGGCGCCGCGAGCACCGCAGGGGAGTCGCTGCCGCTGCAGAAGTCCAGGTTCGTGAGGCGGAGCGAGAGAGAGAGAGAGAGAGAGGGAGAGAGAGAGAGAGAGAGAGACAAAGAGCGTCGGATGGGGTCGCTCGCCCATGCGCGGGGGGACCCTGCGGCGAGGGAGAGCGGCCCCTCGTACAGCTCGAATCCTGGCGAGGCGGTGTTTGGGGAGCTCGCTGCAACGCGGAGCGACCACGCGGCTGCAGGAAGCGGCCTGGCCGACGTCAAGGAGTCCCCCCCCCAGGAGTCGTCAGGCCGGGGAACGTACTCACCAAGGTGCGGCCCATGCGAGGGGGGACCTGGCGGGCCATCACCCCCCCCCCTTCGGCCTTCTCCGCCTCCACCCTGCTCCTCCTCCTCCTCCTCCTCCTCCTCCTCCTCCTCCTCCTCCTCCTCCTCCTCCTCCTCCTCCTCCTCCTCCTCCCTGCTCCTCCTCCTCCTCCTCCTCCTCCTCCTCCTCCCCTCCTCCCTCCTCCTCCTCCTCCTCTTCCTCCTCCTCCTCCTCCTCCTCCTCCTCCTCCTCCTCCTCCTCCTCCTCCTCCTCCTCCTCCTCCTCCTCCTCCTCCTCCTCCTCCTCCTCCTCCTCCTCCGACCTCCTCCTCCTCCTCCTCCTCCTCCTCCTCCTCCCTCCTCCTCCTCCTCCTCCTCCTCCTCCTCCTCCTCCTCCTCCTCCTCCTCCTCCTCCTCCTCCTCCTCCTCTCAAGCGCAGCACAGGGGCCTGCCCGAGGCGCTTGGGGCACACCGCGCGGCCGCCAGCCATGTGCTGACGCAGTCGACGGTGACCAACACCCGTGCCGCACGTCATGGAGCGTGCCGCCTGTCTGGTGACCGCCGTGCGCACAACGTCATCGATGGCGAGACGGAGAGGGCTCCAGCGCTCTGCAGCACGCCAGTCGCAGTGCTCCGGCCTGAAGCTGTTAGCCGCACTAAAAGGCACGCCCTACCATCTCCCAGAAACCGGAGCCAAGTACCCGCCTGGCCTGATCCCGCTGCTGGTGCTGGAGAGCTTCAGAGAGGAGCTCTTCGTAGGCAGGAGTTCCGAC
Organism: Prorocentrum cordatum; assembly: GCA_963575745.1. Lineage (NCBI taxonomy): Eukaryota > Dinophyceae > Prorocentrales > Prorocentraceae > Prorocentrum > Prorocentrum cordatum. The sequence continues at coordinate 85,678 of CAUYUJ010001998.1, forward strand.
ACGCTGCTCGAAGCCCTAGACGTGGACAGGAAGTGCGAGAAGTGGGAGGCGAAGGTAGAGTCCGATATGATCCCTAGCCGTATGGAAGCGAAGTCGGGCCCTAACTACAACTCTGGCGACAGCGCCTACGAGAAGCTGGAGGAGAAGCTGGAGCCCGATTCGCTAGTTAGCCACATCTCTGCGATCAGCACGTGCGAGAAAGGCGACGGAATTACGACAAAGGACGAGCCCAACGCCATCAGCTACAGTGCGACGACGACGCGCTTCGACGAACTGAGGCGAAGGACGAGCCCGACGCCATCAGCTACAGACGAGCCCGACGTCATCAGCTACAGTGTGACGACGACGAGCTCCGACGAGCTAAGGCGAAGGACGAGCCCGACGCCATCAGCTACACTCGACCAGACGAGCGCGCCGGTGGCGAAGATAGAGCCCGACGTTAATGCCGACGAGACCTGCGAGACAGGCGGAACCTGCGAGATGAGCGAGGTGAAGCTGCAGCCTGGTATGTATCCTAGTTCCAGCGTTGCAGCCAACACGTGTGTGAGTGCGGCAATGTGGGCCGCACGAAAGGACATCGCTGACAAGTGGCTGGGCCCAGGAGATATGAAGTGTGAGAAAAGCGTGTGGGGAAGCAGGAACCTCGGACGCTGTGAGAAAATGTGTTCGGTGAGCTACAACGAAGCGATTAGAGTGCGAGAAAAAGGGACGACGAAGTTAGAGCCAGTCATGCCTAGGTCCAGCACCAGCGCTACCGCCTCGCCGCACATCGTCGCCACGGCTGGATCAAGAAAAAAGGACAACTGCAGCGATAGAGTTGACTGCAGTTGGGAGGCCCAGGACATTCACGGTGAATGGGGACCCCTTCCTGACGAGGATTCCAAGAAGGTGGAGCGGAGGTACAGGCAATGGATGCAGGACGGCGGCGGCCAGAGCCGCACGTTCACTATCCTAGGCAAAAATGGGCAACCCTCCAGACCGATTCGACCCGGACGGCAGGAGTGAAGAATAAGCGTGTCGTCAAGATCCGCCGAGTGTGAGTGTGTGGAAGAGAAGCTCGTGTGAGAAGGCTGCCGCGCCGTGGGCAGTGGCGGCCACCGTGCGATACTGTGTAACATGAGAGAAATATGAGAGAACGTGTGAACGGGGGGCCCGAGAGGCACTCTGACGCCGCCCCAGCGGTGGAGGTCCGAGGTTCGGGGCCCCTGGAGCCCGAGAGGGGCCGCCTCGCGCGGCGGCTGCGCGCGGGCGCGAGAGCGGGCCCCTCCCCGCACGAGCGGGGGCCCCCGCGGCACAACGGGTCCTCGTGTGGCCCCGCGTGCGCGGGCCCCCACCGCCCCCACCTCGGCGGCGGGGGAGGGGCCACCCCGCCGAAGCGACATCGTCGCGCACCGCGTCCCGCGTCCTCCTCCTCCTCCTCCTCCTCCTCCTCCTCCTCCTCCTCCTCCTCCTCCTCCACCTCCTCCTCCTCCTCCTCCTCCTCTCCTCCTCCTCCTCCTCCTCCTCTCCTCCTCCTCTCCTCCTCCTCCTCCTCCTCCTCCTCCTCCTCCTCCTCCTCCTCCTCCTCCCTCCTCCTCCTCCTCCTCCTCCTCCTCCGCCTCCTCCTCCTCCTCCTCCTCCTCCTCCTCCTCCTCCTCCTCCTCCTCCTCTCCTCCTCCCTCCTCCTCCTCCTCCTCCTCCTCCCTCCTCCTCCTCCTCCTCCTCCTCCTCCTCCTCCTCCTCCTCCTCCCTCCTCCTCCTCCTCCTCCTCCTCCTCCTCCTCCTCCTCCTCCTCCTCCTCCTCCTCCTCCTCCTCCTCCTCCTCCTCCTCCTCCTCCTCCTCCTCCTGCGCGGGACGGCTCCGCAAAAAGAGAGGGCGACCGAACGGAGGCGCCCCCCTCGGGGCCAGCGGCGCTCGAGACGATCTTCCTCAGCCGCAGGCACAGGCAGCGGGGCGCCCCGCTCCGCCAGCCGCGGTGCGCCACCGTCTCCAGCACCGCCGAGCACCTGCGGTGGGGCCCCTGTGGCGAGGGGGGGCGGGAAGGGTCGGCGAGACGGGCGATCCTTTCCCGACCGAGGCGGCGGAAATCCTCGCACCACCAACGATCCAGGGGGGATTCGTCGATCGCCTCCTGGGGGCCGCGGGTCCGCCCCTTCCCCGAGCACGTTCCCGCTCAGGGAAGGGGGGGCCCTTCGGCCAGAGCCGTCCACGGGCGCGCTCCCAAGGGCCCCCCCCTCGGAGGCCCGACCCGGGGGAGGGGCGCCGTCGCCACCACCCGGGGGATGGGCCCCCCCGGGGGCGGCTGCGGCGGAGGCACGCGGGCGGCCCCCCAGCGGTGCCGAGGCGCGCAGCCGAAGAGGGACCCGAGCCTAGGGCGAGGGCCCCTGAGCGAGGGGGGGCCAGACGGCCTTGAACCAATGGCTACGCTACACACACACACACACCACACACCACACACCACACACCACACACACACACACACACACACACATTCACACACATATATACACACATACCATACGCACACATACACACACACACACACACACACACACACACACACACACACACACACACACACACACACACACACACACACACACACACACACACACACACACACACACACACACACACACACACACACACACACACACACACACACACACACACACACACACACACACACACACACACACACACACACACACACTTTTCGGTTGTTGACGGGCTGCGCCTGGCCACTAGCTGTTCGGAAATGAGGAGAAGAGCACACGGACCTCGCACGATGCAGCAGCGGCCAAAGCTGGCCACGCGCGACGAAGGGCGAGCAGGACAGGGGCAAGAGGGGCCAAGCAAAGAGAGAGAGAGAGAGAGAAGCGAGGAGCCAGGAGCGACAGCAAACAGCCAAGGGAGACAGACAGGCGGACGTGAGGGGCAACAGGCCGACCGACGGAGGAGGGGAAGCCGAGGGGGAGGGAGGAGGCACCGCACACCACAAGGGCAAGGAAAGACACGAAGAGGTGAAGCAGCCAACCGAGGAGAGAGGCCAGGAGGGGAGGAAGAGAGGCACAACACAGAGGCGTCGGGGGAGAAAGGAGGGGGTGGGCCCAGCTCAGCGGGTCCAGGACGATCCGCGCGCCCGCTCTTCACGGCGCGCTGGGGGCGCCGGCTTCCGCCGAGGCTCCCATTCGCGCCTGCGGATCCTGGTGTCCGTCCTCGTGGAGAGAGACTCCTGTAGGGATTCCTACACAGCAGCTGAAGACGCAGCGTTCCAGCTCCCTCCAGGTCTTGCACGTCTCGACCCCGCGATGGAGGGGTGGGGGTGGGGGGGGCGGACGCGGGGTCGGGCGGGGGGGGGGTCGGAGAGCCACCAACCGGCGTCGAGACGGGTGGGCGCGGGGACGGGGGAAGGTGACGTGCGAAGGGTGCGAGGAGCTCAGCGGGGGGGGAGTCCGGACGGCGCACGGGGCTGGCCCCGGGGTGACGCCAGTCTGCTGAGCAACAGACATGGGCGACGCACGGGGAGCACGCTGATTACCCGAGGCGGGCGGCCAGGGGTCGGGGGAAGAGGCCCCAGCGCGAGGGGCCGCGTCGGGCAGCCACAGAGGAGCGAAGGAGTGGTGAAGGCTCCAGCCGGCGCACGGCTCGCCATCGCGAGAGACGCCAGAGGGGGGCGTTGGTCACGGCGTCGGCTGCCGCTCCGGGGCAGGGGTGCGAAGCAGCGTCGGAGCGCAAAAGTCGGGACAGCGAAGGCACGGCGTCGGGACCGTCGTCAAGGGCGGCGTCAAAAGCAGCGTCGACGTGGGGGCGTCGGCCCGGTGAGAGGGCGGTGTCGACGTCGTCGGGGGGGAGGCGACGGAGGCGTCGTCGGAGTGGTGGCGTCGGCCTGGGCGTGGTACGGCGCCATGGCCTTCGTCGAGGGCGGAGTCGGAGGCACTGTGGGGGTGGGGGCCTGGGCCCGGGGAGGGGGTGGCGTCTGCGTCGTCGTGGCCGGCGTCAAAGGCAGCGTCGGGGCGGGGGCGTATGCCCAGGTGCGGTACGGAGCAGCGTCCATCGTCGAGGGCGGAGCCGGTGGCAGCGTCAGAGTGAATGCGTCGTCCTGGGGGGGTGGCGTCGACGTCGTCAGGGGCGGCGTCAGCGGCGACGTCGGGGCGGGGCCGTCGGCCCGGGTGTGGCACGGCGTCGTGGCCTTCGTTGAGGGCGGAGTGGGGGCGTCGGCCCAGGGGGCGTCGGCCAGGGGGCGTCGGCCCAGGGGCGTCGGGGTCGCGGCCGTCGTTGGGGGCGGAGGCGGTGGCAGCATCGGAGTGAAAGTGTCGACGTCGTCGGCGGCGGCGTCCGAGACCTCGTCGGAGCGGGGGCGTCCCAGGCGGGGCACGGCGTCGCGGCCTTCGCCTCGCGCGGCGCCTGAGGCAGCGTCGGAGTGAAAGCGTCGGCCCGGGGAGGGAGCGGCATCGGAGTCGTCGGGGGCGGCGCCAGAGGCAGCGTCGGAATGGGGGCGTCGGCCCGGGGCAGGAACGGCGTAGCGTCCTTCGTCGAGGGCGGGGCCGAAGGCAGCGTCGGAATTGAAGAGTCGACCCTGGGATGGGGCGGCGTGCACGTCGTCCAGAGCGGCGCCCGCGGCGTCATCAAAGCGGGGCTTCGGCCTGGGGAAGGAACGGCGTCGTAACCTTTGTCGGGGGCAGAGTCATAGGCAGCGTCGGAGTGGGGGCGTCGGCCTGGGGAGTCGCGGCCCTCGTCGGGGGCGGAGCTGGGGGCAGCGTCGGAGTGAGAGCGACGGCCCGGGGAGGGAACGGCGTCGGAAGGACGGCGACGGGGGCAGCGTCGGGTTGGGGGTGCAGGCCTGGGCGCGGCACGGCGCCGCGGCCCTCTTCGAGGGCGGGGCCAGAGGCGGCGTCGGAGCAGGAGCGTCGGCCCGGGGAGGGAACGGCGTCGGAAACGTCGTCGGGGGCGGCGCCAGAGACAGCGTCGGGATGGATGCGTCGGCCGAGGGGCGGCACGGCACCGTCGTCGGAGGCGGAGCCCGAGGCAAAATCAGAGTGAGAGCGGCGGCACGGGAGGGAACGGCGTCGGTAGCGTCGTCGGGGGCGGGTGCGACGTCGGAGGCAGCGTCGGCGTGGGGGCGCTGGCCTGAGCGCGGCACGGCGTCGCGGCCTTCGTCGAGGGCGGGGCCTGAGGCAGCATCGGAGTATGAGCGTCGGGAAGGGAACGGCGTCGGAAACGCCGTCGGGGGCGGCGCCGGAGACAGCGTAGGGGTGGGGGCGTCGGCCCGGGCGTGGCACGGCGTCGCGGTCGTCGCTGAGGGCGGCGTCACAGGAGCATCGGACTTCGCGCTCGCTGATTTCGGAACTCTGGCTGATCATATCGGGCTCCAGCTTCGCCTCGCGGATCTGCCAGGGTTTGCCGGCTTCGCGTGCGAGAACGGGGGAAGCGGGTGAGACACGAGGCTGGGCGCGGGGCCGAGCGTCGGGCAAAGCCTCGAGCTGGGCGTTGGGCTGGGCGTCGGGCTGAGCCTAGTCGCGGGGCACGGTGTCGGGTCGAATGACGGGCTGGGCGGCAGGTGTGGCGACGGGGTCTGAAGGGTAGGGCGGAGCGACGGGAGGAGCGTGGCGTTGGACAGGGGGCGGGGCGTCTGGGGACGAGTGGGGCTGGGGCGCACGGCAGGGCGTCGGGCTGGGCACAGGGCGAGGCGCAGGGCACGGCTCCAGGCTGGGCGCAGGGCCGGGCGTCGGATGGCAGCGGCGCGGCCCCCTGCCGCTGCCGCCCCTCTCCGCACCCACAGAGCCCAGCGCTGTAGCTGATCCCATCGGGCTGAGAGTTTCCGAGACCAGCACCTCGCGGAGCAGCGGCAAGTCCCGCGACCACTACCACTGCTTCCCATTCTGGCACTCGCGGATCCCCGCACTTAAACTAATCGTGTTGGGCTCACCCTGACCAACCTCGCTGATCATGGCACTGCAGCTGATCGCGTGGGATTCCTTGTACTCGCCGATCCCAGCACTGTAGCTGATCACGTTGGCCGCCCGCGCATCGCTGAGCAGCGGCACAGCCCGCTGCCACTGCGCCCTAACTTCGCATCCGCTGCTGCCAGCACTGTAGCTGATCGCGTCGGGCCCGCACTTTGTACCCAGCATTGTCCTGAGCAGCGACATGGCCCACTGCCATTGCTCTCCGTTCTCGTACTGATGGCTGATCCTGGCACTGTAGCTGCTCGCGTTGGGCCGATCGTAGGGTGAGGCGTCGGGATAGGCGGAGGGCTGGGCGTCGTGCAGGGCGGCGGGGTGGGCGGAGGGCTGGCCATAGTAGGGCTGGGCGGCGAGGAACGCGTATGGCTGAGCGTACGTCTGGGCGTTGGGCTGGGCGGAGGGTGAGGCGGCGGGCAGGGCGCAGGGGTAGGCTGGGCGTCGGATGTCAGCGGCGCGGCCCGCTGCCACTACCCTCTGTCTCCACGCCCGCTGATCCCAGCACTGTAGCTGACCGCGTTGGGCTCCGACTTGAGACCCAGCCTATCGCTGAGCAGCGGCATGGCCCTCTGGCACTGCTGTCCATTCTCGCACACGCTGGTCCCAGGACCGTGGCTTGACGGCGTTGGGCTCCAACTTCACAGCCCGCCTTTCGCTGAGCAGCTGCCCAGCCAGCTGATCCCAGCACTGTAGCTGATCGCGCTGGGCTCCAGCTCCGCGGCTGGCATCTGGCGGAGCAGCGGCGCGGCCCGCAACCACTGCTCTCCACTTTCGCCCTCGCTGATCCCAGAACTGTAGCTGATCGCGTTGGGCACGGGCTGCGCGTCAGGCGAGGGGTCGGGGGGGGGACCTGTGGGGCAGAGCGTCAGGTGGGGCGTCGGGTGGGACCTCGGGGGGGCGGTAGGGGAGGTCCCAGGCCGCGGCGTCGGGAACGGCGTCGGGGACGGCGACCCCCTTCACCTCCACCGTCCCGCCGGCGACTTCCTCCGCCACGCAGCTGGGCGGAGCCGGCGGCCCCGCACCGCCAGCCGCCGCAGCCCGCAGGGCGAGCACGGCGGCCGCCCAGGCCGCCGCGGCCACGAAGGCGGCGGCCACGGCGGAGGGGGCTGCGGGAGAGATAGCGGCCGAGGCCGAGGCCGCCGCGGCGGCAGCGCGGGCCGCTGCGCTGGCGCAGGCGGCGCGAAGCCCCGGGCGCCGCGGAGCGCGGCGCGCCAGCGGCGAGCGCGGGGGCCGCTGCGGCACCGGAGGCGCTGGCGGAAGCCGCCTCGCCCACGACGCCAGCGCGCCCGGCGCCCCCGCGGCGGCATCGACGGCAGGGGTGCCCGCGGGGTCGCTGGCGGCAGTAGCAGCCGCCGCGGCGCGCGCCCGCCGCTGCCGGCGCCGGCGGGCCGGCTGGGCCTTCCAGGGGCATCATGGCGAGGCGGCGGCGGTGGTGGCCAGCGCGCGGAGGTCAGCCGCGCCGCCAAGGCCGCGCCGGCCGAGCTCGAGCCCTGACCCCAGGGAGGGGGGGGTGGCATGCCCCAGGAGACAGCTTGAGCCAAAGAAAGTTGCGGACACACACACACACACAGAGGCACACAACCACCCCCACACATACACACACACACACACACACACACTCACACTCATGCACAGATACTGTCTGGCGGCGCGGCCACGCGCGCAGCAGCGCGGCGGAGCCAGGGTAGCCGCGCACACACACACACACACACACACACACACAATCACGCACACAATGACGCACAAACACACACACACACACACACACAAGGACCGAGCGCCGGAAAGGCATGTGGCCACTTGTGTACCCTGCTCACGCCCAGGCGGGCCACGCCAAACGAGCCCAGCCTCCTGGCACGCGGGCTCCCGCACGCGCCACGCCCGGTCCCACCGCGCGCGCTCCGTCCTTCTTCTCCCTCCGGCGCTCTTTCCTGGCCTGCTTCCGCGCGGCTTCGGCGCCCGCCTCTGCCTCGGACGCCGAGCACCCGGCTCGCGCTCTGCCGCTGTCGCGCTGACGCTTCTCCTGCGAGGGGTGGGCGTCTGCGCTCGGGGCACCACGGGAAGGAAAGGAGTGGCTGTTTCTCCCAGACAACACTCAGACGCAACGATGACCTCTCCCTACAGCAAAGATGCGCGGCAGCATGAGACGTAGGATGGCCTGGTTGCCGTCGAACTACCAACATCTGCCGATTCACTGTGGGTCTCTAGGCGTGTGAGACTCTTGCCCCCAATCACGCCCCCCCAGAGGACCCCATACAGGGAATTTGATCCTCCCCGGCCCCGCTCGAACGCGCCATGGGGGGATAGAGGGCTCCAACACGTGCCACGAGGGCCCCAAGACGCCCCCAAGACGGTCCCCGACGGTTTCGAATCGCCGAAAGATCGGTCCCAGACACCCAAGATAGCCTCCAAACAACCCAAGATGCCCCTAACACGCCCCCAGAGGGTTCCAAGAGGCCTCCCACGAGGGCCCCACGAAGCAAAAGTCACCGGCTTTCCTTGAAATTCTCTGGCCTTCGGACCTTCTGGCCTTCTCGCCTTTCCGGATTCCCGCGGCTCCATGACTGCCGGCCCCCAAGATCGCCCCAAGGTGGCCGAAGAGGCCATCATCAGGCCCAAAACGGCCCAAGAAGGTCCCAAGATGGCCCACCAGGCTTCCAACACGGCCCGAGAAGGTTCCACGAGGCCCCGAAAAGTCCCCAAGAGGCCCCCAAGAAGCGCCCCAAGAGATACCCAAGAGGCCCCCAGGAAGCCCCCAAAGGCTCTCGAGAGGCTCCCAAGAGGCTCCCAAGTGGCCCCGAAGTGGCCTCAAAACTGCTCTTCCCCACCATGGGTCTCCAAGAGCACCCCGACGAGACCCCAAGAAACATTCCTGCGAACTCGGACCCACAAGCCAAAAAACGGTGACGGGATGGGCCGAAGGCCATCCGATGCTTGACGGTCTAGGAGCCCTGAACAAGCCCTCCTCCACCTCCTCCTCCTGCTCCTCCTGCTCCTCCTCCTCCTCCTCCTCCTCCTCCTCCTCCTCCTCCTCCTCCTCCTCCTCCTCCACCTTCTCCTCGTCTTCCTCCTCCTCCTCCTCCTCCTCCTCCTCCTCCTCCTCCTTTTCCTCCAA
>CAUYUJ010001999.1:2500-17500 GCA_963575745.1 Prorocentrum cordatum
TGATGATGATGAGGATGACGACGCCGACGACGACGACCACGCTGATGACGATGGTGATGATGATTGCAGTGATGATGGTGCTGCTGGCGGATGGTGATGGCGATTATGAGGATGCTGATGATGCTGATGATGAGGATTATCATGCTACTGATGCTGATGCTGGTGCTGATGTTGATGATGCTGCTGATGATGATCACGATGAATGATGAATGATGATGATGATGATGATGATGATTAGGATTATGCTGATGATGATGATGGTTGTTCCTGATGTTGGTGTTCCGGATGAGTACAATTGCAACCAATACAGGTTCGACAATTTCATGATGATGCTGATGCTGACGATGACGATGATGATGACTCTGATGATCATGCTGATGATTATGCTGATTATGATGCTGATGATTATGATGATTATGATGATGATGGCGATGCTGATACTGATGATGATGATGGTGATGATGATGCGTTGATGAAATATGTTGATGATTTTGAGATGAGCTGAGATGATATGAGAATGATGATGAGATTTTTTAAAAAATGATGATGATGAATGATGATGAATGATGATATGATGATGATGATGATGATGATGCTGATGATGATATGAAGATATAAGATGATTATGATATTGATGTGATGATGATGATAATCAGAGGATGATAGATGACGATAAGAATGATGATGAAGATAGAAATATGAATGATTGAGATGGATGATGAGATTATGATGATGATGATGATGATGATGATGATGATGATGATGATGAGGAGGAGGAGGAGGAGGAGGAGGAGGAGGAGGAGGAGGATCAGGAGGAGGAGGAAGACAATAGTAAACTCGGGAGGAGACCTCCACGAGGCCTCGTCCCCTTTTTTAGAACCACTGGCCCTCCATCCTGGTAGCTGTTGCATGTATTTTTTATCGCTTCATGCTAGTACATTCCAAGGGAGCCTCAAGCGACACCCCTGGACCAGCCTACGGACACGTCTGGTGGTGCAAGGGGGGAAGTTCTTTGAGCGACGACAGAAAACGGGGCCGTCCTCACCGACAGTGGCGCGTAAGCTACCCGCGTAAGGTCGTGCGTAAGCGTTCTGGTCTCCAAATGTAGCCTGCCGCGCTGGCGGCCCGCGTACGCCACCGCGTCAGGTCGCTATGTCATGTCGCGTAAGACCCGTCTGTTTTCGTCGCTCATTCGTAAGAAAAGGGGATGAAGGAGGAGGATGAGGAGGAGGAGGAGGATGAGGATGAGGAGGAGGAGGAGGAGGAGGAGGAGGAGTAGGAGGAGGGAGGAGATGGATGTGCAGTGGGATGAGGAGGATAAGGAGGGGGACGGGGGAGGTGGAGGGATGAGGATGCAGAGCGGAGACGGGGTGGAGAGGGAGGAAGGAGGACGAGGGAGGAAGGAGCATGGGTAAGGACGGAGGACGAGGAGAGGGAGCATGGGTAAGGAAGGAGGCGGAGGTAGGGAGGAAGGGAGGAAGGAAGGATATATGGATGGATGGCGGAGGTGGGAGGAAAGAGGGAAGGAGGGAGGGTGGATGAGGAAGCAGGTTGGTGGATGAGGAGCAGCAGGAGCAAGCAAGAGTAGGAGGGCAATTGAGACTGGAGAAACAGGCGGAAAAGGTTGATGTCAGTACCGATCGTGAGGGTGTTGACAACGATGCGAACGACAACTATGCCGACGTTTTAAAGATGCGGAGGCGGGGGAGAGCCCCCCCCTCCCCAGACCTCTGGTGCCGTGATTTTCTGCGATGCGGACCCCCAGAACAGTACAGCACTTCCCCGGGACCACACTCTCATCCTGAGCCGTCTTTGTTGATGGCCCGGGCCCCCGGGGGCCGAAGATGGCCAATAACACTGCCCGTCGTGCTTCGTTGCACGACGCGAGGAAGTTTGGGTCTCAGGGTTAGAGCTCGACGCCCCTACGTCTCCAGGGCTGTGTTCGGGCCAGATCCGAGGGTAGCCGCCCAGAGGCCCAAAGAGGGAGAGCAGCTGCCAGAGACCTCGAAGTTCGAACCTCGAGGTTCGAACCTAGTGATCTCGTACGACGCGATGAGGTCTGGGTCGGGGAGCAACGGTCTACCCCTGGAGCTCTCCAGGAGGGCGCTCTGGCCAGATTTTCGAGGCGGATTCAGCCTTTCTGCGACGAGAGGCCCCCCAGGAGGCCTCGAAAAACACCGACAACCTGCGTAATATCAACGTCCGAGCCTCCGTCGTGACGGTATTTGAAGGACAGTGCGGATGCTAGGCCTCCCAGAGGGGGGTCGGGATAGACGGGGTCGGAGGGTCGTGCCGCATCGCCGATGCATCCGCGATGCGGAAGCCGATCCTCCCCACGCCGACGCCGTCGATGCATCCCCGACGTTGCCCACGCATCACGGATGCATCGGCGACGCATCGACGGTACGGCGCCATCCTGTGGCCATCTCTTCGCCGACCCCATCTGCGTGTGGCGTTCTGGCCACGGCTCCTGGCATCCGCTGCACCCCGGGAGCGCTCCTCCTCCTCCTCCTCCTCCTCCTCCTCCTCCTCCTCTCCCTCCTCCTCCTCCTCCTCCTCCTCCTCCTGCTCCTCCTCCTGCTCCTCCTCCTCCTGGGAGATTCAAGTAAACGCGGAACCGACGAAAACGTCGTCTGAATAATGCGAATTCCCACCGACTCAGCACACCGATCGGTCACCGCACTGGCTTGGGCCCCCGAGGAGCCGGCGGGCGGGAAGGCCTCCAGGGATGTGTTTTTTTCCCAGGCCGTCTTGTGGTGTTGGGTCTTCGTTGGGAAGAGACAGCGAGACAGCGCCCCGCGTCTCCTCTGCTCCCTCCTCTTCCCTTCCCTCCTCCTCCATGGATGCTGGGGTCGCCCCCGCCTCCGAGGCCGGGCGCGAGGAGCTGCGGCTGCAGCAGGTCGACTTCCTGAGGAGGCGGCGCCTGCCGGCAGCGGCGCCCTGCAGTGCCAGAGTCCTCTCCGCTCCCCGAGGCGCGTTCCTTTGCTCGCATGGTGTCTGCTCGCAGGCGTCCGACAAAGTCACATGTCTGCTTCGATGTGCTGAATGGTAGATCCCCCGCGGCCGATCCAGGCCTTTTGCGAGCAGCTGCTCTGCGAGCAGTGGGACGCGCTCGTCTATCCGCCCCCTCCTCGGATGACGCGTAATACGCAGGGGGGCGATGAATGGGGGGGCCGCGAGGGCTGCCGAACAGGGGCCCTTTCGGGCCCCTGCAGGGGCCCTGTCGGGCCCAGAAGGGGCCCTGCAGGGCCCGACAAGGGCACCTTTCTTCCCCCCTTTGATCGCCCCGCCCGCGCCCAAGGAATCCGAACGGACCTCCAAGAAATCCGAACGGACCTCGGGCTCATCATGCTTATGCCGTTTCTCCTCCAGGGGCGAAGGTTGGCAGGAGCTCCTGCCCGTCTGGAGCAGGAATCGCCGTCGGCATGGCCGCCTGCGTTGTCTTTTTGGAGGCAGGGCGTGGCTTGCCCAACAGCGGTCGCGGTCGGTTTGGGACATCATTTGCTGTTGGGCATCGTATTCATTTGTCAGCACCCATTTCGGGCGTGCTCCCTCGGTCCCCCCTTCTTGCTCAGGGGCAATGTCATGGGGGGATAGGTTCGAGGCTCGAGGATTGAGGTTCGCTCTCGGTTCGTTGTTGACCGTCCTTGGGCGCCCTCGAGGTCACGGCCAGATCCGCCGCCTCGAAATTGAGGTTAGAGCGCATCCCAGGAGAGGTCCAGCGATCGATCTTTGACCCCTGATCAAGGGCAACGTCAGGGGGGGAACAGGCTTAAGTCGGGCGTGTCCCCCTACAGGGGGATTTTCGACGAAAAATAGAAAGCACTCAAACAATACTCCAGAATGGCCGAACAAAATACGAATAAATAGTCCCGGACTATGTTTTGACTATGTTTGAATATTCCTCCCGTAGAGGGACGGGCACGCCTTGAGAATAGGCTCAGGGGGGGACGCATCGGCTCCCACTCGCCCACTCGAGAGGGGCCCGATCGCCTACAGTCGGGGCCCTGAAGAAGGAACCCTTTTCGTTGGGGAGGGGCTCGGTGTTCCTTGATTGGGCTGCAGTTTGCCTTCTGTTTTCCTGAGGTTTTCGATGGGAAATCGAAGTTCAACTTGTGGATGAAAGGGGCCTCGTTCCTTATTTAGGGTTCCTTAGGTCAACGCCCCGACTGTACCCCACCCCTGAGCGCGCGGCTTCGCTCCCGGGGGGCCGTGACCGATCTGTCGGCGATGCGACGCCGACCTCAGCTCGAGGCTTCCCCCCTGAGCCGGACCCCTCCTGACGCTCTCCCTCGGAGGGAGAACGTGAGGGAGGAGGGAGGAGGACAGGAGGAGGAAGTGGAGGACGAGGAGGACGACGAGGAAAAACAGGCCCAGCAGCAGGAGGCGGAGCCGGCAACTGGATCAAGCACATCGGGAGCCCACCTAGCAGAACAGAAGCCCACTGAGCAGGAACACGACTTCTCCCCTTCCCCCCCACCGAGCTGTGCTTCACCTGCGAGGTTCGTCCCTTCTTCCTCCCTCCTGTCTTCTGCCTCCCCTCCCCGCCTCTGGGTGGGGATCGGTGTAGCCCGGGTCGTCCATTCCCGCCCCGCTCTTCCTCCTCCTGCACCGACGGCAGGTTCGCGCCGTGTTCACGCGGCGGCGACCCCGCGGCGGGCGTTCGAGGTGAAACCCTGTGGCCCAGAATCGGTTGAGATAGAACGATATTGAGATAGAGAAGCTCCACACTGTGTCAGAAGCCAACGCCATGGTGGTTTCGACATGAGCTTGCCGTTCTCGAGCGGTATTTGCCTGGTGCCCTTTTTGGTGCTCTCTTTGTCTCTAGCGCGCCCCGTGCCCGTGCAAACCGTGACACCGTGATTCTCGTTTTCTGCCTGGCAGGCGCAACCGTCCCTATCGTCCCAGCCCCTGACATTTCTGCTCGCCCCCCTCCCCTCCTGCTCCTTCTCCTCCTCCTGCTCCTCCTCCTCCTCCTCCTCCTCCCCTTCCTCCTCCTCCTCCTCCTCCTCCTCCTCCTCCTCCTCCGCTTCCTTCCTTCCTTCCTTCCTTCCTTCCTTCCTTCCTTCCTTCCTTCCTTCCTTCCTCCTCCTCCTCCTCCTCCCCCCTCCTCCTCCTCCTCCTCCTCCTCCTTCTCCCCTCCTCCTCCTCCTCCTCCTCCTCCCCCTCCTCCCCCTCCTCCCCCTCCTCCTCTCCTCCTCCTCCTCCCCTCCTCCTCCTCCTCCTCCCTCCTCCTCCTCCCCCTCTCCTCCTCCTCCGCCTCCTCCTCCTCCTTGTCGCTGACACTCTGCGCACCTCTCCTCCTCCTCCTCCTCCTCCTCCTCCTCCTCCTCCTCCTCCTCCTCTGCCTCCCTCCTCTCCTGGTCCTCTGCCTGCTGCTGCCCTGCCCTCCCCCTCCCCCTTTCCTGTCCCTTCCACTCTTCCTCCTCTGCCTCCTCTGCCTCGGCTTCACTCCTCTGCCTCCTCCTCCACCTCGTTCCCCAGCCTGCTCTCGCCTCTGCCATCTCATCTTGGCTCTGGTCCTCATCACCCGTCCCTCCTCCTCCAGGAGCCTCCTCTGCCTCTTGCTTCTCCCGATCCTTCTCTCCCCCTTCCTTCTCTGTCTCGCCTGCCTCCTTCTCCTCCGCCTCCTTTGATTCTCCCTCCTGATTATCATCTGCCTCTTCCTCGTCTGCCTTCTTATCATCCTCTGCATCCTTTCTCCCTCCACTCCTCCTCCCCGTTCTTCCCCATCCTCCCCCCTCGGTCGAGAAGTTCACTATCGCATCGCCGCTGCCGCTGTTCAGCCCAAGCGCAGTATCTAGGGTTCAAGCAGTTCTCTCATGAGCTAGCTCCAGGTGTTGCAAGTCCCTTCGAATGTCAAACACAGAAAACCCACGTCGGGATCATGGATAAGAGGGGCCCTTACTCTTTCGCTTCCTCCACTATCTTCTCCTCACCTTCTCTTCATTATTTTCGGTAGGGGGGGCAGTGATCCCCTGCCTGGACTACAATCGACGCACACAGTAAGGATGAACCGTATTCTCTAGGATGCCCTTGCATCCTTGCCTTTTCGACCCAGCCTTGGCAAATCCTTAGGTCACAAAGGTGTACTTCGGGCTCCCAAGGGGCTTGCAACCTTATCGCGCACTCTTATCATATGCGTGGGCTGGGGTGAGCGTCGATACCATGCTAGTCGGCCGTCGAGGAGACCGACTCTGGCAAGACAGATGCCGTAGGTGGACGGGGATAATCGAAGAAGGAAAAATAGCATAAGCATTCGTGTTCGGGGGGGCCCAGAGCAGATCCAAGAAATCCGCGCGGAGCGCCAACAATTGGTGTTTATGTTGTTTGCTGATGATGATGAAGATGATGATGCTGCTGATGATGGTGATGATTATTCTGATGATGATGCTGATGATGATCATGCTGATGATGAAGCTGATGCTGATGTTGATGATGATGGTGATAGTGGAGGATGATGATAAGGAGGAGGGGGAGGAGGTTGAGGAGGAGGAGGAGGAGGAGCTTACAGGCCACTCCATCATGCGCAGTGCCCTGGATGACAGCGGTGCAGCATTGCAACGGCGATCAGACCCATGAGAACCGCAATACTATACGAGCAACACAGCGGAGCAACATCAAAGCAGGCCAAGCCTGACTATGCCCACATACCAAATTACAAAACCAACATCGTTCCGACCCACGCTAAAGACAAGCACGCGACACTCGACAAAATACCCCTTGTCGGGGTACCTGCGGCCGGCCCAGACGCCATCAACCCGTCACTACCGCGACCTTCAGGAGCACCGGTACGCTGTGTCCTCCACTTCTACAGCGGGCATCGACGAGAAGGAGACTTTCAAGAGTGGATGGAACATTTCCAACAACCTCCCAACACGCAGACATACATCTTCCAATCGCCGACCACGTCACCGCAGTGGACTTCACCAGCTGGACCACTATCGACTTCTGGATCAACCAATTGCGCCAAGGGAAAGTGGCAGCAACCATGGCAGGACCACCTTGCGAGATGTGGAGCGCAGCGAGAACGCGAGACCAACCGGAAACCCACCACAAACCTCGACCATAGGTCGCAGAGGGAAGCTATGGGGCTAAACTACCTCATGGACCGCGAGAGCGACCAGAGACATCAGCAACCAGTTGCTGCGCACCACGACCTTTATGCGTCGCCTACGCCACGGGGGTACCCGCCATCATGGAGCACCCCGAGACGGTCCACGACAGTGGGCAAGTTCCAAGCAGTTGGCTACTTCCTGAAGGACGCATTTTCTACGACGGCCCAACGTACGCATGGTTTCCTTCGACCAGTGCATGATGGGTCAGGTTGCGCGTAAACCCACAAGCTTATTGTGAATTGGAGTACGAGGACTACAAGCACGAATATTTGGGACCCCCAGTTGGTGCAGATGTAGCCACGGCCATGCAGCACACCCACCGCTATTCGGACGCAGCGATGACAGCACTTGGCGCAACGCTGCGGCCAAGGTGTACCCCGCTGAGCTCAGGAAGACACTGGCAGCGGCCATTTCCACAACATCAAAGGCCATCTGCCTGATCCACGACTCCGCAGGGGTCAGTGAGACAGCCGCAGTTACAACCAGTGCGTCATCGCTCCCACCTTGGTTTCATATCGGCTGTTTGGGACTAGGCAGTCACCTGTGCGGCCAACATTACTCGGAACATGTCTCTTGATAGGGGACGCCTCAACTGAAACTTGAGCTACGCCTACCAGGGGTCCCATGCGCTTGACCTGAGAGGCCTGAGAGGGGGCTGCCCCTTCCGCCGCTCGCGCGACCTTGGATGCGACAGATCAAGGCGAAGAGGGGCCATCGAACCTACCATGTGCAACCATCGCGCCCCTTCTTCCTTCAACCCGCAAGCCGCGGGCATCTGGCTCAAGGATTCGGGCCCGACCTTGCAGTCGCCGACACCCGAGATAACAAGTCGTCTCGACGTGGGCTCAATCGTACAGGGGCCACCTGTTGACCTGCGCTGGGAGAGAGCTCAATGACGGGAACTACCCATGACGCTTCGAGGTCTAGGCCACCAAGAGTGCAAAGAGGGCGCAGCAACTACAGCAAGACGGACGACCAGACATTGCACCGATTGCCCCGCCATAGTTCCAACGAGAAGAAGCCGAGGGTACTGCGAGGGCAGAACGTACGACCATTAGTCGAACTGCTCGACTGCAGACCGCCAGAAGACCGCCGACTGCGCCCGCAATTCGCCAAACCAGCAGCTCGAGCACCAGACAGGTCACGTGTGGGATTCATGTCGGAGGCGCTCACCACGGAATGTACCCACGCAGCACTGGAGGTCGGCCAAGTCTACGTCCGAACCGATGCACCAAGAAACTAGACGAAGACGGTATACAACCGCCGCTGCGCACTCGCTTATCTGGGAGCGACTATGACCGCGTGGAAAAGGAGCGCAGCAGGGGGCACCGACGACGTGATGCGCGCTTTTTTTGCGAGGAACAACGTGGTCACCGACGTCGGCGAGATGGGTCAGAAGCAAGGGTGGGTCAGAAGCAGGGGTGATGCAGCCGCGACGGTGGGCGCCGCCGAGCCCTGATCGCCGCGTTGCCGTGGGAACTGGCCAAAGAGCTGGCCGAGGAAAACATGATCTACCTCGCCCCTCCTCGCGCTGGCCCGCTCGGACAGGAGATGTCCCGCGTCGACCAGGTCCGCGAGATCCTGCCCGCGCAGGTGCGCGGCTGAGCAGACTTGCAGGGCGCGGGTCGAAAGACCTTTCGCTCTGAGACCAGCGACGCCCGTTACTGGCTCCACGTGGCCGATCAGAGCGGGAACGTGGAGGGGCCGAGCGAAGTTCTACCCCCATCTGTCTGGCTGACACCCCGACTGCGATGGGCGCCAAGGCCATGCGCCCACGCAGTGACAATTTGGCACTTGACAAGAACAACCCGCACGTGTCGCCGCGGTTCGCGCGGGCCCCCGCGCGGCAGACGGCGACCCAGGCGGAGACCTGGCGGTTATGATCGAGGCCCTTCCTCAGAGATTACGGCGCGGAGCAGAGGGCCCCCATTGGCCACCTCGACGATGTGGCCGAGTGGTGCGGATTTCAATTGGGGCCGCCGTGCAGCGGCAGCCCGCAGTGGCCTAACATTGCAGGGGCTAGCTGGCACTTGCCAGCCGAGCTTGCACGCGTGAAGACACTTGCGGGGCATCGCGCAAACGCGGACATGACGCCGCCCCGAGAGGCAGACCTCATCGCCCGACCGCTGCCTCTCGAGCCCGCGAGATAGGAGGAACCAGCAGAGATCCAGGTCCGCGGCTGCGCGAAGACGCCGGCGGCGGACATCCATGACCTTTCTTCGCATATTCCGCCCGTGCTGCGCGCGGAGGGCCCGCGAGCGTTTGCCGAGAGGAAGACCGACTTCTTCAACGGCGTCAACGACGATTTCGAGGCGATGATTGAGCTAATGGGCTTCGCAAATCGCGCGCCAACAAGTGGCGCGATTTCTCGCGTTCGCGGCTTCTGCATTTCAAGGGTCGACCGGCCAGACCGCGGCGAGCAATGGCCGGGGGCCCGCAATCGACCGATCGGGTCATCATCGACTATTCGCCCCGCCAGACAGGCGCCCGGAGCGGCCCGCCACCGCCGAACTGACCGCCCCCTCCGTTCTATCCGCCTAGCTGCGCGACCTGCGACGCGCGCGCGCTGGCACGGGCGCTTCATGTGGCTGGTCTTCCTCATGGTCTACGCTCGGCACCGCGCCGTCGGCTTCCACTGCCGAAGCCAAGGGGCGCCTGCCGCGTCGAGGGAGCCCCGGCCAAGTGGCGCGCCCAGGTATATTATTACAACCTGGGTGCGAGGGATTGCGCGTCGGGCGACCCGGGGCGCGCGCTACTGCGCCCAGGATGGAGGAGAACTGTCTTCCAGCGGTGTCGAATGCTTTGCGACGCCAACGACCGCGTCGTGAACTTCCCGCCGATGGCGTCTCGAGACCGGGGCCAGCTGCCGCCGCCATCCACGCCGAGGGTGCGTTCCCCGTCTCCTCTGGCAA
Source organism: Prorocentrum cordatum (assembly GCA_963575745.1). Taxonomy (NCBI): domain Eukaryota; class Dinophyceae; order Prorocentrales; family Prorocentraceae; genus Prorocentrum; species Prorocentrum cordatum. The sequence goes on from CAUYUJ010001999.1 coordinate 12,531, forward strand.
TATTTCACTGCGCCGATGTATCCGCACTTGGTGAAACCATCGCGAGGCGCCGCGCCGGCTGCGACTTCGGGGGCAGGGTTGATGCCCTCAAGGAGAGCATCGCTGGCTTAAGCGACAACCAAATGGTTGAGCTCGTGCAGTCCGGCAGCGCTAGGGGCCACGTCGCGAACGTGCTCCTCTCTGACCAGGCTGACAACTCTGTTTCCAAGGAGGGGGTCCTGAGGATCATGGCGGAGATCCAAGGGGCCTGGCGTCGACCGGGGGGCGGCGTCTGCGGTGGCGAAGATTCCGACCGCAGCGGCGTCCGCGGCCGGCGACGCGACGTCTGCAACCGCGCGCAGGCTGCGCCACAATGCGCCACTGATCGCTGGCGGGCGGCAGCGCGCTGAGGCAGCGGAGAGCGCCGGCCAGGGGAGACGGCGCCTCGAGGAGCGTCGCGCAGCCTTGCCTACCCTGCCAGGGCGTTCCACCAAGCCACCGCCCAAGATGCCGCCGCGTCAGGCCTTGACCGGGCACAAAAGGGGGCCCACAATTGACATCGAGGCACTTCGGGCCCCGCGTGGGCACGCCATGCGAGAAAACGAGGCCGCCGATCGAGCTCCCACCGCGTGGGGTGACCTCTGGGCATGGCCGCAGCGAGAGGCGCCAAGACATGATCGCACGGCTGACCAACAGCATCAGCGACTTCCAGTGCGACCCAAACACTCTGCTCTTCAAGATCCACGTGCGCCAGATGATCGCGCAAGTCTTCGACGGCGTGGGCAGAGCCAGGGGCGCCTGCATTGTCGAAGGCAACTCCCATGAGAAGCGCGCCGAGTACGACAGGATCATGAGCTACGTCGAAGCATCGCCCAGACGCGTCCTCAGGCACGACGGGCTACCGGAAACGCTCCCTTTCGCGACGCCCGCTTCGTCGACCATCAGCTCGCGGCGATCTGACATGCCAGATTGGCTCCGACTGCGACGACGTACATGCGTCAACCGCTGTGAACTACCGACGCCGCGGCCTACTCGCGCGCGCCGAACTGGGCATGCGCCGCAACCCGACCTCTCAGCCCGTGCCGTGCGTGCCCCATCCTTAGATTCCAGAGGGGCGCCGCCGCTGCTGCCATCATCAACGGGATCATCGAGTTGATCGACTCCCAGGGCTGCGACCTGACCGCTGAATCGCGGGGGCGCGAGACCTGGCGACGCGGCGCAGCGGGCTAGCCGCGACGTTCAACCAGCCGTGGCAATCCCAACGCAGTCGCGAGCTCCAACCCACGTGTCGAGCAACAGCGCCATGAGACGCGAGCATAATCACCAGCATTGCAGGACGCGGAGACCAGCGTCAACAACGCCATCGCCGGGCTCGACCGCAGAGAGGGAGCTCTCGCTCAATAATTGAGCGAGAGCTCCCTCTGGAGAGCAGCGCGACCTGGGGGGCAGCGCAACCTGGGGCGCAGAGCAACCTGGAGTGCGCCCAGTCCACCGTCGAAACGGGGGCTGGCCCGCAGCAGCTTCGCAACCGAATTTGCGCTCAGCTTGCGCTGACTTGCAACGACCGCCAGCGAGTACTAGCAAACCTCCGAGCTGCGATCGCCGATCGCGGCGAAGTCGTGCCAACTGATGACCCAATCCGTTCTGGCCAGCATGGGGGGGGCGTGGGAGCCCCGGCGACCCAACCGCCAGGGGAAAGGACGGGGGAAACCCGCGGGGCCGCAAAACCAGCGCGCAGATTGCCGCGGGGCGGGCGCGACGATCGAATCCGACCAGGAGTGGCAGCCATGGCCACCTTGCGAAGTCGCCGACGAGCTCGATTGCCACTCCACGGCGAGTCAGGAGACCCCCCCAGGTCGCCAACAACCGTGAGGCGACGGCCGATCGGCGGCCCATCAGTGCGTCGCCTACCTCGCATTTGAGTTTTGACCAGTTTTGCTCGGGGACATACGCGACACTGCACCGGCTGCGCCACGCCGTGCCCTTATCGTGGCACTACACTCGCGCCAAAACGTTCGCGCCCACCGACAATCATCCGCGGCAGCGCGGCTGGCTGCAAATTGCCCCCACCCCTTCTCTCCAAGGGCAGCGTGCAGCGAAGATAGTGGATCGCCTGCCTCTACGTCGACGGCAGGTGCAACGCAGATGCCCAGCTACGCAGCACAGCCCACGGCCAGCATAGCAAACGCAGCTATGCTATGCTGTGGGTCCCCAAGTGGGCTTTCTCACCGACGGATGCCACGTCGACCGGCGCGAGTCGTTCGCGGGTCCCACGGTGCATTCTAACCCACGGGCTATGGTACATTATTCGTGAAGGCCTCCACCAAGCTCCACCTTCACTCGCTTCTGGTTCATCTTCTCGCGGCCTCCCCCCCGCTTCGCCTCGCTAACCTCCCGCCGCCCCTCCTCCTTGTGTCGGGCGAAGGGTCGGAATGTGGGCTTGGCGGGGGAGCGGGCAGCGGGCATGGACTCGCCGCTGACCGTCCAGGCTGGGGCCAGGGCGGCCGCGGCCGCAACGCAGCTCGCAGTCGACACTACTTCCCAGACGCTGTCCGTTCCACGCTCTCTGCTTTGCCTCCTCCGGACGCTACCGCAGCTGCGACCTAGGGTCGCCTGCGCACACCAGCCGTGCGCCACCGCCGCAAAAAGGCGTGAACCCTCCCCGCGCAGGGTGGACCCCCCCCACGCGGCCCCCGCTTCCGCGATCTGGGCGCCCTACTGCCGCCTGGCGGGGGAGGGTACCGGTTGCAGGGGTGGGGGGCGCTTCGGGGGATTTCCTGTTTGCTGGGGGAGGGGCCCTTGTGCCTTCCACTGTGGGGAGAGTGGATTCGGCAGCCGTGCCCAATGCGAGCGTGCCACCCACCCTGCCACCGCCAGAAGGGGCAAACTTTCATCGAGCTCGGTGGATACTCCCCTGGCGGTCCCGAGGCTAACGTGCTGTGAACCTTACGCGTGCCTGCAGGCGAGGGGTCCCGGCGTGGCTATCGGGGGCACTCGAAGGAGGATTCTACGAGCTGATGGCGAGGCCCTTGCGCCTTCCACTTGGGCGAGCGTGGATAGGGCACGCCATCGTCCAATATCGCCACTGCGCTTGCCGCGCATCTTACTTTTAAGCAGCCCAACCTAGCTCTCCTTCCCTGGCCTCAGCCATTGGGCGAGTGGGCGTGGCCACGCAACAATACCAGCCGTGCCACAACCGCTGCTGCCACAGTCGCGTCGCTATCCCTACTTCCCCCCTTCTTTCACGATCTCTCATCCTTTACCCCACCTCATCCTCAGCCGCTTCCAATGCCAGTCGCCCGAATCACGCACCTCCTGATTGGCAGTTCTACCGCCAGCCGCTGACTGGGCCGGGTTGGAGCTCTAGGGGTTCGGAGGGAAACAGCTGCCGTCGGCCCCTGGCGTTGGCCAGGGCGGCCCTTGCTGGCAGTGCCTCCGATCAACTTAGTGGCGCTAGCCACCGCCAATTCAGCCTCAACCTAGCTCTTCTTCCCTGGCCTGCCATTGGACGAGAGTGGCCGTGTTCACACGCCAAGCCCAGCCGCGCCACAGCCTGCTGCTGCCACACCCGCGCCGGCTATCCCCAATTCCTCCTTCCGTGCCTATCATGACGTCATACAGTCAACCCGCATAGTAAGGATGGGCAACCTTCCCAAAGGTACCCTTGCATCCTTGCCCTTCGGCCCATGCTTGGCCGCTCTCGTTGGCCGCGCCCCGTTCGAAAAGCTGCGAAATGGGCGTCCAAGGCCCTTGAGTCCTTGTCGCGCATCCTTGTTCCACGGGTTGATTGTAGGAGGCCTCGTTGCTCCTTCCTCCCCTCCTCCTCTCGGCTGTTTGTCTGTTCCCTATCCCTATGATTGGCATCGCCTCATCTCGATGCCGATCTTAGGGATTCCCTCCGTTTCTGAGGGCGCTTCCCTAAGATTGTCGTCGACTTTTGGCTTGCTAATCTGAGGGCTAGGGATACGTTCGAGGCTGGTGGCCCTTGCAGCGGCGCTCCGAGGGTCGCTTGGCCTTGGTTCGATCGGCCCCCTCTCAGGGCCGACCGGCCCAGGTGTCAAGGGTCAGGATGAGAATGATGAGGAGGAGAGGAAAAGGATTGTGAACATGATGATGCTGATTATGATGATGATGATGATGATGATGATGATGATGTTGATGATGATTATGGTGACGATGATGACGATGATGCTGATGATGCTGATGATGATGCTGATGATGATGTTGTTCATGATGATGGTAATGACGGTGGTGATGATAATGGTGATTGTGATGATAATGATGAAATTGATGATGATGAAGATGAAGATGAAGATGAAGATGATGAAGATGATGATGATGATGATGATGATGATGATGATGATGATGATGATGATGATGATGATGATGATGATGATGATGATTATGGTTGTGGTGGTGGTGGTCGTGATAATGATGCTTCTGCTGCTGCTGCTGCTGCTGCTGCTGATGATGATGATGATGATGATGATGATGATGATGATGATGAGGTGTAATGGAGTATACACGTCCTGTCTTTAGCAACGTGTGATTGTAAGCGTCGGGGGTATTGTTGATAGTCTCAGTTCGTCGTAGTTGTACTCGTAGTAGAAGCCGTAGAAGGAAACGGAAGCAGTACTAGAGGTACCAGCAGTACTATGCGGATGAGGAGTAGGAGGGTGCCGATATGGACGAGTTCGAAGAAGACCAGGGTGAGGAAGCTGACGAGCACGAGGGCGACGGCGGGCCTGGCCGAAAGGCGGCTTCCCGGCGCGTGCAACCTGGAGAAGCGCGCGCTCGAGTCACTTTCGGGGGCCTTCCGGGAGGAACGGCTCCTGCGTGGTGCAAGTAAAGAGGCAGGTGTCAGGATGAGAGTGAGGAGGAGAGGACAGCGGCGTTGACGACGAGGACGACGACGACGACCATGATGATGACGATGATGCCGACGACGGCGACGGTGACGGCGACGACGACGATGGCGGTGATGATGACGA
>CAUYUJ010001999.1:27500-40000 GCA_963575745.1 Prorocentrum cordatum
GGGCTCGGGCTCGGGCTCGGGCTCTGCTATCTCTCTCTATATATATATATCTATATCTGTAGCTATATATACATATCTATATCTATATCTATATCTATATCTATATCTATATCTGTGTATATATATATATATCTATATCTATATCTCTCTCTATACATATATATATCTGTATATACATATCTATATCTATATCTATATCTATATCTATATCTATACATATATATCTATATCTATATCTATATCTATATATATATACATCTACATTTACATCTATATCTATATATATGCATATATATATATATATATCTATATTTATATTTATATATTTATATTTATATATATATAGTTATATCTATATCGATATATATATATGTCTATAGCTATATATATATATATATATATATATCTATATCTCTCTCTATATATATGTTTATATGATTTTATTATTATATTTATAATTATAATACTTATTATTATTATTGTTGTTCTTCTTCTTCTTCTTCTTCTTATTATTATTACTATTATTATTATCATTATTATTATTATTACTACTACTATTATTATTATTGTTATTATTATTATTATTATCATTATCATTATTATTATAATAATATATATATATATATAGATATCCCCTGGGGGCGAGTCCGGGGCCCCAGGACAGGTGCCCCGACCCCCCATGGCGGGACGGGGGGGGCCTGGAGCCTCCCTGGAGCAGCCCAGGCGGCCCAAGAGTGCCCCAAGAGCGCTCCACGACAGGCCCAGCAGGCTCCAAGAGGCCCAAGAGGGCGCCAAGAGGGCCCCAAGATGCCCAAGATAAGCCCAAGACGGCCACAGAGGCCCCCACGACGCTCCAAGAGGCCTCCAAGAGACCCCCCCAGAGAGCCCCGAGAGGCCAAAGTCGTTTATTTTACTAAGGTTTTGGACACATTTTGCCTTTCCCGCCTTTTCAGCTTTCCGACGCTGCGCGACGGCTCACAGGCCCCCCGCGGACGCCCCAAGACAGCCCAAGAGGCCTCCAAGAGGGGCTCAAGACGGCTCTGGAGGGCCCCAAGACGGCCCAAGACGCGCCCAAGACGGGCGAAGAGAGGCCTAAGACGGCCCCAAGAGGGCTCCAAGAGGGGAACAGCGAACTGGAAATTCGAGCCTCCCGCCTCCACAGGGCCCCCGGAGGCCCCAAAGGGGCCCCAAGAGGCCCCAGGAGACCCCCCAGAGGCACCCAGGAGGCCCGGTGCCCGAAAACAGCTGCCCCGACCCTCCATGGGGGTACTGGGGCTTATGTTCCTTATGTTTTTACAGGGTTCCCGCGTCCTGGGCCTCGGAGGCCGCCGCCTCCGACCCCCCATGGGAGGACGGGGCGACCGGGGAGGTCCAAAATAGTCCAGGAGGGCCTCCAGAGGCTCCCAAGACGGCCCAAGCGGGCCCCGAGTCGCCGAAAGACCGCTCTGGGACGCCCAAGATAGGCGCAAGACGGCCCGAGAGGCCCCCCAAGGCACTCCACGACGCTTCAAGACGCCTCTCCAGAGCGGTTCAAGAGGCCGAAATCGTCAATTTTACAAAAAGGTTTTCGAACGATTTTGGCCTTCCAGCCTTTTCGGCTGTCCGACGTTCCAAGACGGCTCAATAGGCCCCCAAGAGCGCCCCAAGACGGCCCAAGAGGGCCCCACGACGGCTCCAGAGTCGCCCAAGACAGCCCAACAGAGCTCCAAGACGGCCCCAAGATGCGCCCAAGACGAGGACCACGACTCCAAAATTCGACCCTCCCGCTTGAAGAGTGCCCCAGGAGGCCCCAAGGAGCCCCCAAGAGGCCCCAGGAGGCCCCCAAGAGGCACCCAGGAGGCCCAAACGAGGCCTAAAGAGGCCACAAAACAGCCCCGAGGAGGCCCCACAACGGTCCCAAAACGGCTACCGAGAAGCTGCGAAACTGCCTTCACGACGTCCCCGACAGGCCAACCACGAGATCCAAACCAACACCCATGAGGCCTCTGACCCACCACCCAGGGCACGGTGGCGGGAGCAGTGACAGCACTTGTGCACAGCATGTTCCGGCGGGAGCCTTCCGGAACACGCTGCAGGAGGAGGAGGAAGATCAGGAGGAGGAGGGGGGCGAGGAGGAGGAGGAAGAGGTCTCCAAGACAGCTCCAAGATAACCGAAGAGGCTTCCAAGAGAGCCCTGGGCGGCCCACGAGGGCCCCAAGGCGGTGCCTGAGGCGCCCAAGACGGCCCGAGAGGGCCCCAAGACGGCCCCAAGGGAGTCCCAAGAAGGGAAACACGAACCGAGAATCCGAGCTTTCTACCCCGAGAGGTTCTCGGGAAGTCCCAAGAGGCCCCCAATCGGAACCAAGAGGCCCCCAAGAAGCTCCCAAGAGGGCCGACGAGGTTCCAAGAGATCTCCCAAGGTGGCCCCAAGAGGCACAACTCACTGTTTTACGATCGGGCTTTGACGGGTTTTATTTTTTCGGCCTTTTCGCATCCCGATGCTCCAAGACGGCCCAAGAGGCTTCCAATACCGCTCCAATATAGAGGAAGAGGCCTCCAAGATGGCCCCAAGGCGGCCTGCGAGGGCCCCAAGACGGTGCTTGAGGCGCCCAAGACGGCCCGAGAGGGCCCCAAGAGCCCCAAGAGAGGCCCAAGACGGGGAACGCGACCCAACAGCAGAGCGTTCCCCCCAAAAGACCCGCAGGAGGCCGCAAGAGGCTTTCAAGTGGTCCGACGAGGGCGCCAAAAGCTTCCCGTGGGCCCAAAAGGCCCCTAGGAGACGTCCAAGAGGTCTTAAATTAGCCCAAGAGTGCCCTCGATGCGTCAAAACTGCTTCCAGGAGGCCCCCGGGAGGCTTCCGGATTGCCTCAATCTGGCCGCAGATGGCCTCAAGTCGGGCCTCCACGCAGCCAAGACGGCCAATGACGGCTTCAGATTGCAGAACCGATGCCCCCGAGGGACCCTCAGACGCACCCCCAAGAAGCACCCAAGAGGTGCCTCCAACAGCCAGTTGACGAAGCATGCGGAACACCCCAGAAGCTCCTCAGATGCCGTCGCGCGCCTGTGCTTGATAGCGTTGTCCAAGATCGTCCAGCGCCCCCCCGGCCTGGGCTTGAACCTGAGCGTGCGCTCAGGATGGCCTGGACAGTATGCCCGGGCCCGGGCATACTGTCCTGAGTCCTGAATGGATGAGCATCTCACCCAAATCCACAATTCCCGGATTCCTGGGCCTTCGGAGACTCCGCGACAACGTTAAGAAGCCGGGAGGCGCGGTACCGGCCAGATGTCAGGGGATATGTAGGACCCCGAGTAGGAGTTCTACTTTGATGAAAAGAAGGAATTCTTGGAATTTGATTTGTTTCCCAAATCCTCGATCTTTGAGGGCTGGAAGCGGGAAAACGTGAGAAGGCGAAAAACATAGGAAAAACCATGGGAAACCAACGATTTCACCCTCTTTGGGCTCTCTCGGGATGGCTCTCGCAGCTCTCTTGGGCTGTTCTTGGAGCCTCGTCGGGGTTTCTTTGGGGCCTCTCAAGGATGGGGTGTGTGTTGGGGGCCTCTGGGGGATCCCGGAGGCCTCTCGGAGGTCTCTGGAAGTTTCCTGCTCCCGCTCTTGGGCCCATCTTGGGCCTGTTCTGGGGTGGTCTGGGGCTGTGCTGGGCGCCTCTTCGGCAGTCTTGGAGCCTTCTTGGCCTGTCTTGGGGCAGTCTTGAGGGTCTCTTGGGCGGTCTTGGGCCGGTCTTGGGAGGCTCTTCGGCGCTCTTGGACCGTTGGAAGCTCGAAAACGCGAGAAGCCAAAAACAATGAAAATACCATTGAACATATACGACTTTGGCCTCTTCGGGCCGTACCGTGATACCTATCAGACTTCTTGGGGTCTCTTGGAGCCCACCTGGGAGCCTCGAGATCTTTTCAGCGCGTTCCGGGAGCATCTTCCCGGAACGCGCTCGTGGCAGGGCGCCCACGTCCGAGGGCGTTGGCATGGGAAACCGCAGCGCGTGATCATTCCAGGCGTTCCGGCGGACTCCAGGAAGACTGCATGTCTTATGAGGATGGCTTCCGCCTCTTGCCACGAGCATCCCAAACTGCCTGAATGGTTCCCACTCGCCTTCCCCCGTCAATTACGAAGGTTTTCCAACGATTTCGGCCTTCCAGCCTTTTCGGCTGTCCGACGTTCCAAGACTGCTCAATAGGCCCCCAAGAGCGCCCCAAGACGGCCCAAGAGGGCCCCAAAGAGTCGCCCAACAGAGCCCCAAGACGGCCCCAAGATGCGCCCAAGAGGGGGACCACCACTCCAAAATTCGACCCTCCGGCTTGAAGAGTGCCCCAGGAGGCCCCAAGGAGCCCCCAAGAGGCCCCAGGAGGCCCCCAAGAGGCACCCATGAGGCCCAAACGAGGCCTAAAGGGGCGGCCACAAAACAGCCCCGAGGAGGCCCCACAACGGTCCCAAAACGGCTACCGAGAAGCTGCGAAACTGCCTTCACGACGTCCCCGACAGGCCAACCACGAGATCCAAACCAACACCCATGAGGCCTCTGACCCACCACCCAGGGCACGGTGGCGGGAGCAGTGACAGCACTTGTGCACAGCATGTTCCAGCGGGAGCCTTCCGGAACACGCTGCAGGAGGAGGAGGAGGAAGATCAGGAGGAGAGAGAGAGAGCTGGAGTTGGAGGAGGAGGAGGGGGGCGAGGAGGAGGAAGAGGTCTCCAAGACAGCTCCAAGATAGCCGAAGAGGCTTCCAAGAGGGCCCAGGGCGGCCCACGAGGGCCCCAAGCCGGTGCCTGAGGCGCCCAAGACGGCCCGAGAGGGCCCCAAGACGGCCCCAAGAGAGGCTCAAGAAGGGAAGCACGAACCGAGAATCCGAGCTTTCTACCCCGAGAGGTTCTCGGGAAGTCCCAAGAGGCCCCCAATCGGAACCAAGAGGCCCCCAAGAAGCTCCCAAGAGGGCCGACGAGGTTCCAAGAGATCTCCCAAGGTGGCCCCAAGAGGCACAACTCACTGTTTTACGATTGGGCTTTGACGGGTTTTATTTTTTCGGCCTTTTCGCATCCCGATGCTCCAAGACGGCCCAAGAGGCTTCCAATACCGCTCCAATATAATTAGAGGAAGAGGCCTCCAAGATGGCCCCAAGACGGCCTGCGAGGGCCCCAAGACGGTGCTTGAGGCGCCCAAGACGGCCCGAGAGGGCCCCAAGAGCCCCAAGAGAGGCCCAAGAAGGGGAACGCGACCCAACAGCAGAGCGTTCCCCGCAAAAGACCCGCAGGAGGCCGCAAGAGGCTTTCCAGTGGTCCGACGAGGGCGCCAAAAGCTTCCCGAGGGCCCAAAAGGCCCCTAGGAGACGTCCAAGAGGTCTTAAATTCTTTACGCTTCGCGTATCCCCACCAGCCCATCTCACAACAGCAACTCTTGCGAAGCATGCCGACAGTCGTGTTTTTCAGGCGTGTGTCCGCTTGCCCCCGCATATCTCCCCTGTTCCTCCTTCCTCCCGCCTCCTTGTACATCCTCCTTGTGGGGGGAGCGGGAGAAGGACGAGGCGGAGGAGGAGGGAGAGAAAGCGCTCCTCGTGGTTTGAGTCGTTTGGGGTTTCTCGTCCTGGTGTGAGTCGTTCGGGCCCTTCTTCCTGGTGTGAGTCGTTCGGGCTCTTCGTGGTGTGAGTCGTTCGGGCTCTTCGTCCTGGTGTGAGTCGTTCGGGCTTCTCGTGGTGTGAGTTGTTCGGGCCCCTCGTCCTGGTGTGAGTCGTTCGGGCCCCTCCTCCTGGTGTGACTCGTTCGGGCTCCTCGTGGTGTGAGTCGTTCGGGGCCCTCGTCGTGGTGTGAGTCGTTCGGGCTCCTCGTGGTGTGAGTCGTTCGGGCGCCTCGTCCTGGTGTGAGTCGTTCGGGCCCCTCCTTCTGGTGTGAGTCGTTCGGGCTCTTCGTGGTGTGAGTCGTTCGGGCCCCTCGTCCTGGTGTGAGTCGTTCGGGCTCCTCGTGGCGTGAGGCGTTCGGGCACCTCGTCCCCTTTTGGGGCGTCTTGGGGGCCTCTTGGCGGCCCCAGGGGCTTCTAGGAGCGTCTTGGGTGCCTTGGGGGAGCCTCTTCGGGCCTCTTGGGAGCCTCTTGGAGGCCGTTTGGGGCGTCTTGGGGGCCTCTTGGCGGCCCCAGGGGCTTCCAGGAGCGTCTTGGGTGCCTCGGGGGAGCCTCTTGGGGCCTCTTGGGGGCCTCTTGGGGGCATCTTGGGGGCCTCTTGGAGGCCTCTTGGGGGCCTCCTGGGGGCCTCTTGGGGCCATCTTGGGGCCTCTTGGTGCCTCCTGGGCGCTTCTTGGGGCCATCTGGGAGGCAAGCGATCAAAGAAGAGGGGAGCTTTAATTAGCGCTGCCCCCTCAGAAGGGCAACATGGGGCCAAAACCTTCGTAAAATCAATGATTTTGGCTTGAAAGAAGAGGGGAGCTTTAATTAGCGCTGCCCCCTCAGAAGGCCAAAATGGGGTCAAAACCGTAGTAAAATCAATGATTTTGGCTTCAAAGAAGAGGAGAGGGTTTTTTCTCCCCCCCCCGTCGGGGCCAGAATCCTCGTGAGGGGTGCCGTTTTTTAGCCCTCCCAGGAGTCGAAAATGACCCCCCCAACGACCCGCGGAGGGACCTCTCCAGGCCCAGGGGGAGGGGGTAGGGGGAGGGGTAAACCCCTTCCCGAAGGGGAAGAAGGGGGTTGAGAACAGAGAGGACTCCCTAAACCACTCACGCCCAAAGGGCTGGTGGGATTAGCCCAAGAGTGCTCTCGATGCGTCAAAACTGCTTCCAGGAGGCCCCCGGGAGGCTTCCGGATTGCCTCAATCTGGCCGCAGGTGGCCTCAAGTCGGGCCTACACGCAGCCAAGACGGCCAATGACGGCTTCAGATTGCAGAACCGATGCCCCCGAGGGATCCTCAGACGCACCCCCAAGAAGCACCCAAGAGGTGCCTCCAACAGCCAGTTGACGAAGCATGCGGAACACCCCAGAAGCTCCTCAGATGCCGTCGCGCGCCTGTGCTTGATAGCGTTGTCCAAGATCGTCCAGCGCCCCCCCGGCCTGGGCTAGAACCTGAGCGCGCGCGAAGCGCGCGCGATGGTTCTAGTCTATATATATATATATATATATATATATATATATATATATATATATATATCGGATGTGAGGGGGAGATCGAAGTGGAACGGAGAGCCCCCCACCGGGAAATCGATTTCGGTTTCGTGTTCGTGCGTGCCGTGCGTGCGGGCGAGGCGAAGCTGCGTGGGCGGGCGAGAGAAAGTCTCCTGTGGCTGAGGCGCGGCCGGACCAAATGACTCCCTTCCGGGCGGCCGGTGGCCCGCGGTGCCCCGCCGGTGTCCCGCGAAAGTCCCGTGTGGCTGAGGCGCGGCCGGACCAAATGATTCCCTTCCGGGCGGCCGGTGGCCCGCGGTGTCCCGCCGGTGTCCCGCGAAAGTCCCGCGGTGTCCCGCGGTGCCCCGCGGTGTCCCGCCGGTGTCCCGCGGTGTCCCGCGATGATGATGATGATGATGATGATGATGATGATGATGATGATGATGATGATGATGATGATGATGATGATGATGATGATGATGATGATGATGATGATGATGATGATGATGATGATGATGATGATGATGATGATGATGATGATGATGATGATGATGATGATGATGATGTGATGCTGATGATGATGCTGCTGCTGATGATGATGATGACGTCGATGATGATGATGGTGATGCTGCTGATGATGATGAGGACGATGATGATGATGATGATGATATGATGATGATGATGATGGTGTCCCGATGATGATGATGATGATGATGATGATGATGATGATGATCGATGATGATGATGATGACGATGATGATGATGATGCTGATGGTGTCCCGATGATGAGGATGATGATGATCATGATGATTATGTTGATGATCATGATGATGACGATGATGGTGTCCCGATGGTGATGAGTATGATGATGTTGATGTTGATGATGCTGATTATGATTGTGTCCCGATGATGATGCTGATGATGATGAGGTTGATGATGATTACGGCGTCCCGATGATGATGATTATTCTGATGGTTATTGTGATGATGTGGATGATGATGGCGTCCCGATGGTGATGATGATGATGATGATGATGATGTTGATGCTGATGTTGTTAATGATGATGATGGTGCCCCGATGATGACGACGATGATGATGATGCTGATGATGATGTTGATGATGCTGATGATGATGATGTCGATGATGATGATGAGATGATGATGATGATGATGATGGTGTGATGATGATGATGATGATGATGAAGATGATGATGATGCTAACGATGGTGATCATGATGGTGTCCCGATGATGATGCTGCTGATGATGATGATGATGATGATGATGATGATAATGGTGATGATGACGATGACTGTGTCCCGATGCTGCTGATGATGATGATGATGATGATGATGTTGATGATGATGATGATGATTGTGATGATGGTGATGATGATGATGGTGGTGTCCCGATGATGTTGATGACCGTGATGATGATGATGTTGGTGTTGATGATGAGGACGGTGTCCCGATTATGATGATGTTGGTGATGATGATGTTGATGTTGATGTTGTTGTTGATGATGATGATGATGATGACGTTGATTGTGAGAGCGGTTGTGATATCGATAGTGAAATCGATAGTGAGACCGAATGTGATATCGATTGTGAGATCGATTGTGAGATCGATTGTGAGATCGATAGTCAAATCAATTGTGAGATAGATCGAGTGAGATCGATTGTGAGATCGATCGAGGGAGATCGATCGAGCGAGACCGATACTGAGATCGATAGTGAGATCGATAGTGAGACCGATCGAGTGAGACGTTGGTTCCTCCCCCCCCCCGAACCTCCTTATCACCCGAAGGGTGGTCGTATAGGTACATATATATATATATATATATGCTCTGCATGTGTGTATGCATTAGGTCTGCCATATGGATGAAACGGGGGTGCTCCGGCCCAAGGCCCCGCCAGGACCTTGCCCCAGACGCTCTCAGAGGAAGCCAGACGGCTTCAACACTGTGCTGGGGTCGTGGACCAAGCCATCCAGGCCCCGATGACAGCATTTCACTCGACAGGCGGCGCTAAATGTTGTTCTCGGGAAGCGGGTGTACGAGGGCTCCGAAGACAGTTCGAATTCCCGCTCAGGGACCGACCACTTTACATCGAAAGGGTTTTTCAGTGATTGTTGTTTCCTGGGGAACTCACGCGACGCAGCCCATAAATCCAGGGCCTGTGGCACTTGAATGGAGCTGAGGACACTCAACTCAGAGAGCTCAAAGGGACCTCAGGACAATCCACTCAATGACTCGCGGCAGGGTGGCGAATCTGGATGATGATGACAACGATAATGAGGATGACGATGACGATGACAATGACGATGACGATGACGATGAAGATGCTGCTGATGATAATTATGATGACTACGCTGATGAGGAGGAGGAGGAGGAGGAGAAAGAGGAGGAGGAGGAAGAGGAGGAGGAGGAGCAGGATGATGAGGAGGAGGAGGATGAGGATTGATGATGATGATGATGCTACTGATGATGATGATGATGATGATGATGATGATGATGATTATGATGATTTGTGATGGTGATGCTGATGATTGCTGGTGATGGTGATGATGATGCTGCTGATGATGACGATGCTGCTGCTGATGATGGCGATGATGATGATGCGTGCTATGATGATGCTGATGATGATCATTAACACGATGATGCTGATAATGATAAAGATGCTGATGATGACGATGATGACGACACTGATGACCATATTGTTGATGTTGATGTTGATGATGTTAATGTTTATTATGCTGCTGATGACGAATACGATGACGATGATGATGATGATGCTGCTGCTGATGATGATGCTGATACTGATGATGCTGATGATGCTGATGATGATGCTGCTGATGCTGATGATGCTGATGATGACGACGACGATACTGATAATGATACTGATGATGATGATGATGATGATGATGATGATGATGATGATGCTGATGCTGATGATGCTGATGATGATGATGACGACGATGATGATGATAATAATGCTGATGATGATGATGATGATGATGATGATGATGATGATGATGATGCTGATCATTGTGATGATCAGGATGCTGATGATGGTGATGCTGATGCTGCTGATGATACTAATGGTGATGCTGATGCTGATGATGCTGATGCTGATGATGATGATGATGATGATGATGATGATGATGATGATGCTGACGATGATGATGCTGATGATGATGAGGAGATTGATGCTGCTGATGATGATACTGCTGCTGCTGCTGCTGATGATGATGATGATGATGATGATGATGATGCTGATGATGATGCTGATGATGATGATGATGATTATGAGGATGATGAGGATGATGAGGATGAGGAGGATGATGATGATGATGATGATGGTGGTGGTGGTGGTGATGATGATGATGATGATGATGATGATGAGGATGGTGATGCCGATGATGATTATGGTGGTTGTGGTGGTGGTGGTGATGATGACAACGACGACTACGATGTGGAGGAGGAAGAGAAGGAGAGGGACCAGTGTAAGCCCAAGACTCGTCAACGATATTGGAACCTTTCTTCCCTCCAAGCTCCCTCACTGAGGGAGTTGCCCCGTTGGAGGACGACCGTGTAAAGATCTCGAAGAGCGCCTAAACCATTCTCAGGACTTCAACGCCACGAGACAACCTGATTGTAGGGTCCTGGCGATTCTGAGCAGTTCCGGAAGACCATCCCTCTGATATCAACACCACGCATTAGCGTAATTGTTGCGCCTTGAGAATCGTGAGTCGGTCCAACACACGATTTCTGGTACGCCATGCATGCGAACCAGTAGAGCCCCTGCAAACTTGAGGTGCCAATCCTTCTCATCGTCCCTTTCCGCTGCACCTCCTTCCCCTCTTCGACTTGGACTGCCCCTCCGAGGTTAACCTTTGAACACCCGCCTTCTGCTTCAAAATGCCCTCCCTTTTCACCTCCCATTTCCCCTCCACCCTTTCCCTCCCTGGCTTCTTTCCGCCCCTCTCGTCCTTCCCCCCTCGTCCCCTTCGCCCTCGTCGCGCTGGCCCTCCTCGTCCCTCCTCGGCCCCCTTCTTCTCTCTTCCTCCGACGCTCCCTTCAAACTGACTGGTCCTCCGAGGCCAATCTTCCACCTCGGACACCCGCCGCATGTACATTATCAGGCCCGCTGCTGCCGCCGCACCCGCCTCCCGATACATTGAGGGCGGGCCACGGGGCACGAAGGTCAGCGCGGGGTTTCCGCGGCTTGTCAGAGGTCCGCATGTAACGGGCAGGAGGAGAAGGTATTGGTATTTGTTATTGTTAGAGTCGTAGTAGTAGTAGCCGTTGTCGTAGTAGTAGTAGTAGCAATAGTAGTAGTAGTCGTAGTAATAGTAGTAGTAGTAGTAGTAGTAGTAGTAGTAGTAGTAGTAGTAGTAGTAGTAGTAGTAGTAGTTGTTGTAGTTGTAGTAATAGTAGTCGTAGTAGTAGTAGTAGTAGTGGTAGTAGTAGTAGTAGTGGTAGTAGTAGTAGTAGTAGTAGTGGTAGTAGTAGTAGTAGTAGTGGTAGTAGTAGTAGTAGTAGTAGTAGTAGTAATAGTAGCAGTAGCAGTAGCAGTAGCAGTAGTAGTAGTAGTAGTAGTAGTAGTAGTAGAAGTAGGAGCAGAGTAGTAGTAGTAGTAGTAGTAGTAGTAGTAGTAGTAGTCGTAGTAGTAGTAGTATAAGTAGTAATCGTCGTAGTAGTAGTAGTAGTAGTAGTAGTAGTAGTAGTAGTAGTAGTAGTAGTATTAGTAGAAGTGATCGTAGTAGTAGTAGTAGTAGTAGTAGTAGTAGTAGTGTAGTAATGGTAGGCGTAGCAGTAGCAATAATACTAGTAGAAGGAGTAGTAGTAGTAGTAGTAGTAGTAGTAGTAGTAGTAGTAGTAGTAGTCGTAGTAGTCGTAGTAGTAGTAGTAGTAGTAGTAGTAGTAGTAGTAGTAGTAGTAGTAGTGGTAGTGGTAGTGGTAGGAGTAGTCGTAGTAATAATAGTAGTAGTAGTAGTAGTAGTAGTAGTAGTAGTGGTAGTAGTAGTCGTAGTAGTAGTAGTAGTAGTAGTAGTAGTAGTAGTAGTAGCCGTCGCCGTAGTAGTAAAGGTAGTGATCGTCGCACGAGTGGTGGTCGTAGTAGGAGTAGTAGTAGTGGTTTTTGGTATTGTAGTAGTAGTCGTATTAGTAGCCATATTAGTAGTAGTAGTAGTAGTAGTAGTAGTAGTAGTAGTAGTAGTAGTGGAAGTAGTAGTAGTAGTAGTAGTAGTAGTAGTAGTAGTGAGAGTAAGAATATTAGCAGGAGTAGAAGTAGTAGTAGTAGTAGTCGTAGTAGTAGTCGTAGTAGTAGTCGCAGTAGTGGTAGTAGGAGTCGTCGTATTCATAGTAGTAGTCGTCGTCGTCGTCGTCGTAGTAGTGTAGGTAAGGTTCGTCGCTCGAGTGGTGGTCGTA
>CAUYUJ010001999.1:53891-66391 GCA_963575745.1 Prorocentrum cordatum
GGCATCTACTGGGAGACGCTGGCGAGGTGGATCAACACGCGCGCTCGTCGCGACGCGCGGCGCCTCGGCGTCCCCTTCGTTTTCCTGCAGGCCGTAGACGAGTGCGGCACGATTCAAGGCGACCCAGACGCAGGCCGGCGCCTCCTGAACGTCCCGAACATGCACAAGACGGGGGACATCCACGGCGTCTTACCGGCACACGTCGGCATGGAGGTCCGGTTCACGGCCGCGCAGGAGGAGCTGAAGAAGAAGTTGGGGCTCGTGCAGGAGCAACGGGCCACCATCGTGTCCTTCGAGTTTCACGCAGACGACGAGCGGGACTACGAGGAGTGCGCGCCGGGCCAGCTCTTCCGCCCCCGCTTCCTACCGCAAGGAATCTGGCTGCATGTGCACGGCTTCCAGGAGTCCCCGATCTACAAGGAGGTCGCCGAGGTGCTGCTGCAGGGCACCGAGGGCGCTGACGACGACGGCGAGGCCCAGGCGCGGGCGAGGAGCTTGCTCATGTTCAGGCCCAGCGAGCACGAGTTCACGCGGCAGAGCTCGGGGGCGCACACTGTGCGCCGCTCGGGATTCACGCTGACGCACGCGTCCTACCTGACCTCCACGCTGTCGCAGGGCCAGACGCTGCGCAAGGGCGTCACCATCGACTGCGCCAGGGATGAGGACGCTGGCCGCACGGGCATGTCGGACGATATGCGGTGGCTGCACCTCTACGTCATGTTTTCCCGCGCCACGTGCATGCGGAACATGCTGATCCTGCGGCCGCCCGCGCGAGAGTTCCTGGAGCGCGGGCCGCCGGCGTCACTGCGGAAGGCGCTCCAGGAGTTCGACGAGAGAGCGGTGGACTCCAGGGCTGAAGCGGAGCAGCTCGCGGCAGAGCTGGGATTCGTGCTGCCGCCCGCCTGAGCGCCGCGGCGCGCGCGAGGAGGCCCGCGGGGTTGTCCCAACGGCCTGGCCCGCGGGGTTGTCCCGACGGCCTGCCCTCGCGCTCCGGCGGCCCGCGGGAGTGCCCCGCAGGCATGGCTGGCCCGAAGGGTTGACCCGACGGCGTCGCGATCTGGCCGTCGGCAAACGCGCGCGTTCTGACCGAGGCGGCGACGGCGCCGAGGAAAATCGACTTGCTTCCCCCGACCGGGGGGAAAGGGACGTGCACGTGGAAAAGAGGCAGGAGGAGGAAGAGGACGGAAGGGGCATGGGGAGGGCGATGATGAGGAGGAGGTGGAGAAGGAGGAGGAGGAGGAGGAGGAGAAGGAGGGGGGGGGAAATAGAAGAAGAGGAAAAGATGGCAGAGGAGAGGGCGATACGAGGGTGTTTGCCATGGCCGGGAGGAAAGGGATAAGGGAAAGCTAAACAGATTATCATGTGGGGTCCTTCCGTCGGAGTAATTATGTTGAAGTGCTTGCAAACACACGGTGTTCGCAAACACACGGTGTTCGGTAGGATTCTGACATGAACGCGCGAGTGTGCTCTTTGTTGTATTTTTTGCACAGGATTCGCGGCCTGGGTGCATGACAGAGCATCGCGAGTGCACCGCGCGATGACGTGAAATCGCTGTATTTGACAGAATTCTTAAGATTCCTATGGTTTTCCTATGATTTCAGCAAGAGAACCCGGGCGGGAAATTTGTACAATTTTTGTGAAAAAGCATTGGGTTTTTGATGTTTTTATGTTGAAATGCTTGCAAACACACGGTGTTCGGTAGGATTCTGACATGAACGCGCGCGTGTGCTCTTTGTGGTATTTTTTGCAATGGATTATCGCCGTGGACGACAGGACGTCCATGTCGAGAGGAAAAAATAAGAAACATGCTGATTTTATATTGTTTTTTACAGGTTAGGATGGGACCCCCCGGATGCGGCCCCTAATGGCCGGCCTGAGGGGGGAGTAGGAGTATATTCTAATAAGGAATAAGGATAGGAGTAGGAGTAGGAGTAGGAGTATAGGAGTAGTAGTAGGAGGGGAGGAGGAGGAGGAGGAGGAGGAGGAGGAGGAGGAGGAGGAGGAGGGAGGAGGAGGAGGAGGAGGAGAGGAGGAGGAGGAGGAGGAGGAGGGAGGAGGAGAGGAGGAGGAAAAGGAGGAGGAGGAGGAGGAGGAAGAGGAGGAGGAGGAGGAGCCCAACGCCCCTCGGGCCCGCGGAGGAACCCGACGCCCCGCCGCGCGCCCTGCTGCGCGCGGCGCCGATCGGCCTTCTCGGGGAGGGCGCGCTTGCGGGCTGCGCCTCGTCCATCTTCGGGCTGCCGGAGCCCTTCACGGTTGTAGGCCCGCCCCCCCCCGCCCCTTTCTCGGGCGCAGCGTGAGGGGGGCCCTCCTCATCGTTCTCCCTCGTCATCTTCCCTCCTCTCTCCTCCTCTTCCGCCTGCTCCTACTCCTCCTCCTCGACTCTTCTTTCTGTTTTTGTTTCTTTGGGTACGGGTCCGCCCTAGCGATCCCTAGCGCTCAAGTATGGCAACGCAATGGGGCGGTAGCAGCAGCGGCGGTGGAGAGAGCGGGACAGGGGGGAGACGAACAGGCACCGCCGCGGTCTCAAAGCAGACAGGGCGGGGACAAAGCAGAGGGCGAAAAGGGGACGGGGCAAGAGGGCGGGACAGGGCATCATAGGAAAAGGACGTCTCCGCGGCGTGCACAGGAAGAGGAGGAAGAGGAGGAAGAGGAGAAATGAGGGGAGAGGGGGAAGGAAAAAAACACGTCTCGTCGTGCAGACCCCAAGGGCCGGAAACCAATGACGCTGTTACTGGGTGCTTACGATTGCTTACCTAAAGAAAAGAACACTGTGACAGGGTCTATTCTGGTGCAGATGCCTCTGCGTGAAAAGCTGGGCTCAGTCCGTGCGCAGGACGCGCAGCCAGAAGAAATGGGCGATGGGATCCATCCGGCATTCGCGCGTACGCTGCGAAGCCGAAGCCGCTTCTATGTTTTCCGCTTCCTTGCCTGCGCATCCATCCGTCGATGCAGATGTTGATTGCCTGGCTGCTCGCCGCCCTCAGCAGCGTTTCGTCTCGCCAGGTCCAACAAGTCTCTGTGTCCATCTCTGCGTTCACAAGATGATCTGCTGGCGTGCTACTCTTCCTGCTGCTGCTGCTGCTCCTCCTCCTCCTCCTCCTCCTCCTCCTCCGTCCGCATTTGCCCCCCGCTAAGGGGCAACGTCTGGGGGGGGGGCAGGCTTAGGGGGGAATGCATCAACCCTCAATCGCCCATCCACCGCCGAAAAGGGCCTGATAGCCCGCTTCTCTCTCGCTATCGTGAACCTATCGCCGATCAATCGGCGATGTACCTCCGATTCCAGGTCGATGTTTGGCGTCCTCAGCCAGTCCCGCTGATCGTTGTCGCCCTCGCACGAGGCGGAGGGCAAGAGGATACAGAGGAGGAAGGAGAAGAGGAGGAGAAGGAGGAGGAGGAGGAGGAGGAGGATGACTGTCCGTATTTGGCTATACTTTTCGTGCCAATGTTGCTGTCCAGTATTTCACACGCTCCCCCGTCGATGTCTTCCGTAGATTCAGTACTGCGGCAAAGGTGTTGTTTGGTTTCCTCTCCCACCTCCATGCGCGTCAAGCTTAGTCACTCGGTGCCTTGCGCGCTAATATGATTCCGCCACTTCTGCCACTCTTTATATTCATCTTTGCTTGAAGCTGCGTTCGTGCTTGTATTTTTTACCAGGTCGTGCGCCTGAGCCGTTTGCGTTGTCATCCACGTGCGCGCAGCGATCGCTCGATCCGTCGCTGGACAACGTTGACAAGGCCAGACAACATCATGAGCACGAGGCGAATGGGAGGATCATAGCGCACGAGCTTGAAGCCAGAGGAGCGACATATCCTGATAAAGATACGTTGCAATGCTATCAGTATAATCAAGATTTCTTCGTTTCCCTCACGGGTTGCAGAAACAAGGGCCGCTAAATCATCCAGATTTCTTGGAAAGTATCCTGGGCTAATCGCATCATGGCATCATTCTCGTCCAAGGAGCTCGTCACTGCGCGCGGGCGCATGATCCATACACGCGGGCGCCCAGCCGACGAGTCCGTGACGGTCCTGCGCATCAGCGTTGCGGAGCGCCCCGTGACCATGTGGCCGAAAGAGGTGTGCCACTTGTTGTCCCGCCGCCGCCGCCGTCGTGGTCGTGGTCGTGTTCGTAGTCGTGTTCGTGGTCGTCGTCGTCGTCGTCGTGATCGTCGTCGTCGTCATCGTCGTCGTCGTCGTCGTTGTTGTGTTTCGCCCCTTCTTCTCCACCACCCTGCTGTTTCTCTTCTAGAAACTCCTCTTCCTCTCTCACCTGCCTCGATGGTGATGATGACGATAATGATGTGATTATGATGATGCTGATGATGCTGATGATGATGACGATGATGATGATGAGGAGGAGGAAGAGGAGGAGCAGGAGGAGGATGAGCAGGAGGCGCGTGCGCATGCGTAGGAGAAACATAAGGGGGAGGACGACTAGGACGCGAGGGGGGAGGATGATGGTTAGGAGAAACACGGAGGGGGAGGACGACTAGGAGCCGGAGGGGGAGAAACACGAGGGGGAGTATAAGGCGAGGTTCAGCTCTTCATGAGGGTATCGGTTAGGTTGCATCGCCAGTGAGTCGTCCAGGGGTCCCGGATGGTATAGATGTGGGGCTTGGATGCTGCACCCTCGCCCGCCGCCATCTATTGGGGCCCCCAGGGGCCAAACGCAGGAGGGGGGCCTCCGACGTCTCGCTGCACTGTCCAGCGGCAGGTGTCGCTGCTGGGGTTTCGTGCCTTGCAGCTGCCGCCACCTTCTCCACTTCCACGATTTGCCGAGCCCGCCTGCACGATGATTTGCGACTGCCGCCACCGTGCTCAACGCGTCTTCGCCTGCACGGCGCCCCGCCCCCCCCATAACACCCAGCCATCAGCCTCCACGGCAGCGCATCCGCCAACGCAGCGTGTACCGAGCGCCACCCTGGGAACTATGAGAACTGCTGATGCAGCCCCTCCATAAAGTCAACCCGCATAGCAAGCGCACCCTCGCATCCTTGCCTCCTCGGTCCATCCTGGGCCGCTCTCGTTGGCCGCGCCCCGCTCGACAAGCTTCGAAATGGGCGCCCAACGCCCTCGCATCCTCATCGCGCATCCTTGTGATACGGGCCGACCGTCTCGAACGCCGCCCTGGGAAATATACATAGTTACACATATATATATATACACACATATAAATACGTACATGTATACATCCATGTATGTCTGTCTGTCTGTCTGTCTGTCTGTCTGTCTGTCTGTCTGTCTGTCTGTCTGTCTGTCTGTCTGTCAGTCTGTCTGTCTGTCTGTCTGTCTGTCTGTCTGTCTGTCTGTCTGTCTGTCTGTCTGTCTGTCTGTCTGTCTGTATGTATGTATGTATGTATGTATGTATGTATGTATGTGTATATATATATATATGTATATTTATACACACGAACTGCAGGTGCAGTCTCCCGCTCTGCACGGCGCGCCGCCGCTTCTCGCCTTCTCCCCCCGCCCGCCCGCCCGCCCCCGCCTGCCCCCCCCCCCCCAGCGCCTCGGGCTGCGTCGGTCGGGCCCCGCTCGGGGGGGCCAGCCAAGAGCCGCGCGCGCTCCCGCTCGCACGAAGGCGCAGGGCGCGGGCCTCTCGACGGGACTCCTCGCGGCCTGCTTCCGAGGTGCTGAGCCTTGTTCCCCGCGTGCTTCGTGGGGTTCTGGTTCTCGTCCCTCCCGCGTACCGCCCGCGGAGCTCACGCCTCACCTCTTCTCCTCCTCCTCCTCCTCCTCCTCCTCCTCCTCCTCCTCCTCCTCCTCCTCCTCCTCCTCCTCCTCCTCCCCCCTTTTTCTCCCCCTCCTCCCCCTCCTCCTCCTCCTCCTCCTCCTCCTCCTCCTCCTCCTCCTCCTCCTCCTACTCCTACCTCCCCACACCCCACGCGCAGCACATCGCAACACTTGCACGACACTCCCGATACGGCCGCATACGCATCATACGCATACACATGACACGCCATGTACAAGGCGTATGTGTGGCATTCGCAGTGCATGGCAGGCGTGTTACTTTCTCGACACCAGAGGGGGGTGCGCAGGGGGTCCGTCAGCGCTGTCTCTATGCGTTGCAGGCTCGCAAGGCGTGGCAGGCGTAGCGTTTTCCTTGCACCACGGGGTGCGCAGGGGGTGGTCCCTGAGCGCTGTCTCTATCCGTTTGCAGGCTCGCAGGGCGTGGCTGGCGTGGCACTTTCTCGACACACAGGGGGTGCACAGGGGGTGGTACCTGAGCGCTGTGTCTATCCGTTGCAGGCTCGAAAGGCGTGGCAGGCGTGGCACCTTTCTCGGCGCCACAGGGGGTGCGTAGAGGGTGGTCCGCGAGCGTTGTCTCTATCCGTTGCAGGCTCGCAGGGCGTGGCAGTCGTGGCATTCTTTCGACGCCACGGGGGTTGCGCAGGGGGTAGTCCCTCAGCGCCCTATCCGTTGCAGGCTCGCAGGGCGTGGCAGGCGTGGCATTTTCTCGGCGCCACAGGGGGTGCGCATAGGGTGGTCCCTGAGCGCTGTCTCTATGCGTTGCAGGCTCGCTGGGTGTTGCAGGCGTGGCGTCCTCTCGGCGCCACTGGGAGAGGGCGCAGGGGTGGTGGTGGTCCAAGGACTCTGCCTGTTTCGTTGTTGTTGTTGATACTTTCAAGGTGGGCTCCGGCGCGCAGCGTGCAGCTCACGCTTGATTGCCAGCGTTCGACGATGCAGCTTCTTCTCCAGACTTTGGTCAGCGACAAGGCAAAACTGATGCTGCTCTTTCGTTGCATGTGCTTGGCTCTTTCGCATAGAAGATGGTGTTTGGGTGGGCGAGCGAGGAAGGGAGTCATGGCAGACGGAAGGGTTCATGTGATGGTTCACGCGAGAACAGCAATCTTCCATCGCGGCACTGGCCGCGTCGATGCAACGCTGAAGCATGAGTGGGAGCGCCCCGCCCTTCAGGGCTGGCCATAGTTTCGACGCAGGCTCCTTTCTTTTGTCGCCGCCGCCCCGAGATTTTCTATCGAAGGGCGCTCTCAGAGATTTATCGTCGAAGGGCTTCCTGTCATGTCTTCATCAGCCGCTTCGTACGCAGCTCGGATATTTTCCATCGAAGAGATGACTCGGCTACCGCAGTGCGCGCGCAGTAGCGCGGACCCGGCTGAGAACGAGGAGGCGCATTCAAAACGTTGTTCTTTGGTCCTCTTTTTCAATCTTTTCCTCTCACGCTTACACTCCTGCTCATCCTCCTTGCCCCCGGCCGGGGCCAGAAAGGGTGCAACGTTCGCGACGAAGGTGCAGAACGCAGGACTGCGCATAGATGGTGCTGATCAGCAAACTCATAATGTTTAGATTAAGTATGTGGGGCTCCTCGGTAGCGTATTTAAAACCTGGCCCTATCACCGCGTAAGGGCGGAAACCCTCGAGTCCCCGCGGCCTCCCCGCCTCCTGCCTCCCGCCTCCTGCGCCCTGCGGCTCCCCGCCCTCCTTCCGCCGCCGCTCCACGCCTCCTGCCTCGCTGTTCCCTCCGCGCCCCCTGCCTCCTCCTCGCCTGCCGCCTCGCCCTCCTGTCGGGCGAAAAAATCACTGCGCATCAACGGCTTCCATGGCCAGGCCCACCATGAACCCAGGAACCGTGCATGTGCCCTCTTGGCCAAACCAGGAGGGCTTGGCGCGTGCATTGTTGCTGGGTTGAGGATGGACTTGGCCAGGGAGCAGTGGATATGTATAGATTTCGTCGCCCTATCCTGGAGGGCTGCCAGCAGTGCGCCCCCTCTCCCACCTTCGCGAGCTCGTGGGATGGCCACTCCTCCTCTTCCTGATCGGGCGGACCGCCAGTTCCTCGCAGTCGTAGGCCCATCCCCCCTCTCGGGGGCAGCGTAGTGGGGAGTCCGAGGGAGACGAGGATGGGTCGGTCGCCGCCCTCATTCTCGTCCTCGTCCTCCTGCTCCTGCTCCTGCTCCTCCTCCTCGCCCACATCCTGCTCCTCCTGCTCCTCCTCCTCCTGCTCCTGCTCCTGCTCCTGCTCCTGCTCCTCCTCCTCCTCCTCCTCATCATCATCATCGTCATCATCGCGCTCATCTCCGACGATTTTTTTCAGTGCGGGTGTTTTTGAACTCTCTCTCTCTCTCTCGATTTCGTTTTTTTTTTTTCGGGCCCCCGGGACCAGGAGAAATGGAGGTGGGACGGAACATTGACCCCAGAGGAAGGGCCAGGACTTCTGGGGCAGCGGATTAAAACATCAGCGTCGGAGGTCTGGGACCAAGATCCTCCCCGATCCGCCTCCTCGATTTTGGCCGCCAAGTCCAGGGTTGGGGTGCACACGCGACGACGGGAAAAAGGTGGCAGACCTTCCCGCCCACCGTTCGATCGCTGCGTGCCTGCGAACACGCGGTCGCCTTGGTCAACCCCATCCCTATCCGCACACTCAGCCCCTATCATCATTCGCATCACCATCCCAATCCCCATGTGTATCTTCGTCCTCATCGCCATCCCCGCTTTCGTCCTCGCTCCAGTCACTGCCCTCGCCCTTGCCCTCTGTGTCGTCGTTTCCTCGTCGTCGTCATCGTCGTTGTCGTCGTCGTCGTCTTCGTCGTCGTCGTCGTCCCTGTCTTCATGCCAGTCGTTGTCCTGGTTGTCGTCGACCGTCACGTGCGCCCCGGTGTCCTCCAGCTGGCTTTTGGTCCACAATTTGGAGCCGAGGCGGCCGTTTGGGACGGCTCTGGCCTCCCGGGAGCGCTCCCGTGGAGGCGCAGCCGCTGGAGACCGCGCAGGGCCCCGAGAGCTCCCAGAAACTCACGGGATCATTCGGCGGTGGCGGTCGTCTTTCGGCGGCGAGCGAAGGGGAACTGAGGAGGAGAAGGACCTCTTGAGATGCGGCGGGGCTTCTCAGAGGCCCTCGCGCTTTCTGAGAAGTTTCCAGTGCCTTCGGGGAAGGCTCTCAGAAGACTGCTTAGAGGGCCGGGGACTTCCGAGCGGTGGGAAGGGCTTCTCAGAAGGCGGTGGGGCTTCTCTGAAACCCTCGCGCCTTCTGGGAGGGTTTCCGTGTCTTCGGGGAGGGCTTGGGGCACCTTCTCAGAAGGCCAGGGGATTTCCGAGCCTCCTGGGAGGACCCGCTCCCCCTTTCACTTCCCCTAGCCCTAATGACATGCTGAAGACGTGGTCTCACTAAGGTCCCCGTCTTGGCATCAAGGATCATACTTCTTGGCGGTTTGGGTTGGTACATCTTCAGAACAAAAACAAACAACCTCTATCCCTAACGTTTCGGGCCCTCCTGACGTAGGCCCCCTCCCACCGGGTGAGGGGCCCTTCGGCTGCTGATCTTCCTCCCCCCCCCCCCTGGGGCTGGCCGCCGAGCCTCCCTCGCCCGCGCCCGGGCTCGGCCGACGCCGAGCCAGGTGGTCCGGGCCCTGCACGAGGCCATCAAGCTGCAGGCCGAGTGGCACGGCGCCCGGGCCCAGCTGGCCGCGTCGGCCGCCTCGACCACCAGCCAGCTGTTCGGGGACTGCCCGGGGCGAGGCGGGGGGGGGGAGGGGAAGGGGGGGGACGTGCCTGGAGCGGAGCGCGCAGGGGAGCCTCCCCGGGGGAGGCTCGAGGATCGTCGCATCCTCGGCTCCTCGACTCTTCGGATCCTCGAACCCTCGACTCGAGGGAGTGTCTCCCAGGGGAGCCTCGGCGATCCTCGCACCTCCCCTGGGGAGATTCGAGGAGCGCCGAGGCTCCTCTGGGCGTCCTCGTGCGTCCCGCGGCGCCGAGGTTCTCCCCCCCGTGGCCGCGGCCAGACGCGCCCCGCGGAGTTCTGGCCAGAGCGCAACGCGCCACTGCACAGGCCCAGGGGTCGATCTCTTTGGACCCCCCGCGTCGGAGGAGGAAAAGGTACCCATGCTTCTACCCTTCCCTCGTTTTCTCCTTTTTTGAGCCTCCAGGGAGGATCTCGTCGCCACCGCTGGATTCGCCTCGGAATCCTGGTCAGAACGCGCCCCAGGAGAGGTGTGGGGAGTAGCGGTATCGGTACCTTTTGGTGTCCCCCACGGAGCACCTCGTGTCAGGTCGGGCGTGTCCCCTCTACAGGAGGACTATTCAAAGATAGTCAAACAATAGTCCAGGGACGATTTTTTTTTTGCATGTTCTGGCTATTTTTCGGCATCTTGGGAGTATGTTTGATCTTTCGCCCAGGATCCGCCGGTAGTGGCAGGCCTAAAGGTTGACACCAACACTAATATCGGCGGTGTGCCTCCACCGAGGGAAGAAGATCTCGATATCGGTGATGGTGGTAATATTCTGGCTTCCAAGGTGGCCGATATATTACCACCAACACCGAAACCTAGGATCATCTCCCCCCTGTGGAGGCAAACCCCTGTGTTGGTGTTGGTGCCCATTTCCAGTCCTCCAACGTAGGGGGACGTGCCCGACCTAAACCTCGTGCCGCGGAGCAGCAGTAACGGCGCACGGTCTGGCGCCCTGCTCTCGGCCTCCTGGGCCCCGGGGCCCGCTGCCAGGCCCCCAGGGGCCGTCAACAAAAAGGGTTCGGGGCGGAACACCGGCCCCTCGGGGGTTGTCCTCCTCCTCCTCCTCCTCCTCCTCGTCCTCCTCCTCCTCCTCCTCCCCCTCCTCCTCCTCCTCCTCCTCCTCCTCCTCCTCCTCCTCCTCCTCCTCCTCCTCCTCCTCCTCCTCCTCCCCGTCTCTGCATCAAGGATAATAATTCTTGGCAGGGGGAACCCCTGCCAAGAAACGCCCTGCTTGCCTCCGGGGTGCCCTGGGTCTCCTGGGTCTCGATGGCTCTGCGATGGAACTCGCGTGACGCTCCCATGCCACGAAGCAGTAGACGTCCTGGGGTCTCAGGATTGGGGTTTCTTGTGGAAGGTCTCTTGTGGTCGAGCTCCTGCTGTAGGGCCGTTTTGGGAGCCGCGGGGGTGCTGTCGGGGCTCTCTCTGGGCCCTCTCGGGGGCCTTTCGGGAACTTCGTGGGCTATCCGGGAGGGCGGCGGCACGGATGAGCGCTCCCTCCGGAACCGGGTCGCCTCTCGGAGCCCTCTTGGGGCGCTCGTGCGGTCCTGTCCTGGGGCTCTCTTCGTTGTGCTTGGGGCAGTGTTGAAGCTTCGAAGGCCCCTCGGGAGCGAAACGTCGATATGGACAAAACAGTGTTCTGGTGCTTGAACTCTTGTAGGTATGTTGGAGGGCGTCTTGAGCCATCTTGGACAGTTTTGCGTCATCTTGCGTGCCATTCTGAGATTTCAGAGGCCATCTCGGAGCTACTGGCTCAAAACCCTCCCAAGGATGCCCCCGAGATGCCGCCCTTTCTGAAACGCCTATGGTTTTTCAACGGCTTCGAGCGAATGGGGCGGCGCCGATTAGGGCTGTCTCTCTTGAGCCCGAAAAACGCCTCTTGGGACTGTCTTGTGACGCTACCGGGGTGCTCTTGTGCGCTCGTGGGGCTGTCTTTGAGCCCTCAGTCCACTCTTGGAGCTCTCTGGGGCAATCTTGGGAGCCAGTTTGGATCTGGGCGAAAAGGCGAAACAGGCACACCGCATGGATGCCACGTAGGTTTTGGGAAGGATTTGGCCTGTTGGGGGATCGTTGTGAGGATCCGTGGCCACTCTGAACCGTCTGGGAGCGCTCATGGATACTTCTGGAGGCATTTTCGAGGCTATCTTCGACTATCTTGCACTGTTTTTGTCAACTGTTTCAGACAATCTTGGGCTATCCAAAGCTTGGGCCATCTCAGACGCTCTAACCCCGCGCGGTGCGGTCAGCCCATGGGGGAAGTATGGGGAAGGGGAAAGCTCCTCATCGAAAGTGCAAACTCAGCGTTGGAAGAATGCGTCAAGCCAGGGGGTTGGTGGGGATGGGACATTCGGAGGGGATGGGGATGGGGAGGACGGCCGCATAGGAATGTGATGGGGTTTGGAACGGACGAGAACGTGCAGGTGAACGTACGGGGGATTAGGAGATTGATGATCAGGAGGAGGACGAAAAGGGGAGGAGGAGGAGGATGAGGCGGAGGAGGATGGAGGAGGAGGAGGAGGATGAGGCGGAGGAGGAGGAGGAGGCGGAGGAGGAGGGTGAGGAGGGAGGAGGGGAGGAGGAGGATGAGTGGATGATCAGAAGGAGGAGGAAAAGGGAGGAGGACGAAGAGGGGAGGGGGAGGAGGAGGAGGAGGAGGAGGAGGGAGGAGGAGGAGGAGGAGGAGGAGGAGGAGGATGGGAAGGATGAGGAGGGGAATGAGGAGGGAAAGGAGGAGGAGGAGGAGGAGGAGGAGGAGGAGGAGGAGGAGGAGGAGGAGGAGGAGGGGAAGGAGGAGGGAAAGAAGGAGGAGGAGGGAGGCCGCGTCCGGCGAACCCTCAGACCGTCATGAACCAAGAGGAGGATGAGGAGTGGAAGGAGGAGAACGAGAAGGAGGAGGAGGATCCAGGAGGACCGAGGAGACTCGAAGAGGAGGAGGAGGATCGAGCAGCATCGAGGATAATGACGACGACGAGCAGGATGATGATACGGATCATGATGCAGATGATGATGCTGATGCCGATGCTGCTGCTGGTGATGCTGC
>CAUYUJ010001999.1:71391-86391 GCA_963575745.1 Prorocentrum cordatum
CGATTCCTGCTCGATGTTCCCTTCCCACCCTCCCTCGAGCTGGTCTCCCCTCTTAGTGTTGGCGATGTCTCGCCTTCTCGAGATCGATGTTTCCCACCTGAGCTCGTCCCCTCCGAACGTGACCCTCACCGCCTGATGGAAGCAGCGCTGATCCAACCACTCGGTAATGAAGGGACGATCGAACATCAGTGTCCATGTCTATGCAATTGTTTTCCCATTCGGCACGGCTGGGGTGTATGTGTTTGGGCGCCGTCTGCTGCTAGCGACTCCGGGCAATGCATCCGCAGTGGGCTGCGGCCACCTGGCGAACAGCGACAGGAGCTGTCCACCTGGCAGACGGAGAGCGTGCGGGAGCGGTTCGCCGCCGAGGGCTGGATCCCCCGCGAGGCCTGCCCTTGTCTATCCTGGGGTGGCTGGCAGGAGGGTAGGGAGGAGAGAAGGGGTAGGAGGAGGAGGAGGAGGAGGAGGAGGAGGAGGAGGAGGAGGAGGAGGAGGAGGAGGAGGAGGATCGAGGAGTATCAAGGAGGATGAGGAGGAGGAGGAGGAGGAGGAAGAGGGGGAGGAGGAGAGGTTCGAGAAGGATCGAGGAGTTGGAGGGGAGGAGAAGGAGGATGAGGATCGAGGAGGGGATCGAGGCTGATGATGCTGATGCTGATGCTGCGGATGATGAGGATTATTGATGATGCTGATGCTGGTGATGATGATGCTGATCATGATCATGATGATGATGATGATGATGATGATGATGATGATGATGACGATGACGTTGATGATGATGATGACAATGATGATGATGATGCTGCTGATGATGATGATGCTGACGATGACGGACGATGACGACGATGATTCTGATGATTTTGATGATGATGACAATGATGATGCTACTGATGATGCTGATGATGATTATGCTGCTGATAATGGTGATGCTCATGATGCTGCTGATGCTGATTCTGATGATGATGAGGAGGAGGAGGAGTATGCTGATGCTGATGATCATGATGATGCTGCTGCTGATGATGATGATGCTGATGGTGACGATGATGCTGCTGCCGATGATGATCATACTGATGCTGATGATGTTGATGCTGATGCTGATGCTGTTGATGCTGATGCTGATGCTGATGCTGGTGATGATGATGACGATGATGCTGCTGCTCATGATGTTGTTGATGATGATAAGGGTAATGATGCTGATTCTGATGATGATGCTGATGATGATGATGATGATGCTGATGCTGATGCTGATTGTGATGATTATGATGATGATGATGATGGTGATGATGACGATGACGATGACGATGACGACGACGATGATGATGATGATGATGATGATGATGATGATGCTGATGCTGATGCTGATGCTGATGATGTTGATGATGATGCTGATGCTGATGCTGCTGCCGATGATGTTGATGACGATGATGATAATGATGGTGATGGTGATGGTGATGGTGATGATGATGATGATGATGATGATGATGATGATGATGACTCTGATTATGATGATGATGATGATGATGATGATGATGATGATGATGATGATGATGATGATGAGCATGATGATGATGATGATGATGATGATGATGATGATGATGACGATGATGTGGATGCTGCTGCTGCTGCTGCTGATGATGATGATGATGATGATGATGGTGGTGATGATGATGATGATGATGAGGATGATGAGGATGATGATGGTGATGATGATGATGATGCTGATGATGATGATGATGCTGATGATGATGATGATGCTGATGATGATGATGATGATGATGATGATGATGATGATGATGATGATCATGATGATGATGATGATGATGATGATGATGATGATGATGATGATGATGATGATGATGATGATGATGATGATGATGATGATGATGATGATGATGATGATGATGATGATGATGATGATGATGATTCCTCTCGCTTCGCGGGGTGCACGTTCGGAGCACGTGCAGTCCAGACGTTGTGGGGCCTGGTGAAAGCCTCTTTGTGGCCTCTTGGGGGCCTCCTGTGGGCTTCTTGGGGTCTCTCGGGGGCTTTTTTGGGGCCTCTTGAGGCCTCTTGGGGCCTCTTGTGGGCGTCTTGGGCGCTCTTGCGCAGTTTTGCTCCTCTTGCGGGCCTCTCGCGGCCACCTCCGGGCTCTCTTGTCGTCCTCTTGGGCCGTTTTGGATGCCTCTTGGACCGTCGTGGGGGCCTCTTTGGGCTGTCTTGGGGCCCTCTTGGGCCGTCTTTGGGTCCTCTTGGGGTCCTCTTGAGGGCCTCTGGGGCCGTCTTGGGACCATTTTGGAAGCTGCTTGGGCCGTCATGGACCTCTAAGGATAGAAGAAGACGAGAACGCTAAACTCCTTCAACCTTTGGAGGACAAGCCATGATTTTGGCCTGTGGAGTCGCTCGCGGGGGTCCTCTTCGGGCCCTCTGGCGCCTTCTTGGGAACTTGTTGGGCCCTCTTGGGGCCATCTTGGACCACCTGGGGGTCGTCTTGGCCCGTCTGGAGGCCATCTTGAGCCGTCTTGACGCACTCATGGACCCCCAAGACCCCCAAGGGGCTCAAATCGTTGATTTCCCATCGTTTTTCGTACGTTTTGGGGCTCCAGAAGTGGGGGTCCATCCTGGTCGGCGGATGTGGCGTTGCCCGTGTTGGGGGGGGTTAGGGCGGGCGACATTATAATGGCACATACTACAACATGTACACATTATAGACGTTTTGTTACCTAACATCGAAGACTGATAGGTTTCTAATGGTGTAAAAAGAGAGCAGCACATTACTCCACAGGGGGGTCTGGGCAGCCGTTGGGGAGCCGTTGGGGGGCCGTTGGGGGGGCCGTTGGGGATTTCCGGGGGGGATCCGCGGAACTTCGTTTTTCGCATACAGTCACACACTTCGTGCTCTTCGACCTCCCAGAACTCCATTCCCGGGCCACATTCTGAATGCCCGGAGCCAACTGTAGGCCACTTCGTGCTCTTCGACTTCCCAGAACTCCATTCCCGGGCCACATTTTGGATGCCCGGAGCCAACTGTAGGCCACTTCGTGCTCTTCGACTTCCCAGAACTCCATTCCCGGGCCACATTTTGGATGCCCGGAGCCAACTGTAGGCCACTTCGTGCTCTTCGAGTTCCCAGAACTCCATTCCCGGGCCACATTTTGTATGCCCGAGCCAACTGTAGGCCACTTCGTGATCTTCGAGTTCCCAGAATTCCATTCCTGTGCATGATTTTGAATGCCCGGAGCCAACTGTAGGCCACTTCGTGTTCTTCGAGTTCCCAGAATTCCATTCCCGGGCCACATTTTGAATGCTGAGGCAGGCTGAGGCTGAGGCTGAGGCAGGCTGAGGCTGAGGCAGGCTGAGGCTGAGGAGGCTGAGGCGAGGCTGAAGGCTGAGGCTGAGGCTGAGGAGGCAGGCTGAGGCTGAGGCTGAGGCTGATGAGGCTGAGGCTGAGGCAGGCTGAGGCTGAGGCTGAGGCTGAGGCTGAGGCTGAGGCTGAGGCTGAGGCTGAGGCTGAGGCTGAGGCAGGCTGAGGCTGAGGCTGAGGCTGCAGGCTGAGGCTGAGGCAGGCTGAGGCTGAGGCCAAGGCTGAAGGCAGACTGAGGCTGAGGCTGAAGCAGGCTGAGGCTGAGGCTGAGGCAGGCTGAGGCTGAGGCTGAGGCAGGCTGATGCTGAGGCAGGCTGAGGCTGAGGCTGAGGCTGATGCAGGCTGAGGCTGAGGCAGGCTGAGGCTGAGGCCGAGGCTGAAGGCAGACTGAGGCTGAGGCTGAAGCAGGCTGAGGCTGAGGCTGAGGCAGGCTGAGGCTGAGGCTGAGGCAGGCTGATGCTGAGGCAGGCTGAGGCTGAGGCTGAGGCTGATGCAGGCTGAGGCTGAGGCTGAGGCAGGCTGAGGCTGAGGCCGAGGCTGAAGGCAGACTGAGGCTGAGGCTGAAGCAGGCTGAGGCTGAGGCTGAGGCAGGCTGAGGCTGAGGCTGAGGCAGGCTGATGCTGAGGCAGGCTGAGGCTGAGGCTGAGGCTGATGCAGGCTGAGGCTGAGGCAGGCTGAGGCTGAGGCCGAGGCTGAAGGCAGACTGAGGCTGAGGCTGAAGCAGGCTGAGGCTGAGGCTGAGGCAGGCTGAGGCTGAGGCTGAGGCTGAGGCTGAGCTGAGGCAGGCTGAGGCTGAGGCTGAGGCTGATGCAGGCTGAGGCTGAGGCAGGCTGAGGCTGAGGCCGAGGCTGAAGGCAGACTGAGGCTGAGGCTGAAGCAGGCTGAGGCTGAGGCTGAGGCAGGCTGAGGCTGAGGCTGAGGCAGGCTGAGGCTGAGGCTGAGGCAGGCTGAGGCTGAGGCTGAGGCAGGCTGAGGCTGAGGCTGAGGCTGAGGCTGAGGCTGAGGCTGAGGCTGAGGCAGGCTGAGGCTGAGGCTGAGGCAGGCTGAGGCTGATGAGGCTGAGGCAGGCAGGCTGAGGCTGAGGCTGAAGCAGGCTGAGGCTGCTGAGGCTGAGGCAGGCTGAGGCTGAGGCTGAGGCTGAAGCTGAGGCTGAGGCAGGCTGAGGCTGAGGCCGAGGCTGCAGACTGAGGCTGAGGCTGAAGCAGGCTGAGGCTGAGGCTGAGGCAGGCTGAGGCTGAGGCAGGCTGAGGCTGAGGCTGAGGCAGGCTGAGGCTGAGGCTGTGACTGCGACT
Organism: Prorocentrum cordatum; assembly: GCA_963575745.1. Lineage (NCBI taxonomy): Eukaryota > Dinophyceae > Prorocentrales > Prorocentraceae > Prorocentrum > Prorocentrum cordatum. The sequence goes on from CAUYUJ010001999.1 coordinate 76,042, forward strand.
GCCGTTGCCACTGCGACTGTCATCGCGAATGCGACTACGACCGCGAGAACAGCAGAATTCTACAACTGGATTCTCATCCGAATCTTAAGGGGAATGCTTCCAGATATGCTCCTACACATCGATGTTAGGTTGCTTTGCCGGGATAATGTATCCCACCAGCCGATCCAGAAACGATGCCCAGGCGAGTTGAGGTGATGAGGGAAGTGCGGGAGCAAAGAGGGGGACGGCCGAACCGTGCGAAGGAGGGAGGATGAGAAGGAGGAGGCTGGATGGATGGATGAGGGACTGGGGAGAAGGAGGGTGAATAGGATGAGGAGGAGGAGGAGAGGAGGAGAGGAGGAGGAGGAGGAGGGGAGGAGGAGGAGGAGGAGGAGGAGGAGGAGGGAGGAGGAGGAGGAGGAGGAGGAGAGGAGGAGGAGGAGGAGGAGGAGGGAGGAGGAGGGAGGAGGAGGAGGAGGAGGAGGAGGAGGAGGAGGAGGAGGAGGAGGAGGAGGAGGAGGAGGAGGAGGAGGAGGAGGAGGAGGAGGAGGATAAGGAGTCAGAGGAGGGAGGAGGAGCAGGAGGAGGAGGAGCGCAAGCAAAAGGGCCAGGCGTCTCTTGGATGCCTTTCAGAGCCTCTTGGGATACCTCTTGGGCGCTTCTTGGTGGCCTCTTGGGACGTCTTGGGGGTCTGTTGGCGGTCCTGGGGGGCTCTTGGGCGTCCTCGGTTCCTCCTGGGGGCCTCCTGGGGGCCTCTTGGGGGCCTCCTGAGTTCCTCTTGGGGGCCTCTAGGGGGCCTCTAGGGGGCCTCTTGGGGCCATCTTGGGGCCATCTTGGGGCCTCTTGGGCCTGCTGGGCGCTTCTTGGGGCCATCTTGGAGGAGATCCATCAAAGAAGGGCGGGGTCGCAATTGGCGTTCCCCCCCAAGAGGCCAAAATGGGGCCAAACTATTAGTAAAACCAATGATTTTGGCTTCCTCGTCGAGGTCGTTTTGTACGCTCCAACGACCCGCGAAACGCCCTGCCCAGGTCCAGCGGATGGGGTAAGGGGGAGGGGTGAACCCCTCCTTGAAGGGGAAGAGGGAGGGGTGGAAGAGTAAACTCCCTAAACCATCTTACGCCCTAAAGGGCTGGTGGGATTCTTCAATCATTGGATGCGTCGGATACGTTGCATTACAGCATCCGCGGACATGCCTCTGGCAGCACGTCACTTCCGGACGTGGGTTCTATCGGTTTACGCCACAGCCGCCAACTCCTTGAATTTCAGTTCGTTCCCCATGCCCTGGAGGGCCTGTCGACCGGTTTTCAGCGCCGTGAAGGCTGAAGAGTCGAATATTCTACATGTGTATTTTTCCTTGCGGGAGTTGGACGATGTGTGGCTCTTGGGGTCATCTTTGAAGGCTTTCTTGAGCCCTTTTGAAGGCGGCTGTGGGCCATCTTGGGCGTCTTGGAAATATATTTGAGCTGCTCGGGTCAGTCGTGGACCGTCTTGGGTGCGTCGTGGGGCCTGATTGGGTCGTCGGGGAAGTTTCGAGACTCCTGTGCCGCGTTTGCCTCGGCTCGGGGTGGGGTGGGGATCGAAGTTCCGGTTTTGGGGGCCTGGGAAGGGGAATGTGCGAATAGGGGGGAAGACCCTCATGCGCGTAAAGTAAAACTCACCAAGGGCCGGCGGATTTTTTTCACGGCGTTGATCCTGTTTGGAGGTTTGGACTGTCTTCTCCCGCTCTTTCTCCTGCTCGCCCTTCTCCCCCTGGCCATCGCGGTCGACGCCAGCGCCGTCGGCGCTGGCGTCGTCAACGGCGACGGCGACCGCGACGGCGCCCCCAGCCGTTTCGGCGCCGGCGCCGGGCGCGGTGGGGGCGATGCGCCCCGCCCGCGCGCGTCCGCGCGGCCTACGAGCGAGGAGAACTCGAACGGCACGCTGCCTGCCATGTTGGGCGGTGCCGTGGGGTTGGATTTCAGCACTGATCTGCAGATTCCGCACAGGACCCCGGTCGCAGAGGCCGCGCACGGCGGCTGCGTGTGCGAGGGGCGCTGTTGGAAGACTGATCAGCCCGTGGACACGGCGTTGGCAGCGCAGCTGAGCGCAGAATGCAGCGGCGGGGTACGCGGCGGATTGCCAGCGCCCCGTCGTTCAATGAGGTGCGGGAAATCAAGAGAGGGTATCGCGCGCTGGTGGGACAGGCGAAGGACAGGACCGCGGCGCATCGAGCAAAAAGACACATGAAGAGGTTGCACAGTGACATGTGCGGAAGAGGCGTGGTGCGGTCGGCGCAGGAGAGTCTAGTTTCTGGGCGTCCGAGCCCAGCGCCCGTGCTTTCCACTCGGAAGCTTGGGATGTGGCCAAGCGGTGGGAACTTGCCGAGCCCCCCGCGCTCCTCCCGCCGCTGCCCCGCGCCCTCCTTCGCGCGATGGTTGGCCTCCACTGGCTTTGGGACTGCCCTCTGATGGCAGCCCTGTTGCCGATGGGATCTACCGTGCTTCTCCGCCCTGGCGAAGTGCTGGTCGCCCGCCGTTTCGACCTCTCGCTGCCCGGCGATCGGTTGGAAGCCAGCGGTGATGCCATTTTTGCCATGAACGGAACAAGGACCCGCCGCGCCTATCCGACGCTGCGCGCTCGCTGCTCCGACGGGTCGTCGGTGAGGCTCTTGGAGCTGATGTTCCAGCAATTGCGCTCCCTCGATCCGCATTCGCCCATCGGGCATAGCGGCTTCCGTGATCGGTGGGGCCAGTTGATTTTGGCTGTGGGCGCCCCATTATCCAACGCGGCCTGCGGGCTGAACCTCGCACCTGCCTGTTTGCGAGGCCTGGGGCGGCAGACTTCTCTGCGGCGGCGAAGACGTCCCTCGCGTCTTCTGGCGTGGCCGCTGGCGCCAGGCCTCCAGCGTTGGGCGCTGCCTCCAGGCCGCCGCCGATTTGTCTGTTCTGCCTGCCCTTCCTTCTTTAGCTCGTGCGCGCATTGCGTTCTACGCTGCCGTTAACAACCGCCTTGTCACCTCTTTTCTTGCTGCTGGCCCTTCTGCGTGGCCAACGCAAGTTCCGGCCGCCCGCCAAAACTTGGTCACTGCGCAAGAGCTTTGGGCATGGGTATGGTTGCAGACGCTGTTTAGCGCCCAGGAAACTTTCACCTGGGCGGCGCGCGTCCCTCGCGCGCTCGGGGGGGGGGCTTGACTTATTGTGAGTCTCCCCCCCCCGCGCGCGTCGGCCGAACCCTCGTGCGCTCCGACGACTACTCTTTTGCGCGTGAGCGGGAAAGTGTTTTTTTTTTTTTTTTTTTTTTTTTTTTTTTTTTTCTCTCTCTCTCTCTCTTATTACCCCTTCTCCCTGCGCGTTGCGGTCGTTGTGCATGTTTCTCCCCCGCCCATTTCTCTCTCGCGTTCTTCGACGAGGTTGAGCTGCTGGCGCTTTGCAGCGTCCGGGTGAACTTTACTTGGGCGGCGCTCAGCCCGCGCGCGCCCAGTGGGGGGGGCTGGCTGGCTTTTTGTGCCGCCCCCCCCTCCGCGCGCGTCGGCCGCGCCTTCGCGCGCTCCGACGACTTTTTTTTTTTTTTTTTTTTTTTTTTTTTGTTTTGTTGTTTTTTTTTGTTGTGTTTTGTGTGTTGTTGCGCGGGGGCAGGCTATTGGGGATAATGAGGATGAGGATGGTGGTTACGGTGGTGGAAGTGGTGGTGGTGGTGGTGATGATATTGATTGTGATGATGTTGCTGGTGATGGTGATGGTGATGGTGATGATGATGATGATGATGATGACGATGATGATGATGATGATGATGATGATGGTAATGGTTGTCATTGTGACGATGATGAGGATGATGCGGATGAGGAGGAGGACGAAGACGAGGAGGAGGAAAAGGAGAAGGATGAAAATGGGTTGGATGAGGAGGAGGATGAGGATGAGGAGGAGGTTGGAATCGAGCAGGACGAAGGATATGGAATGGATGTGAAAGAGAAGCGTGCTGCTGCTGCTGATGGTGACAATAACGATGATCATGCAGATGATGATGATGATGATGATGATGATGATGATGATGATGATGATGATGATGATGATGATGATGATGATGCTGATGATGATGATGCAGATGATGATGATCATGATGGTGATGATGAGGATGTGGATGAAGAGGAGGAGGAGGAGGAGGAGGATAAGGAGGAGGAGGAAGAGGAGGAAGAGGAGGAAAAGGAGGAAGAGGAGGATGAGGAGGAGGAGGAGGAAGAGGGGGAAAAGGAATATGTGGAGAAGGGGGAGGGAGAGAAGGTCTTCGCCATGGTTCCTTAGGATTCCACGGTTTTTCTGAGGATGCGAGGTTCCATCGGGGTGCTGGGGGAATCTTGCGGAAATGTTGTCCGGCTGCTATAGTAAGATGGCTCTTACATCATCATTGTGAGATCGGAGTGCCAGAAGAAGTGTATGGGGACGCTAAAGGTATACCACAGTATATGGATAGTACACATGCTGCGGGGCCGTATAGGAATATCGTATGTATGCCTGTCAACAATTTGTGCGTTTTTGAGTGTATCTCATATACGCCTACGTATACACATGTCAGCGGTTTGCCGTGTTTGTTGTGCTTGTTCCCCGGCTTTTTCTCTGATGTAGCTCAGCTGCGATTTGTTTTGGGTGATCTTGGGAGGCTGCGACATCGACGTGCGAATTTTATGACGAAGCACGGACCAGTCCGAACTGACACACGGAGTGGACCGAAGTCTTTCCCAGCTCTCCGCCAGGAACAAAACCCAATATTCGCCGCGGAAGTCCACACCGCTGCGAGGTAGGAGAGCCAGGCCTGGGGTTCTCTTGGGTTCATGCTGGGCCGAGGCTCTCGGTTGGTCCCTCTTTTGGGCCCTCGCAGACCGCAGGCGGACCGATCTCGGAGGGAGGAGCGCGGAGAGCGGATCACGAGTGGAACACCTGTGGTTTCGGCATGTCGATTCTCTTCTGGACCTGGGTAGTCCAGATTTCGTAATAAAAGGGAGGGGGGTCTCATTTCGGGGGGGGTCTCTTCCAGGCCATCTTGGAGGGCCTGGGGGGGTCTGGGGACGATGTGTTGGAGGGTTCTCCCACGGGGGGGGGTCTGAAATGGCTTGTCTTGGAGGGTCCAGACCCCCTCCCTTTTATTACGAAATCTGGAGTAGTCGAAGGCCAGACGGGCAGACTGGACTGGGTCTTAAGGGCCAATCTGGCCTGGCCAACTTGGAGGATTTGGGTTCTTCGCCGGACTGGATTCGCGTTGGCTCCCTCGCCAGATTGCCCCCGTTTGCCAGATTGGGCCTGCCAGATTGGCGCCAGATTGGCTTCGACTACCCAGTGGACGGCGTCTTGGGACCGTCTTGGGGCCTCTTGGAGGCCTCCCGGGCGCTTCCTTAGGCGCTGCAGGGTGTCTCCTCCTGGGCCAGTGTGGAGCAATCTTGGCGGCCCGGGTGGCCTGCCCGGGCCGTCTTGGGAGCCCTGAGAGATTGAGAGAGCCCCACGGAGGCCCAGGGAGCCTCGGGAGAGATGGCCGGTGCAACACTTTGTGGCGATGCTGTCGGGAGCCTCGAGTCGGGGGTCAGTGCACACGGGGGTCGGCCAGAGCGCCCGATCTTGTAGCATCCTGCAGGGCCACGGTCGCATCGATCCAGGTTTGGGCCCAGGATCCTGCAGGAGCTTGCGGGATCCTTGGCAGTGACCCGGGTTTGGGTGCAGGATCTTGCGGGATTCTGCAGGGTTTTGCGAGGCCTGGCTGACCCGGGCCTGGATTGACCCGTGTCAGGAGATCCCCGAGATGATGGGGGGGGTCCCTCAGAAGACGTGCAGTCACCCAGGCAGCATTTGGCAGACCAGCACGCCTCCCTGTGCCGGGGGGGCAGGGTGGCGGGCTGGGGCGGTCTGGGGAGCGTGTTTGGAGTTTCTCGATGCATCGTGTGCCCGTCCTGGGGCAGCCTTGCGTGCTTCGTTGTCCGTTTTGGGTGCGTTTTCAGGCTACGAAGCCTTCCCGACGCGATCTTGAGCCGAAACGCCTCGGAAACCAGAGCGAGCATCAGTCAGTGCACGTGTTTTCCTTCTGTCTTGCAATGCCTTTCGTTTCTCAGCTTCTTGGTAGAGGCTTCAATGGGGGTCTCGGAGGCCTCTTCGCGGAAGGAGATACGTTCTCCTCGCCAGCCTCACCTCCCTTCCTCCTCCTTCTCGTCCTCCTCGTCCTCGTCCTCCTCGTCCTCGTCCTTGTCCTCTTATCTTTCCGCTCAGCCCCAATCTCCCTCCTGTCGGCTTCCCTGTTGCCCCCTTCCCTTGTCTTCCCGCTCCCCCTTCCCACCATCCTCCTCTTCGGCGTTCCCGTCCGGTGCCGCCGCTGCCACCACCGTCGCCGCATTCGTCGTCGCCGTCGCCCCCGCCGTCGTCGCCGCCGCCGTCGTCGTCTTCGCCGTCGTCGCCGCCGTCTTCGTCGTCGCCGCCGTCGCCGTCGGCGTCGTCGTCGTCGTCGTCATCGTCGTCGTCGTCGTCGTTGTCATCGTCGTCGTCGCCGCCGTCGCCGTCGCCGTCGTCATCGTCATCGTCGTCGTCGCCGCCGTCGCCGTCGGCGTCGTCGTCGTCATCGTCGTCTTCCGTCGTCGTCGTCGTCGTCGTCGTCGTCGTCGTCGCCGTCGTCGTCGTCGTCTTCTGTCGTCGTCCTCTTCTGTCGTCGTCGTCGTCCTCTGTCGTCGTCGTGGCCTGTCGCCTCCTGTCGGCGTCGCTGCCGCCGCGCAGGCGAGGCCCGGCGGCGGCGGCGCCGCGCAGGACCCGGCCCTGGCGCGCTCCTGTCGCCCGGCCTCGGTGGGGGGCGCGGCCGGCACGTCGCGGCGTCTCCCGGGGGGGGCGGGTGCGGTGGAGGAGGCGCGAGGGGGGAGGGGATCTCGGGCCTCCTCCTCCTCCTCCTCTGATGCTCGCCGCCCTCCTCCTCCTCCTCGTCCTCGTCCTCGTCCTCCTCCTCCTCCTCCTCCTCCTCCTCCTCCTCCTCCTCCTCCTCCTCCTCCCCCTCGGGCGACGAAATCCATCCATCTCCACTGCTCCCCGGCCAGGCCCATCCTGAACCCAAGGAGCTCTGTCCACGCCAGGATGGGCCTGGCCAGGTAGCAGTGGAGATGTATAGATTTCCGTCGCCACGAGATCGAAGAAGAAGAGACGGCATGAGTCTAGAGTTTCGGTCCGCGCGGATTTCTTGGATCGGCGCCGGAGCCCCGTGGCGGCGCCTTTCGGCGCCGATCCAGGGAATCCGCGCGGAGCTCCGACAGTCTGTGACATGCCGCTTCTGACCAGAGTAAGCCAGGGTTGCATCAGCGGTGCTGCGGTACACGCCGACTTCCCAATCCCAGTGCAAGTCGTGCGCCCCCCTGTAAGGCCCCCCCCTCATTTCGGCGAGGGCCTCTCTTTGAAATCGAAGGGTCTTGCCCTTTCCTGGCGCGTATAGAGGAATGCGAGAAGCTATCATAATGAATCATACAACGCAACGAGGTGTCCAGCCATACCCCCTCTTACGAAAGAGGACCGCCCCCAATTCGTTTAACTGCTGCACACGTTTACTCGATGTCATGAACTTCGAGGAAGTCTCAAGCGGCAGTTCCATCTGGAAAAAGAGCCGCTTTGGCTCCCTGCAGCGCTACAAATGCTCCAGCGATAATCCTAGATTGAACCGCTCTCCGTCCGTGAAGCGATTGCGAAATGTCCAAACGGAGGTGCGCGGCGCGATGGCGAGAGCGCCATTTTGAAAACGGACCCCGTTCCGTTTCTGAAGCAGCTGAGAATGTGTGAGACGAATCTGCGTGGCGCTACAGCTAGAGCCACAGTGTGAAAATTGCCACCCCGCGATCCTCGAAAGTGTTACAAATTTGTAAGACGAGAGTGTGCGCGCTGCTTAGGCGAGAACCACATTGTTAAAGCAGCCACCCCTCGATTCTTGAAACTGCTGCAATCTTGTCAGACGGGGGTGTGTGCGGCGCTGAGGTGGAAGCCACATCTTGCAAACCACCCCCTTCCTTGAATATGCTGCAAAATTGTAAGATGAGTGTGCGCGGCTCTGAGACGAGAGCCATATTTAAGAAAGCAACTGCCCTCCATCTTTGAACCTGTTGAGCTTTTCAGAGACATGTGCGCGGCTCTGAGGCGAGAGCCACATTTTGAAAAAGGAGCTCTTTTCCATCAGTGGAAAGTCTTGATTTTTTCAGGAACAGAACGATAATACGCGGCGCTGCAGCGAGAGCCACATTTTGAACACCAGCCCTTTCTTCGTCCGTGAAGCTGCTGCAGGCTCTTATGCTTCAGGGTCGTGGGTGGTCAGGAAGGATCCGCCTACACGCCTGGCCAGTCCAACCTGCACGACTGTGGGTGCGACAGGAGGAGTTCATGTCAAGTCGGGCACGTCCCTCTACAGGAGGAATATCCGAAACCAGTAGAAAATACAGTCGGGACGATTTTTTGAACATTTTTCGATTATTTTTGAATGTTTTTGGGGCATTCTCCCCCCCGTCCAAAATCCCCCCTGTAGGGGGACATGCCCGACTTAAAGTTATTGCTGAAGTGTGCCACTTAGGTCCATGCTCCGAGCACGATTCCTCGCGTGACATGCCGCCTGATGAGGAACACCAGGAGGGCGAGGATGATGGGAAGACGGATGATAAGGATGACTAGGGAGGGCAGGGATGAAAGAGAACTGTTGGAATGCTGAAAATTTTTGGTAATTGTGATGATGATGGTCGTTGTGATGGTAGTAAAGAGGATATTGATGATACTCGTGATCATGCTGCTGTTGACGTGCGGTGATGGGGATTGTGATCGGGATGTTTGGGTGGGTGTCGGTGACGGTGACGAAGAACATGATGACGATGACGATGGCGATGGCTATGTCAATGATGGCGGGGATATCGGCAATGATACTGACGATGCCGATGACGATTCTATGGCGGTGACAAAGACGATGACGACGACGATAACGATACTCATGATGACGACAATGATGATGATTATGATGATGATGCTGATGCTGATGCTGATGCTGATGGTGATGATGATGATGATGATGATGATGATTATGATGATGATGATGGTGATGATGATGATCTGATGATGACGACGATGATGCTGATGAGGGTGACGATGCTGATGATGCCGTTGATGACCATGATGCTGATGCTGTCGACGACGTTGCTGATGGTGCTGATGATGACGAAGACCACGATGGCGACGACGATGGTGATGGTTATGGTGATGATGCTTGTGATGGTGATGATGGTGCTGTTGTTGATGGTGGCGATGTGTGTGTATGGGTGCGTGTGTGTGGCGATGATGGGGATGGTGATGGTGATTGGAATGATGATGACGGTTACGACGTTGACGGCCACACCGGCGACAATTCCGACCACGATGATAACGATGATGACGATGACAATGATGATGTTGACGATGTTGATGATGATGGTGATGGTGATGGCGATTGTGATGACGATAATGATGATGATACTGATGATTGATAATGATGGTGATGGTGGTGATGATGGTGATGATACTTATAATTATTATTATTGTTATGATGATGATTCTTATACGTATTATTATGATTACTAGTCTGATGATGATGGTGACGTTGATGATGGTGGTGTTGCTGCAGCTGTTCTGCCGTTGATGGTTTTGATTGATGCTTGCAATGCTAATCATGGCGATGATGTTGGTGATGCTGCTGCTGATGTTAATGGTGATTCATGTGGTGGTGGTGATGAGGATGTTGACGATGATGATGAGGATGTTGATGGTGGTGGTAAATGTCGTGGTGATGATGATGAGACTGATGCTGATGATGGTGATGATGGTGATTGTTGATGATGGTGGCGGTGATGGTGATGGTGGTAGTGGTAGTGGTGGTGGTGGGTGGTTGCTGATGATGGTGATGATGATAATGATGATGCTGATGATGGTGATGGTGATGGTGATAATGATGATGATGGTGATGTTGCTGATGATGATTATGATGATGGTGATGGTGGTGGTGGTGGAGAGATGATGATGACGATGATGATGATGACGCTGATCATGATGATGATGGTGGTGGTGGTGGTGGAGAGATGATTATGACGATGATGATGATGATGCTGGTGATGATGATGATGATGATGATGATGATGGTGGTGGTGGTGGTGGTGATGATGCTGCTGATGATGATGCTGCTGATGATGATGAGGATGATGAGGATGAGGATTAGGATGACGATGATGATGACGATGATGATGATGATGATGATGATGATGATGATGATGATGATGATCATGATGATCATGATAGTCATGCTGATGAAGATACTGATGATGCTGATGCTGATGCTGACGCTGATGATGATCATGATCATGATGATCATGCTGCTGCTGATGAT
>CAUYUJ010001999.1:91391-94707 GCA_963575745.1 Prorocentrum cordatum
TGCAGGGAGTAATGGAGAGGGAACTTGGACGGAGGGTTTTCAACATCGTTGATGCGTCTTGGTTTTACACTGGTCCTCGTCCTACTCCCTCTCCTCCTCCTCCCTCTCCTCCTCCTGCTCTCCACTACTCTCTTCGTCTTCCTCCTCTTCTACCTTACCCCTCTCGTTCTCGTCCTGCTCCTTCCGCCTCTCCTCCTCCTCCTCCTCCTCCTTCTCCTCTTCCTTCTCTCCCCCTCCCCCTCCCCCTTCTCCTCCTCCTCCTCGTCCTCCTCCTCCTCCTCCTCCTCCTCCTCTCACTCCTTCTGCTCCCACTCCTCCTCGCGCGCGCTCGCAGAGAGCGAGGGGGTAAGTGAGAGGACTTAGGAAGAAGAGGATGATGATGCTGATGATGCTGATGATGCTGATGATGATGATGATGATGATGATGATGATGATGATGATGATGCTGATGAGGATGATGATGATGATGAGGAGGAGGAGGAGGAGGAGGAAGAGGAAAAGGAGGAGGACAGCAGCTGCCTTTCTGGGCCGCCAATGAAGTAGCGAGGAGGGGGAGGAAGACTGTCCAGGGTGGAGGCTTGCAGATATACCTCGCCTCGCCCTGGTTGCATTCATGCTAGTGCCGACATTGACTTGAACTGTGGTGTTGCCATCATTGCAGGCTTCATATTCCGTCCGGTGTCAAGTGTCAGGATCGGTCGATGAAGACCTGCAGATGCGGGGGAATGTCTCGTCTTGTCTACCCGGCCCATTCGTTCTCCTGCCCTTGTCTCTATATCTGGTCAACCTCGAGCGATCGTGCCCCCGGTTCGACCGCCAGACGTTCCCCTTGCGTTTGTTGCTGCTGGTGGCTCTGTGATTCATCATGGTCTTCTCGGCCCTCCTCTCGCCACCATGCGCTTCGACCTTCTTGCGCTTCGGCTGACCGACCGACCGAGGAGGAGGTGGAGGAGGAGGAGGAGGAACAGTGCTAAGTGGGCAGTATGCGTGGGAAGGAGGAGGGGGACGAGAAGGAGGAGGGGGCGAGTGAACCGCGTAAGCCCAGGACGCGACAAAGATGTCGCAATACACCCTCCCGTCACGAGTTCCTCCTCATCAGTCGACGCAGGCTTTTTTTGTCAGTCCCAGACGCGCTTCATGAACAGATCAGCACCCCACAGGACTTCCAGTCAGACAAGAGCATCCTTCCAGCGAGCCAGAGGGGATACGGTGGAGGCCCCTGCCAAGAAGCACCCTGCTGGCCTCCAGGGTGCCCCTGGGTTTCTTGGGCTTCGATGGCTCTTGCGATGGAAGGCGCGACACTCCCACACCAAAGATCAGTGGACGCCCTGGGGCCTCAGGGTTGGGTTTCGTTGTGGCAGGTCCCTCGTGGTCGGGCCCCTACCCTACACCCTAGGCGATGCTTAAGAAAACCTAAGTTTTCGTCCAGAGTCTCGATCGTTCTTAACTTTTCAATGTAAATCCCAAGATTTTGATAGAGATTCTGGGTTTTATTCAATTTCTGAGACTATGAATTTCTGAACCCATGATTTCTTAAGCATTTCGCGGGGTGTACCCTACGACGGCGGAGGACCACGCAGCTCGGGCGGGGTGTCCAGCGAGGGCCCCGTTTCGAGCAGGCAAACCGCCGCCTCCCGCGTGTGCTGCGAACGTGAAGACTCTCCCGGGCAGTCGAGTTCGGGAGCGTCTCACGCGAGAGGTGCCCGTCTTTTTTAGTCCTTGCTCTGCCGGTCGGCGACGATGATGATGATGATGATGATGATGATGATGATGATGATGATGATGATGATGCTGATGATGATGATGATGATGATGATGATGATGATGATGCTGATGATGCTGATGCTGATGCTGATGATGATGATGATGATGATGATGATGATGATGATGATGATGCTGATGATGATGATGATGATGCTGATGCTGATGCTGATGATGATGATGATGATGATGATGCTGATGATGATGCTGATGCTGATGATGATGATGATGATGATGATGATGATGATGATGATGATGATGATGATGATGATGATGATGCTGATGATGATGATGATGATGATGATGATGATGATGATGATGATGATGATGATGATGATGATGATGATGCTGATGCTGATGCTGATGCTGATGCTGATGCCCCTCGCACCCCCCCCCATCCCCGTGGAGTAGATCTTGGCTGCTCCGGGCGCCTGCCTCAGGCCGGCGGAGCCCCTCCCCCACGGGACGCACGGCTCCAAACCGTCGCACGGAGCAGAGGTCCGGAGCCAGCGCCCAGTGTCGACGCGCCGACGCAGAAGGCGTTCACCGACTGTCGGGCGTTGCCGGAGGTGCCCCTGGCCCAAAAGGCACCCCCAGCTCCTTCGCTCCCTTTTTGGGCCCCCGGGGGCCCTCTGGGCCTCCTGGGGGGTGCCCTGGAGGCCGTCTGGGCCACCCCGAGACTCCTGGGGGGCACGTCCACCAGCGCCCGAAATCGAGCTTGGGATCACCAGCCTGGAACATATCCCTATCCCTGTGATTGGCATCGCCTCATCTCGATGCCGATCTTAGGGATTCCCTCCGTTTCTTTGGGCGCATCCCTAAGATTGTCGTCGACTCTTGGCTTGTTAATCTTAGGGACAGGGATACGTTCGAGGCTGGTTATACTCGCAAACGTCCGAACAACACATGTCTGATTTGATGTGATTTATCGCAGATCCCCCGTGGGGGATCCAGGCCATTTGCGAGTAGTTACTTGCGAGTAGTGGAACGCGCTCGTCGACTCCTGGACTCGGGCAGTGGCGAAGCGTCCTGGCTCGCCTGTAGGCCTGCCAAACAATGGTCTAAAGAACCTTTTGTGGTTTCCACGGAATGTTCTTGGAGCATTTCTGGCCGAGACCCGTCTTGTTTTAAACAGAACCTGTTTTTGTTATTGGAACATTTTTGGGTTCTAAGAACATGTCGTGGTAGGCCTACAGGAATGCCGGTACGGTCGGTCCCCCTGCTCAATCCTGGGCAGCCCTTCGAACATGTTGAGGCGGACGTTCGCGGGCCCTGAAACGCACGGCCCTCCATCCTTGCAGAGCCTGCAGGCTTTCGAGACGCTTGCGCGCCGCGCGAAGGCGAGAGCCTCTCTTGGATGATGATGATGATGATGATGCTGATGCTGATGCTGCTGCTGCTGCTGATGATGATGATGATGCTGATGATGATGATGATGATGATGATGATGCTGATGATGATGCTGATGATGATGATGCTGATGATGATGATGATGATGCTGCTGCTGCTGATGATGATGATGATGATGATGATGATGATGATGATGATGATGTTG
>CAUYUJ010002000.1:0-20000 GCA_963575745.1 Prorocentrum cordatum
TGGAGGTACTAGGAGTGAAGCTCAGCTCGGAAATCAAGGGATATCACGGCTTGTATCATCGACTGGAGAAAGGGAGGAAGGCCTATTTTGCTGACATCCAGTTTTATCGCTCCAGATCGGTCTCACTCAAAGTGAAGTTTCGCAGGTATGCCGCTCGTGTGCAGTCTGTGGTGTACCACGGATGTATAGGCTGGCCGTGCAATCTACGACTGCTGGAGAGGATTAAGGTCTGGGAGGGGAGGTGTCTCAACGGTATTCGAGGATTACACAAGAGGGAGGAGGAGACGTGGGAGGAGTTCAGGGACAGGACCACACCGAAGTCATACGAGCTATTCTTGCAGGCTGGCCACTGCAGTCTCCTAGAGAAGGTGGTCCGAGCCAATTTCGAGTTTGCGTTGGAGCTGGCCCAGTTTCATGATCGGGCCTTCGCCTCCACGGACTTGCGTGGGGCACGAGCCTGGCGTCAGACGCTGCAGGCCATGTTACACTGTGCGGGGGAATGGTCACTACGGAGGGACACACTTGTATCCATGTACACGGGAGCCAGGAGGAGGGAAGGTACGAGGAGAGTGGGAGGGAGAGCGCATGCAAGCACTGACAGCTGGCATTGTCTTATGCTGGCGGCGAGTGGTAATTTACGTTGGTTCAGCATCAAGTGGAATGCGACGGACTGGTGGAATGTAGTTGCGTGCATGACAAAAATACAGCCTCGATGGGAGCCCATCTTCAGGAAACCGCCCTGTGCTCCTTGCCCTGTGGATACGTGGGACTCCCCTGAGGACTCCGACAGGCTCGCTCGTAGGATTGCCTACGGATATAACAACGAAGCTGTCTGGCAGGAGGGCTCGGAGAACTCACTGTTGGTTGAAATGACTGGTGATAGTATGTGTGTGGTGAACTGGGCCCGAGGGATCTGGGAATGCCGTGATCGTTCGTACCGCAGGAGAGTGCACGGTCTACAAAACGATATGAATCAACTGGCGGAGGATTACGACATCAGGTGTGCCACTGTAGGGACGGATCCGTGGAAGCATATCTACAGAGAGTTCAATTGTGTTGCGGATGAGTTGACTTGGGAGGCGAGGAGGGGAAGGACGGGAAGATGGATTGACTTCAGATATTTACGACAACAGAGACATTGTATCAAACGTATCCGTGGAGGATGGGGCGGTGGCGTGAGTGTTGAAGGCTCTGCCCTAGGTTGCTATGTGGAGGTCTCATTTGGGGACAACCACTGGCGACGAGTTTTCCAGGAGGCTTCTTTACTCCCTCTGGGGGCCACTGTTACAGATAGCGAGCTCACAGCTTGTGAACGCCTGCTCCAAGGTGTTCGGCAGATTATCTCTGAGATCCTCGGGCCTCCAACCCCAAAGAGGTTGAGAGGGCGTGAGGGGCCCTAGGGGCTCTGCGCGGCTAGGGCGCACGCGCCCTGTGTAGCCGACCCCAACCCAACCAAGTACCTCGTAGAGCCCTGATGGTGACAGAGCTGGAGGAATTCGGCGACAGGGTGGAGCCAGTTGGCAAACTTTCGAAAAAAGGACGCGATTATACCTTCTGCGGCCTGGCTCAGCCGATTTTGCAGATTCAATCATTCGTTTGGGCTGATAATTCTGTAGAGCGAAGCTTTTCATTACAGAAGTTACCTCTGAAATTCTGAGCTCATTCGGTCAATGAGTTCTCCCGAGCGAAACAGCTGACCTCATATTGACATGAAAAATTGAAGCTTGTTTTTCTTTAAGAAGTCCACTGCAAAGTTCTCTGCTTTGATTCTGGGCACTCTTACGCGTGCAAGCAGCTCCACGAGGTTCCCGGCGGTGACCAGGTTGACGGTTGACCGCTGGCGCCAGTGCTTCACGAGAGCATCCGAGGGCTCGTCAGGATATCTTTCTGGTGTGTGTTTCTTTGCTCTCCGGGTTTTCGACGCTACCAAGTGTCCCCTTTGCTCTCCGGGTTTTTGACGCTGCCAGTTTTACCAGCGATGATGTGCGTTCCCTGAATCAAAGTCGATCTCTAGCCAGCTACGGAGCTGAGCGGCACGCCAATCGACAGGAATGCGGAATTATTTGCATTGTTCGAGTCATCTTCACAGGTGCTATCGGTTTTCTGCACTTGACTCGGGCTGTAGGGTGGCTACAAGGCTGTTAAGCACAGAACTCGATTCAGAGACATCGGCGCGTCCGCCCTTCAGAAGGTCTGAACTCGATACTCGAGCTAGGTTCGCGAAACTGTTCATATTGTTCAATTTTTGCAGGTAACTAGGGGTGCAGGAGAGCTTCAGCTCGTATGCGCAGAAAACGATGCAGAAGCATCAGGGGCGTTCGGCTGTTGCATCGAGAGATCTGAAATCGCTTGGGCTGAAAACTATTCGTTCGCTGCTTTTTTTCGAGAAAATGTATGGTCAGCTCTACGATGTCCCCCGGCGGTAAGAAAGGTTGACGGTTTACCGCCGGCGCCCAGTGCTGCAAAGCATGACTCAGTCTGAGCTGTTTGGCACAGCAGTCGAAGAGAAACCACCAGAAGCGCTTGTATCAAGCGTCTGGATGCCCGAACTCGGTCTTTGCCACCAGAGCTGGGTCCGGAAACCATTTGTACTCTGTTGATTTTTTTGAGATGATGCCTAACTCGAGCTGGAGTTCAGCTACAGAGCTGTCTGGTGTATCGGGGTACAGGGCTGGTAATCGCAGGCATCGATTTGGAGACATCAGGCGCGTCCGGCTGTCGAACCCAGAGCTCGGAAGTCGGTCTGCTGCCCGAGTTAGGTCCGCGAAACTATTCGTATTGTTCGGTCATCTTGAGAGGTGCTGTCGGTTTTCTGCTCTTAACTCGGGCTGTAGAGGGGCTGCAGGGCTGGTAATCAAAGGAATCGATTTGGAGACATGAGGCGCGTCCAGCTGTCGCATTTAGAGGTCTGAACTCGGTCTGATACTCGAGCGTAGGTTCGCAAAATATTGGTTTTGTTCGAGTCACCTTGAGAGGTGCTGTCGATTTCGGCACTCAGGCTGTAGGATAGCTACAGAGCTGGTACGCGCAGAAAACAATCCAGAAGCATGAGGGGCGTCGGCTGTTGTATCGAGAGGTCTGCAATCGCTCGGGCTGAAAAAATATTTATTCATGCAATTTTATTTCGACATGCTATATGGTCAGGAAGCTCTACAAGTCCCCGGCGGCAAGAAAGGTTGACCGTTTACCGCCGGCGCCTAGTTGGCGAACCCGGCCCGGGCAGACAATGTGATGATCTGGGGTCGGTTTTCGAATGCTTCGTGAGATTTTCAAATTCGTTTTGGGAAGCACTATTTTTGTAACATAGAGTGGGCTGTGTCGCGTTCGCCTATCCATTCCCAGGCTCGTAGCTGGAATATTACTATCAAAAAACGTGCAGGAACAATGGACTGTAGGAATGCGTTTCACGAATGATGATAGAATACGTTTGATTTTCTGAGCTTATGTCTGCTTCAATCTACTCGTCAGGATCTGAAGAGAATTCTGTGATTCTGGAGCTCTGCGAGGGTCCGGGCGGTGACTTGGTTGACGGTTTACCGCCGGCTTCCAGTTGGCCAACCCGGCCCGGGCGGACAATGTGGTGACCTGGGGTCGGTTTTTCGAAGATGGCGAGAGATTTTGAAATTCGTTTTCCAAATCTGATTTTTTATTCCATGCAGTGAATCATGGCGCTTTCGAAATCCTTAGGGCCCTAGCTGCATTATTTCGATCAAAAGACTGGGGAGAACCAACAATGTGTACAACCGAAAACAACATGTGTTTATTTTTTGAAGCTGGTATTGAGAAGCGTTTTTCTGCTGTTATCTCAGAACCGACTTGGTCTATTCAGAGCTCTACGAGGGTCCCGGCGGTAACCTGGTTGACGGTTTACCGCCGGCTCCCAGTATTATGTCCAAAGAATTAGCAGAGAACGAATAATACCTCGTAGAGCTGTTCGACCAGATGAGCTAAGAGGTATTCGGGCGCAGGATGGAGCTAGTTGGCCGACCCGACACTAAGAGAAAATGTGTTCACTTTGGGTTGTTTTTTTAATCTTTGTGCAAAATTTGCAAATTCGTTTTGAGAACCGGTATTTTTCTCACGTGTGATGGGTTATGCCGCGGCTGCCAGTTAAATTCTCAGGTCCGTAGCTGGAATATTACTATCAAAACACTTGCTGGAACTGACGGCCGTTTCGAGTCATCTTGACACGCATTGATGGTTTTCTGTACTTATCTCGATATTTAGGACAGCTACAGAGCTGATACTTACAGAAACTGATTCGAAATCATGAGGCGTGTTCGTCTGTCCCTTCTAGAGCTCTCAACTCGGTCTGCTGCTCGAGTCCGCAAACCTATTCGTATTCGTCGAGTCATTTTGACGAGTGCTGTCGGTTTATGTACTCACGATTCAGAATAGCTGCAGAGCTGGTGCGCACATGAGAGAATTCTATCATTAGGCGCGTACGTCTGTTGCATCGAGCGGTCTCAGCTCGGTCTGCCTCGCGAGCTAGGTTCGTAAAACTATTTGTATTCTTCAAGTTCTCTTTGCAGGCGCTGTCTCTTCTGTACTTAACTCAAGCTGTAGCAGAGTTCGAGAGCTGGTACGCACAGAGACCGATCCAGAATCATCAGGGGCGTTCGGCTGAAGCATCTAGAGCTCTGAACACAGTCTGCTACCAGTGCTAGGTCTGCAAAACTATTCGTATAGGACCGATTTTTTTTGGAACTGAAGTTGATTTTTTTCAACTTACCTCGAGAGATGCAGATGAGCTTGAGAGCTCTTTCGCGCAGAAATTTGAAGAAAACTCCCTTGATGTGCATCGCGCAGGCCCGCGCGAGAAAGGAGCTCTACGAGGCTCCCGGTGGTAACCTGGTTGACGGTTTACCGCCGGCTCCCAGTTTTTCAGCCCGAGCGCTGATAGCAGACAGATCTCAGGCGTCTAGTGATATCCCATGGCTGTGCTGAGTTCTAAAGCTCATCTAGGGAGAAAATAGCAGAGTACGAATCCGTGTTTCGCATCTGCGCTCGCAACAGACCCAAATCAAGCGTCTGGATGCTTCGCGCCTCATGATGTCCATGATGTCCTTCTGATTTTTCGGCCGAAGAGCTCTCGAGCTGCTCTGCAGCTCGACTTCAGTGAAGAAATTCACCACCATTTGGCAAACATTGTCGGTCAAATCCGAATAGTTTTGTGAACCTAGCTCGGGTAGGAGACCGAGTTGAGACCTCTCGATGCAATAGACGAACGCTCCCAATGCTTCTGCATCAGTTCTGTGCGTACCAGCTTTCTAGATCTCCTACAGCCTGAATTCAATACAGAAAATGGTCAACATCTGAAGATGACTCGAAGAATACGAATAGTTTTGCGGACCTAGCCCGAGTAGCATACCCAGTTCAGACCTCTGGATAGGAATTACGAACGGACCTGATGATTTCGAATCAGTTTCTGTGCGTATGAGCCCTATAGCTGTTCTACAGCCCGAGTTACGTGCGAAAACGGAGTGCACCTCTCAAGATGACTCGAATGATACGAATAGTTTCGCGGACCTAGCTCGAGTAGCAGACCGAGCTCAGACCTCTGGATGCAACAGACGAACGCGCCTGATTATTGTGCATCCGTCTCTGTGCGTATCAGCCTGCAGCTCCCCTGGAGCTCGAGTTCAGTACAGAAAACCGACAGTCCCTCTCGGGTTGACCCGAACGATACGAATAGTTTTACAGACCTAGCTCGAGTAGCAGACCGATTTGAGACCTCTGCATGCGACAGGCGGACGCGCCTCATGTCTCCGAATCGGTTTCTGCGATTACCACATGTACCCCCCTTGCAGCCCGAGTTAAGTACAGAAAACCGACAGCACCTCTCAAGATGACTCGAACAATACGATAGTTTTGCCGACCTAGCTCGGGCAGCAGACCGAGTTCAGACCTCTAGATGCAACAGACAAACACAGCTGATGATTTGGAATCTGTTTCTGAGTATCAGCTCTGTAGCTGTCCTAGAGCTCGAGTTAAGTACAAACAGCCGTCGACGCCAGTCAAGACAGTAGTATCTACCCGAACGAGCTGAGATTGAGACGGCGAGCGGCAATAAGATCGAATATCACGGGAAAAAATATTAGAGCTCTAACGAATGGTTGAATTTCGAGAGCAAAATTTTCAACCGACCAAGAGTCACCAAAAGGTCGGTCGAGATTTTTTTTGCCAACTAGCTCTCGAGCTCCCCGGAATTACTCTTAAGCTTCCAGCAACTAGCTAAGGGAAGCTCTACGAGTTATTCGCAAAACCGACCCAACGTTGTCAAATTGTCTCTTCTGGTCGGGTCGGCCAACTAGCTCCACCCCGCGCCGGAATTCCTCTAGTTCATCGATGTAGCTCCACCCCGCGCCAGAATTCCTCTAGCTCATCGATGACGAAGAGCTCTACGAGGTACTGGGAAGTGTGGTCGGCTTTGCAAACACTGGACGCAGCCATCGTTCAATATTTTTTCAAATTTTGCATGGCAGTGGCCACAACCGGGAGCTTGTCCATCATAGCGCGCCTCGGGCGGGCATAGCACATCTCAGAGGAGATCCGCGATGCGCCGTGCGCTCAAAATGCACGTCCCCTGCTCCGCCAGCCAGTGTCGCAGGCAGTCCGGCCGCTGTTGTCGAGGCTGCAGCGACCGCTTTGGCCATGATTTCTGAAGCGACAAAACTCCGCAGGCCGCCTGCTCCTTCGGTTCTGGCAGATGCCATTCGTATTCTGGGCAAGCAGGCGGCTGCGCCGCTTCCAGTGGCAGGCGCGCCAACTGAGGAATTGGCACGGGCGAGCGACAACAATACTTCTAGCTTTCAGTTCGCGCAGCAGGCTTGCTGGATGGAGTTCCACGGGTGGCGCAAGAGCGCAGGGGCGTACGCATCAGCTGTGCAAGTGTGGGGCCGCGCGGCGGCTCTGACAGCGCAGCCGCCGTGGCCGCCTGCTGAGGCATCGTTGTATTGTTTTGCAACGTTGTTTCGCAGCGGTGCTTCTTTGTCGAAGTATCTATCGCACTTGCGGTCCGTGTTGGCTTGGCTCAAATGTGAGGCGGGCGCTCTGAGCGACGCCTCGCGGTTGGTCCGTGGTGCAGAGAAATCCACTGTGTGGTGTTCGCCGTCCGAGGATGCGGGCTTCTGTGCAAGATACGCGCTTGTTGTATGAATGGGCTGTGGCCGCAGGCAAGCGTGACGTGGCCATGTCGTGGGCTGTGTCTCGTCATTTTACTTTACGATCTAGCGAGACACTGATCATAGGCACAGGGCTGGCGCCTGTGGCGTTCAGAAAAAAGCGTGGCAAACTTTCGTTCCTCGGCTCCAGCATGTGCGGCGTGTGCGCCCTCAAGCAATTAGAGGCGCACGTGCGTCCGCCTTTCAGCCATATCAGGTATTCCGAGTCGCTGGCGCTCCTGAAATTGGGAGCAGCCGCTGCAGGTTTGGAATCGCCAGCAGCTTGGGGTGCGCCTGCTTTTTGGCGGGGCTGGGCTTCGGACGCTTTAAAAGCAGGCGGCCCGACAGCTCAATTTTATTCTGGCGGTTGGCGTGGTCTCACAGCGTTTGGTTACGCGTCCGCGAGGGCCCGTGGGGGGCTCGAAGCCGGTAATTGGTTGGCGAATTATTCCAGCTCGTCAGACAGTGCTTGAAGCTGTTTGTGCAGAGGGCAGCGGTTACTGTGCAAGAAGCCATCGTCGTCATCTGTCTGGGCTCGCTGGTGCGCGGACAGGCTGAGCCGCGTCCGCTAGTGGGTGGTGTGCACGCTCTTGGTAGCATTGGGCTTGGTGGCGTGACCCCAAGAGCGGCGCAACCACGCAGCAGGGCACCTCTCTGTGGCACTGTTACTGCGGAGGCCGCCGAGGAGATTTTCTCAACCCTTGAAGTGTGTGCACTTTCATGGGTGGGCAAATTGACGAAAGGGCTGGAGCTGCCCGGTCTGCGTGCTCACTTCTTGGTTGCCTCCCAGGGGGGCTGCGGACTGGCCACCTGGTGCGGCGTGCTGCTGCTGCTGCGGCTGTTGCTGCTGCTGCTCTGCCGTCCGTCGGTCGCTGTCGTCTGTCTGTTGGTCGTGTCTGTCGTGTGTCCTGGGCCTGGCTGCCCTGTCCGGCGGCGGCGCTCTCGGCCAGGCTGCCGTGGCGGCGTTGCCGTTGGCGGCCCCTGTGTGGCCGGAGGGTTTCTTGCTCCGCGCAGTCCTGTTGGCCGCAGGTCGTGGTGGGCTGCGTGCGGCTGTGCCCGCGCGGGCCGTTTTTCCGTTTTTCCGTTCTCCCCGCCCTCCCGCCCTCGGTGGAGGTGTGTGTTCTCGGTGGTCGCGTGGTTGTAGTCGCGGGCTTGGTGGCGTGACCCCAAGAGCGGCGCAACCATGCAGCAGGGCACCTCTCTGTGGCACTGTTACTGCGGAGGCCGCCGAGGAGATTTTCTGGGCGAGATCGCCTGTTTCCTCCGAGGCCTCGCCCGAGAGACAGCGGCGGGCTGCAGGATGGAACCAGTCGACGAAGCCGCGGCTGGACGGGGAGCGAGATGGGCGCGAGGCCAGGTGCAGGGGGCGGCGAGGCAAGTGCGCCTGCGACCGCGCGCGCGAGCTCGGGCTGCCCCCGCCGCGCCCGCTGGCCCGGGGGCGGCGGCGGGCGGGCAGGGCATGGTTGCAACGGGTGCTGCGGGCGCCATCGCGTAGATGGGTGGGCCTCTGGAGGTAGGAAACTCTGCCGACGCGGCGAGTAGATCGCGCGCGGCTGGGGCCCGCCAGAGGCAGCTCCAGCGACGGCCGCCCCGCGCGGACTGAATCGAGGTTGGAAGCGCGGGGGGGGCAAGTGTCGGGCGGCGACCTCCCCGCCGCGCGCGCCACTCAGCCCCTCAGGCAGCGGGCGCCGAAGTGGCGCGGGCCGCCCGCGTGGAGGCGGCGGGCTCAATCGCCGAGAACTAGGTGCCCTTCGCGCCGCGAGACGAGGAATGCTCCGAGGAGTCCCGGACCCCGCCGAGACGCGGAATATCGCCCATGCTTCATCGGAGCGCCCGTGGGGGCCCTGGCAGGAGGTTATCGAGCTGAGGGCCAGGCCGGCGGGGGCGCAGAAGGAGCCGTCGCTGTCCCCAATGGCAGAACGCGGTTGAGCCGCCCGTCCACGACGGGCGTTCGGTTGGCGGGGGCGGCGCTGGTGGGATCTCCAGAGGTGGCGGGAGCGGCGGCTCGGGCCCGTAGTCGGGGCTGCGGCGTAGCCGCAGCCGCCCGCCGTTGGGCGTGGCGGAGGCGGCCCGGAGAGACGCGACAAGGTCACGCGCGCCGCGCCTCCGATTCAGCGTAGGAGGCTCGAGGGCGAGCGTCGTCTTGCATCGGGATAGGGCCCCCCGGCGTGCCGTGCTGTCCTTCCACAGCCTGGGCCGAGCAGCCTGGGTTGGAGTGCGGAGTTTTTTTCTTGTGTCTGGCCTGTGACACGACAGTGCCCCGATTCACATCTTTCGCCGTCGAGTTCTGCGCGGTGTCAGCGCGAATGTCGCGCGCAGGCATCAGGTCAGGCCGCGGTTAACATTTCGGCGGCCACGTTGCTCCTCAGCTAGGGGTAAACTAGTTCGAGCGGCCGCGCTTTGCTGAAACCAGTGCGCAAGCACCTGTGATCATATATTCACAATTTTGAAAGTTGTACGACACGTTTGGCAAGACCCCGAAGGAA
Source organism: Prorocentrum cordatum (assembly GCA_963575745.1). Taxonomy (NCBI): domain Eukaryota; class Dinophyceae; order Prorocentrales; family Prorocentraceae; genus Prorocentrum; species Prorocentrum cordatum. The sequence goes on from CAUYUJ010002000.1 coordinate 9,650, forward strand.
GACGTGGACAGGCTTTCGAGAAGGCGTTGGTGGCACAACGCGTTTGAAGTGTACGTCCTGGTGTTTTGGGCCAATCGCCCTTGCTGCGCCATCGAACCCCCTTGGTGGTTGTGGGGCGGTTGCTAGCGCAGCTCGACGTGTCGTTGCCGCTGAGTTGGGGTTTGCGTGGCTCGCCAATAGCGGGCCCCCTCGGCGGGGCCCTTGGGGTTGAAACTCTTGAGTAAGCTTGATCGCGACTGCGCAAACTAGTTGCGGCGCGACGCCCGAAAAAAAACTTCTGTGTCAAATATGTCACATAACATCCGCGTGTTGAAAATACGTCTGAACTCCTGAGGCAACCCACCGCCGTCTCTGTGTAGGTACGTGACCCAAGCGGCCCGCCATCCATCCCTGGGCTGCTACTTTTCCAATCAGGCTCTCGTGAAGGCACCAAACGGAGTTAAACACGTTCGGCGTGTGTGTGTGTGTGTGTGTGTGTGTGTGTGTGTGTGTGTGTGTGTGTGTGTGTGTGTGTGTGTGTGTGTGTGTGTGCGTGTCCTGGTGTTTTGGGCCGTGTTGAGCCCTCTACCCCCTTGGTGGTAGTGGTGGGGCGGTTTGCGAGCGCAGCTCGCCGTGTCGCTGCCGCTGCCTCGGGGGTCGTGAGTCTCGCCAAGGGTGGGCCCCAATGTTGGGTTCCATGGGGTGATCTAGTAGGCTTGTTCGCGATCGCGCATATCTGTGGCGGCGTGACGCCCCGAGAAAGAGATGCCCCAAGCATGATGCTGCTTCTGCAAATGATGATGACGATGGCGACGATGACGATGATTGTGGCGGTGGCGACAGTGATGCGAGGGGGATGGTGATGGAAATGGTGGTGATAATGAACAGGAGGATGGGGAGGATGAGCAGGAGGATAATGAACAATAGGAGGAGGAGGAGGAGGAGGTGGAGGAGGAGGATGAGGACGAGCAGGATGAGGAGGAAAAGGAGGCTGATGATGAGGAGGATGAGAAGGAAGAGAAGGAGGGGGAGGAGGAGGAGGAGGAGGAGGTGGAGGCGGAGGAGGTGGAGAGGAATTCAATATGATGTGCGACTGTTAGCCCTTTGCCCCCGCGGTTCAAAACCAATCTAGCCGAGGCCAGCTTCGCCTCTTTCCTCCTCGCCCTGCCTCCTTACCTGCCTTCCTCCATTCCTTCCTCCCCCTCATCCTCCGTTCTCGTCGTCGTCGTTGTCGTCGGCGTCTTGCTGCTTCTCGTCCTCCCCTCTCGTACTTTTTTTTTTTTTTTTTTTTTTTTTGCTCATGCTTAAATTCTCTCTGTCGCGCCACCAGGTCCCACTAGGGCTTTCGCGTGAGAATTGCTTCCGTCTGCGATCTGGAATCTTGAAGTGTCCAACAGGTGCGCGGATGAAGGGGTGTCTGTTTTGGTGACGCACGCGCTCGTATTAAACGACTCCAACAGTTCAACGGATGAAGGGCGCTTCTTGGTTTTCGAACACGCGGCCCTCGCTTTATCGACGCGAGCGCTTGGCTCAAGCACATCGAGCAGGTATGCGCATGGGGGGTGGCTCCTGTTCAACGTGGGGCTCTCGCCTGATACGTCTTCAACTAAGCACGTATTCGGCCCGGTTTACAACATGTTGCAACTGTCGCGCGAGCGCCGGGCGGCTTTTGTTTAAAGAGCAAGAGGGGGGCTCTCGCCTCAGGCGTGTTCAAACCGTACGGCCGGAAGCTCAACGTGACAGGTCCGCTGCGCGGACGGGGGGCGGTTCGTTTTCAATGTGGACCTCGCTTGGTACTTGGCCATTTCTGAAGACCAGGAACCTGTGCCGCTGGGGGCCCTCTTGGCGCCCCAGCAAAACAAGCGGGTTGGCAGCCCGATCGCCGCCGCAGCCCGACGGGGCTGTGGGAGAGACTCGTGCCTCGTGGTTGGCCAACCACAGTAAGTGCGGCCCGCCGTGCCACCCCTGAGAGGCCCGATAGGGGTTATTCGAAGGGGTCCCCCGACGGGAGGAGCGCGGGAATTAACGTCCTCGGGCAATGGGGTCTCCGCTGCTTGAGGCCTGCGGCCAAGTGGGGGTGGTGCCGGTGGCCGTGTTTGGGGTGGCATTTTGAGGCGCCTCGCAGCGGCGGCGCAGATGTGACGCCTGGGGCGTGTCTGTGCTCCCATTCATCCACGTTGCGAGGTCCGACTGCATGTGAATTTAAGCAGACACCTCGGACACCTTCCGTGTCCTGTCCGGGTCAAACAACATTGAAGTCAGTAAGCTCCATAGTGTGAAATAGTTATATAGTCATACCGAGGTATGAGATCGATGTCGGCTCGGGGAGGGTACCCTGGTGTTCTTCGTGCTTGTTGGATGTTCTCGTGCATCCTGGGTAGGGCGCCCATGTATGTTCTGTGTGTTTTGTCTGGCGGAAGGCCTCATGTTCTTGAGGGATATACTTCTGCCCTGGGTCCGAGTGGACACTGCGACACTTCTACGCGCTGAGGGTGGTTCCTTCTCAACGCGGGGCTCTCGTTGGACGTTCCTTTAATCTCGCGTTCCCGCCTTGTCGCATTCATTCTACAAGGAAGGGAAAGTCACACGCAGACACAAATCATTCTTCATCCCCAGGAGAATGAGGAACGTGTGGGGGAAGTGGGGAGAGAGATGATAATCCAGAATCAATGGAAAAATATGGGGCACCATGGGATTTGTGGATATTTATTTGTGTGCCTCTGGGCCCCTGGATGTTCTTGTGCATCCTGGGGGGTGGGTCCTTGTGTTTTGTGTTTTGGTCGACTAGACGTAAGAGTGACCTTTCGCCGAAGCGACCTTTGGTGCGGGCCAAATGGGGCCCCCCGATCGCCGAACGCGAGGCGGCAGTGGCGTCGTGCGCGCTTGTGGTTGGCCCCCCCGCGGCTCCCCAAAAGCCGTGCACCAAAGGGCACTCTTGCCCATGGTCACTCTTGCGTGTAGCCGATTGGGCCGACAGAGGGTCTCATGTTCTTGCGGGATGCTCTTCTGGCCTATGTCCGATTGTAGTAATTCTGAAGCCCTTGCGGCCAGTGCCGCCGACCCTGAAAGCGGGACCTCTGCCGTGATCCCAGGGGCCCCTCCCGGGGGCCCCGAGCTTGGAGGCCAGGGCCGGGGCCGCGGCTGGGGCCGGGGCCGGGTTCGGGGCCGGGGCCGGGGCCCCCGGGAGGCGGTAATCAGAGCTTGGCCCTTCCCCCCATCCTTGTTCCTTATTAGAATATACCCCCGCCTACCGTGTATTCGGGCCGATAGCGGCCCAATCCGGGACCTCCCATCCGGACTGTAAAAAATGAATACAAAGTGGCCGTTTGTCTTTTCAACATCGTCTTTCTTGTCGTCGACGATGCGAAAAACGTGGCAGGAATGGGGCGCGCCGCGCATCGCGCGCGGCAGTCAATTTGGGCCCGCCCATCCTGACTGTAAATAAACAATCAATGCAAAGTCTTCGTTTTTTCATTTCAGCATGGCCTGCCTTGTCGTTGACGGTGCGAAATATGTGGCAGCAGTGGGACGCGGCGCACATATGGGACGCGGCGCGCATCGCGCGCGGCCGTCAATCTGGGCCCGCCCATCCAGACGGTAAAAAATCAATACAAAGTCTCCGTTTTTTCGTCTCAGCATGGCCTGCCTTGTCGCCGCCGGTGCGAAATATGTGGCCGGAATGGGACGCGGCGCGCATCGCGCGCGGACGTCCATGCGGGCTGCGGGCCCTCCCATCCTTATTGTAATAAACAATGCAGAGTTGCCGTTTTTCCTTTCATCATGGCCTGTCTTGTCGTCGACAATGCGAAATGCGTGACTGGAACGGGGCGCGGCGCACATCGCGCGCGGACTTCTGGGGCAACCCCGAGGCGGGAGTGGCCACCTTACTTGTCAGAAGCAATGCCATGCTGATTTTCGCTTGCCCACATAGCTGTGCTTGTCGTCCACCCGGCAAAAGTGCATGGCAAGAATTGGGCGCGGCACCCCAGACCCCCGCTCGAAGTGAATGAAATGACCTTCTCGCTTGGGCGCCGAGCGACATTTTTTCAAAGTTGCGCTCCCGCTTTGGCTTGGCGCACGTTTTTAGCTTGCCAATTCATTGGGCGCCGGGGCGTTCCAGGAGGCCCTGGGGTGACGAATGCCTGGGAGGTTTTTGCTTGTTCAGGCTCTTGGAGGGCCTCCTGAGTCTCCCCGCGGTTTCTTGGCGCTACGGCCGTCTGGAGGCCATCTTGGGCGTCTTGGAACGATCTTTCGGCGACTCAGGGCTACTACTACTACTACTGCTACTACTACTACTACTACTACTACTACTACTACTACTACTACTACTACGACTACGACTACTACTACTACGACTACCACTACCGCTACCACTACGACGACGACTACTACTACTACTACTACTACTACTACTACTACTACTACTACTACTACTACTACTACTACTCGGTCCCGTGCACCACATCACCACGGCTCAACCGCCTTGGGAAGAGCGTCCATGTGGTTGCCTCATTTCCAGTATGTAGCGAGCACCTCTCCTGGGTTAAATGGCGGGTCTGACGTGCATGCAGCGGCAGGCGCTTATCCGAGGGCAGCTGGTCCCTACGGCCCAAAGTAAAGCGACGGCGGCGGCGCAGCAGCACACGGGGCGACCCCAGTGCCGCCATCGAGGCCAACTAGGGCAAGCAGGCGCGAGAAGAGGCCAGGATGGCAAGCCAAAATGGCTAGGCGCACAGCGGCGTCACGGCAGCACACGGGGCGACCCCAGTACCGCCAACGAGGCCAACGAGCGCAAGTAGGCGGGAGAGCAGGCCAAGATGGCAAGCTTAAATGGCAAGCCAGAGTGGCTAGGCGCACAGTTGACCGCGCGAAGAGCGGAGGCCAAAGCACCAGGGCCCGCGGCGCGAGGGGGGGCACCACTGTGGGCGCACCCGCGCCAGCTGGCAAGGCGACGTTGCTGAAGCTGGAGCGTAAGCGAGCATGCAGGCTCAGCATCCTTGAGAGTGGCAGGCTCGGGATCTTAACATGGAGTCACGTAGCCTCCCCGAGGGCTTAGAAGTATGCGATGCTGGGGGCCTGCAGAGTCTCAGCATTCAGGCGGACTGGCCTGTTCCTTGCGCAATGGCTGCGAAGACCTGCGACGGCAGCGCTTGCACTTCTCCCCCGAGGTCGCCACTGCCGCCCGTCTGCCCTGAGGGACCAAAGATCTGGCGCTCGAGATCCTCACCGAGGGCCACATTCAGGGCAGCGACATTAGGGATCTGCTGTGGGAGCGGGTCCGTCGGCGGCGGCGCCGCATGGGGGCGCCGTCAGCGGCGGTGGCGGCGGGGCCATGATGGCCGCTGGCGGGGCTCCAGCAGGCGGTGGTGTCGGGTCCTGGCTGCCGCGGGCCGAGCCAGCTGGGGGGCACTGGCGGTGCGGACGGGAGTGGCACGCGGGGCGACCCCGGTACCACCCCCGCCGCCCGTGAGGCTGCCCTCCCGGAGGTTGTGGCGGCGCTCATAGGCCGCCAGTTCCTCGTGCGCGGTCGCCAGGCGCTCCCTCCTGGCCTTTTTCCGCTGCTTCTTGGTGTAGCCCGCCCACTCTGGATCGTTCAGCCCCCAGGCAACCTGCGAGTACAGGTCGGACCACTTGAACTCGGGCAGGCTGTCCCAGGAGAGCCCCTCCATTAGTGCGTAGTGGCCCTCCCACTGCGGCTGCTGCGGAGCGTAGCGCTTACAGACGGTGCCCACCGCCAGCGGCTCGACCTTGGGCAGGTGCTTCAGGAGGTCCACGGCGCTGAGCACCGCTACCCCCTTCTTCTTGAGCTTGTCGTAGCGCAGCAGGGCCTTCAAGTCGCGGGTGTCCTCCTCGGGGAAGTCCGCGTGCATGTAGTACGCGCGAGGCGGGCTCTGCTCTTCCTCTATCATCTCGATGCAGACGCCGTAGGAGGTCGTGTAGCGCGCACCACAATGGCAGTGCCAGCGCTGGCCCGTCTCCCCCGCCGCCTCCTGCGCGCAGGTGAGCAGCTGCGTCCAGCGATCCGAACGGATCACCGAGCAGCATCCCTTGGGATTGTCCCAGGTCTTGTTGGCCGAGCACTTGTAGTACATGTTGAACGTGAAGCCCTTGCCGCGGTAGAGCTGGTCCGTGTAGTCGCCCATCCGTCGGTGGGCCTCCTGCGCCATGGCGTTGCCCTGGCACCCCTCCTTCCACGCGCGCTTGTGTCCCAGGTGCGCGTCCACGACCCCCGAGGCTTCCAGGAGGCCCTTCTTCAGCCTGCCCACATCATCCTCTGCCCCCGCATTCAGCGCGTCGAGCCTCTTCTGGACCCCGTCCTGCGCCTCTGCGCCCTTCACCATGTCCTCTTTCTTCTCCAGGATGGGCCCCAGGCCTCCCAGCATGTGGGTGCGCATGGTCTCGAATTTGAGGACACCATGGGCCCGCGCCACACGCTTCAGCGATTTCTTGGAGAGGCCGAGCCGCAGCAGGGGCTCGATATCCGTGACCTCCTCCACAGTCTTGGCGTTGGCCAGTTGGTGCTCCTGGCCATCAACGTTGTTGTCGAGCGGGGGGTCGCTATCATCACCGCGGGGAGGGTCTGCGGCGCCTGGTCCATCCTCGAGGGGTGGAGGTGGCGCGCGGGGCGGCCCCGGCACCACCTCCACCGCCATCGGGCGACCGACCTCCCCCGCCTCCGTTTCCGTGGCTGGGGGGGCGCCCGCGCTCTCGGGATCGATGCCCACCCCGACGCCTTCCGTCGCCCTCCGCAGGGCCAGCAAGCCGTCGTCGGAGAGCGCGAACCCCACCAGCACGTCCATGGCTTCTTTGATGTGGTCGTAGCTCGCGCGGAACTTCGCCACGCGCTTGGCGGCGTGGTCGATGGAGCCAGCACCCTTGTTCTGGCGCGCTGCGCGCGTCACGGCCTCTTGCTCGGTGATGTTCTGCGTCGCCGCCACGCAGTGCGAGCACGTGTGCAGCTTGTATTGGCCTTGAGTGCCCTTTCGCAGCTTGGGGTACTGTGGGTTGTGCTCTGAGGCCTCGGCGTAGCGGCGCAGTTCGCCACAGTTGAGCTCGTCCACGTACTCCACCATCATGATCTTCCAGTCATCCAGCGCTGCGCACTCCCGACACCAGCCCAGGCGCTGCGGCGGGACCCAGTACGCACCCATGCAGTGGACGTAGCCCGCCTCGATGTAGTCCGCGTCCGTCATCATCTCAGCGTCCTCGAGCTCGGCAGCCGTGCCGCCGCTCGGCGGGGGGGCTTGGCCGTAGGCAGCCTTGTTGCTGCGACGGCGGTGGCGTTTGCCGCCATGCCCGCTGAGGGCACCCGTGGTCGCTGCACTCGGGGCCTCACTGGCTGTCTCATCGTCCATGGAGCGGCCGCCGTCGACGTCGCTGCGCGCGCCTCGCCCACCGTGGCCGCTCACAGCCTGCTCCCGCAGCTGGATGTTGTGGAGCGCGAGGGTGATCGCGTCCAACCCGCGGCGCTGCTCCGCGGTGGAGTTGGAGTAGGTGGCCGCCGCTGCCAGGGCCGCCTTCGTCACTGGCACCACCGCCGACGTGGGCGTCGCTGAGGGCTCAGCAGGCACCTCGGCCGTCGCCGTGGGGCCTCCGTCCGAGGCACCTTCAGAGGCAGCGGCACTGGGGGCGGCCCCCGTACCGCTGCCTCCGTCGGCACCTTCGGCGGGCGTCGTCGGCTCCGTAGGCAGTGTCGGCGCCGTCCGAAAGGTCGCCGCCTCCGACATCACGTCGAACCCCTCGTCCGAGATGTCGCTGCTCTCCGACGCGCTCACCTGCTGGCCAGGGCGCGGCGCAGGCCCTGCTTTGGGAGTGGGCGCGTCGGCCGCGGTCGAACCGCTGGCCCTCGCGCGCGCCTCAGCCCTGGCCTTAGCCTTCGCCGCCAGCGCGTCGCGAAGGGGCACCGCATCGTGGCTGGGCGAGTCGGCGTGCGTCGCTGCAGGCCACGGCATCCGCGCGGGCTTCGAGAACTTGGGCGCCATCAGTTGGTCGGGGGGATGGCGCGGGAGGTGCAGCTCAAGAGGTCGTGCGAAGCGAAACTTCAAGAGCCAAACAACTGCCGAGGGGGGAGGGGGAGGGGGAGGGGCTGTGCGCCGAACCAAAATGGGGCGGCCGACTGCCAAGGCGGAACAAAGATGAAACATGAAAACTAAAGGTTGAAACCAGCGGCTCCAGGTGAGCAGAGACCGACCCTTGAGCAGGCTGAAAACGGCCTGGCCCCCGTTCGGGACCCTGGGCGGGCAAGAGAGGGGGGAGGGGGGCCCGGAAACCACGTCGCGGGCGGGCGACAAAGCGGACGGCGGGCCGCCGACGGACCCAGGACCCGCGGGGCGCCCCCGATCTTGAATGCCTCTTGACGCCTCTTTTGCAAGTGGCCTCGGGCTGATGCTGCTGGCAGAACGATGGCCCATCACGGACGGGTTGAGAGAGCAGCTCAAGACTATGAGCACAACGGGGGTGGCATGGCGGAAGCACAACACGCACAAGGCTGGGTAAATGCACAACGCAGCGTGCAAAGCTGACATGACGAAGCAAGAGCGCATCATGCACAATATGAAGGAACTATACAGTACAGTACACACAGCTGGCGTGACCACGGCTTTGCAACTGATCAGTGCAGCAGGTAGGCAAGGGGGGAGGGAAGGGCCAGGGAACGCGCACGTGTGGGAGGGACCCACATCTAGTCAAGACCGGGCACTCGGTGCGACCCCGGCGTCCAGTCCGACTACGTCTTCCGTCGCCAGGGCGACCTGCTCAGCGTTGGCCACTGCCGCGCGCAGGGACGAGCGTGCTGCGGACCGTTCGGCTTCGGGCAATTCCCCCACGGCACGGCGCAGCCACGTCTCCGCCTCTGCGCCCCAGCGGCCATTGACATCGAGAACAAAGGGCACCAAGCCAGAAAATGGATATCTACGGTGCTTCACTTTTTCTCTGCGCTGCAGGGATGCCTGATGCGGCCGCCCCGTCTGGGCCACGGCCACCTCGCCCACCAAGCTGATGTCGAGACGCGCCCGGCCGTGGAGGCCTCGATGGTAGATGACGTCCAGTGTGGCCGCGCCCTGCTCTTCCGTGTGCCACTCTGGGATGACCTGCTCCACTAGGGCGTGATGGCCCACCCCGCGCAACCAGAGCGCCGCAGCATCTCGAATGGCGTTGTGGCGGCGCGCCGGGCCACCTCCCCGGGGGCAGTTGAGCGCTTGAACGCAGCGGACGTCCACCGTGCGGCCGCGCGCAAGGCCGGCCTGCGCCATCGCGCGAGTGGGCGCCGCCGGCCGGTTCTGGCACGTGCACTCGGACTGCAGCAGCGGCAGATGCATGCGCCTCTTGGCCGCAATGCAGAACGCGTGGTCGGCGAGGGGCGAAACCCCCTCGAAGTTATCCAACCAGGCGCCCGCTGAGCTGCCCGAGGCGCTATGCACCGCCGCCGCCGCCGTCGCCGGCAGCGCGGCCAAAAACGTCTTGGTGGCGTGGTCCCGTACATGCTGGGTGTACGTCTTCTGGTCCTTGCCCCTCCGCCCTTCCAACAGGCCCTGCCAACGATCACCCTGGGGGCGACGGCCTCCTGCCAACCGTCCCTGCTCCTCGTCCGCCGCCGAGAGGGCGCGGCCAAGGCCCGGCCACCGCCGAAAGAAGCCAATCGTTGTCGTCTCGCGGAGCTCCTGGGCAGCCGCGTGAATCCCGGCTTCCCAGGGCGCCAGGAGAGCAGCGGGGCCGCGCTGTTCGGCGCTGCCACAGCCCAAACCTCCGTCACTGACCCTCATGAAGATCTGCTCTCGGGGGGCCGCCGTGACTCCCAGAAGGGCGTTGACGAAGGCGACCGCTCCGTCATCCACCTGGCGGCCCCGCGCCGCCGTGAGCGGGAGCGCGCGCTGGATGTGGGCGCAGGCGCCCCTCGACCAGATCCGCATCAACTGGAAGGCGTCAAAGGCAGACAGCCCGTGCGTGCGGAGCATCAAGAGTTCCCGGAAGTGGCATGGCGGCACCCGGGGCGACCCCGGCACCGCCAGCCGGCGCGAGGCCGCCCGCGTCGAGGTCCTCCGGGGCGGCAAAGTCCGTGAGCGGGACTTCCCTCCAGTCGGTATCCACGTCGTGGTTTGTGTAGGCCAGAGTAGGCCCTACCGCCTTGAGCTTCGGGACACGGTACTGGTCGTACTCCGCGAACTCTCGCGGCAGGACAGCGTGAGGGTCCGGGGACCAGATCTGGGTCTTGGACATCTTCAGCTTCATCCCATGGGCTTCGATGCGGGCTCGCCAGGCATCCAAGCCGCGGAACACAGCAGTCGCGGTGCCCACGAAGTACGCGTCGTCCAAGAACGCCAGGCAGTCCCCCTCGATGTCCACCGCGCGCACGGCCATGTGCCGACCGCATAGA
>CAUYUJ010002000.1:25000-27500 GCA_963575745.1 Prorocentrum cordatum
CTGTTTCTTATGTTGTGGGAGGGCGGTGGGAATGGGCATGCCATGCTTGACTCGCTCGAGCTGGCTAGCTTGATCCCTAGCCCCACCCCTACCCCCCAGGTCAGGGAAGGGAACGAGGGAAGGGAATCGATTTAGCTTCGACGTTTCTTTTCTCTGTTCGTTCCTTACTTTTCTTAGGACTGGCGGCGACGACGACGACGACGAAGGGTCGGCGGATTCACGAGGGGACTTGGAATGGGAGTTTTTGATGCAGCATTGGTGATACAGCTTGGGTTTGCTTTGGTCTTCCTTGATCATCCTCTTCCTCCTTTCCCCCCTCATTGTCCTCGTCGTTGTCCTCCGCGTTGTCTTCGCCGTCTTCCTTCTTTTGATCCCCTTCCTCCTCCTTTCCACCTCTTTCCCTCGTCCTCGCCCTACCCCTTTCCTCCCTCCCTTCTCCTTCTCCGCCTTCTCCTGCTCCTCCTCCTCTTCCTCTCCTCCTGCCTCCCTTCCTCTTCTTCCCCCCTCTGCAACTCCACATTCTGAATGCTAGTCTCCTTTCTTCTCTGACTCCGTCCCGAAGACATTCGGCCCTCTCCGCTTAACATTTCTCCCGCTGCAGCGTGGGCCTCATTTTCGGATCGGCGCTTTGCTCCTGTCGTTCAGAATGGCTTTCTCGCTCAGCGTGGACCACTTTCTGAATCCGAGCCTTGCTTCATCGTTGCTGCCCCGCTCATTTTTGCTTCGCCTTCCCCTTGTCTTCCTGTTCCTCCCACTCCTTCCACTCCAGTTCCTGCTGCTGCTGTTCGTCCTCGTCCTTTTCCTTCCGCTTGTTCTCCTGCTCACCCGCAACCTCCTCCTCGTGTGGACGCAGCTCTCCATTTCCGATTGCGCAAAACACGATGTGGTCTCTCTGTTGAAGTTCCAGGTCGCCTATGACCCGCCGCAAATAGAGAAACAGATCAGCGCAATGGGATGGGAGGGGGTGATCGGATGTCAGATGAGGCGCGAGCGCACGTGCCGCCTTCCCCTCCCCCTCCTCCCCCGCCCTCCCTTGAGATCCGACGCAGCGAACAAAAACGCAACATCGTAAAAAGTCACGCCCGGAGCCCTGGACCCGATCTTTCTGCGTCACTTTTCGAGCCGGATCGATCTGTGAGGGTCCCAGGGCCCGACAAAAGGCGAAAACGCCTGGCTCGAAAAACTTGAAACGCCAGGATCTCAGGGTCCCCCGCCCTCTTCCTCCTCTTCCAGGCCCGCGATGCCCGCTGGCCGCTTCTTCCGCCCGGCGACCGCCGGACAGGGGAAAAAGTAGGGCGGGCCGCGCCAGCTGGGCGCGGTAATTAGGGGGGCCTGGAGCCCGCCGCTGCTGCCCGCCGCTCCTTCCCAAACAACGAGGAGGAGGAGGATGAGGATGATGAAGACCATGAAGATGAAAACGATGGAGATGCAGATGCAGATGCAGATGCAGGAGCATATGCAGATGATGATGATGATGATGATGATGATGATGATGATGATGATGATGATGATGATGCTGATGCTGATGCTGATGCTGATGCTGATGCTGATGCTGATGATGATGATGCTGATGATAAGGATGATGAAGATGACGAGGGCGTTGAGGGTGAGGATGAGGATGAGGATGAGGATGATGATCATGATGATGACGCTGATGATGATGGCGATGACATGATGATGATGATGATGATGATGATGATGGTGGTGGTGGTGGTGATGATGATGATGATGGTGCTGGTGGTGATGATGATGACGACGTCGATGACCTTGAGATCGAGGCGTTGCATTTTCATTGCGGGTGGTGGTGATGGTGATGATGATGGCGATGATGACGACGTCGACGACCTTGAGAACTGGGCGCTGCATTTTTTTCCCAGTTTTCCTATGGTGTTGAGTTCTCGTTTTGAAAGACAGCGCCCCGCGTTCCTCCTCCTCCTCGTCCCCTTCTTTCCTCCTCCACCGTCATGATCATCATCACCACCACCATCATCATCATCACCATCATCATCATCATCATCACCATCATCGTCATCACCATAATCATCATCAGTATCACCGCCATCATCACCATCATCACCATCACCATCACCATTACCATCACCATCACCATCACCATCACCATCACCATCACCATCACCATCACCATCACCATCACCATCACCATCACCATCACCATCACCATCACCATCATAATCATCATTATCATCATCATCACCATCATCACAGCATCATCATCATCATCATCATCATCATCATCATCATCATCATCATCATCATCATCATCATCATCATCATCATCATCATCATCATCATCTTTATTATCATCATTACCACCATCATCATCACTATCAGTATCAATTTTTTCATCATCAGCATCATCGGCATCAGCATCAGCATCAGCATCAGCATCAGCATCGTCATCATCATCATCATCATCATCATCATCATTTTCCGTAGCCATTCTGGCCCAAGCCTTTGGGCTCAAAGCCAAGGTGGTTGC
>CAUYUJ010002000.1:32500-85000 GCA_963575745.1 Prorocentrum cordatum
ATCTACAATTACATCTACATCTACATCTACATCTACATCTACATCTACATCTACATCTACATCTACATCTACATCTACATCTACATCTACATCTACATCTACATCTACATCTACATCTACATCTACATCTACATCTACATCTACATCTACATCTACATCTACATCTACATCTACATCTACACCTACATCTACACCTACATCCACATCTACACCTACACCTACATCCACATGGTCAAGATGGCCCACAGACGGACAACATGCATGGAACATACGTGCGCACACACATATAAGTACATATACATATAGCAGCAGCAATAGTGGATGCTGTGCTGCGCTATGCTATGCTATGCTATGCTATGCTATGCTATGCTATGCTATGCTATGCTATGTTATGCTATGCTATGCTATGCTATGCTATGCTTTGGCTTTGCCTTCGTTTTTGCCTTCACTTTTGCCTTTGCTTTTGCTTTTGCTTGGCACCCAGGGAACGCAACTGGGGGAACCGCGCGTTTGCTTTTACCTTTGCTGTTGCTTTTGCTTGGCTCGCAGGGGACCGGGGGAACCGCCCAGGGCGGTTTACACTGCCCGGCCTTTTTAGCCAAGACAGTAAGAACCCTTCTAGGCAGAGCCTAGGTAGGGAAAAACTAGTCATAATAAGAATAATGAATATTCATAATAATAATGATGAAGACTCATCATAAGAATCAGGAGAGGAAAGCGAGGAGGAAAAGGAGGAGGGAGAGAGGAGGGATGAGGGATGAGGGAGGAGGGAGGAGTAGGAGGGAGGGATGAAGGGAGAGAGGGAGGGAAGGAGGGGAGGGAAAGTAGGAGGTCGAGGAGGAGGAAGAGGAGGGAGGAGGAGGCGGATGATGATGATGATGATGATGATGATGATGATGATGATGATGATGATGATGATGATGATGATAATGATGATGATGATGATGATGATGATGATACTGATGATACTGATGCTGCTGAGGATGACTATGATTATGATGGTGATGATCATCATGTTGAGTATGATGGCGCTGATGACGATGATGATGCTGACGATGATGATGATGATCATGCTGATGATGACGATTATGCTGCTGATGATGATGACGACGACGTCGGCTTCTGACGATAAAGAGGAATGATGATGAGGAGGAGGAGGAGCAGCAGCAGGAGGAGGAGGCGCAGGAGGAGGAGGGATAATCTTAATGCGAAGAACGCGAAAACGAGGAGGAGGACGAGGAGCAGGAAGAGGAGCAGGAGCAGGTGGAGGTGGAAGAGCAGGGGAAGGAGGAGGACGAACATGGAAGACGTTGATACTGATGATGATGATGCTCCTGATGGTGATGATCATGATGCTGATGACGATGACGACGACGATGATGATGATGATGATGGTGATGATGATGATGCTGATGATGATGATGATGATGATGATGATGATGGTGATGATGATGATCATGATGATGATGATGATGATGATGATGATGATGAGGCTACTGATGAAGATGGTGATGATGATGCTGGTGATGATGATGCTGATGGTGATGCTGATTATGGTGATGCTGATGATGCTGACGATGCTGATGCTGATGATGAAGCTGATGCTGATGCTGATGATGAAGATGATGATGCTGATGATGCTGATGATGATGCTGGTGATGATGATGCTGCTGTTGATGATGATGATGATGATGATGATGATCATGATGGGGAGGAGGCGGCGGACAAATAGAGATTGACCATCAGACGAACGATAAGACCATTTATATAAACAAGAAGAATGACACGAAGATGACGACTAGTATTAATATTGGTAAGAAGGCGTCTCACACCACTGACAACAACGAAGTTACTCATACCAGTGATGCAAATAATACTGGTACTGCTAACCCTACAATTTTATACCAATGATAGCACGAACCGTATTACTACTACTAGTAATACGGATATTTGTCGTATGTTTGCTACCAGTAGTAATTCGACTGCTACTACATTTGTTAATGGTCTTATGTATCATAATCGTAAGGCAACGAAAAAAAACAAGGTTACTAGTGCGAGTAAGAGGGCTAACGCATTTGTGAAACCATTGCAACTAATATTATGCATACTGATTTCAATCATACACACAGGAATAATACTATGAACAGTCATAGGATGAGGAGGAGGAGGAGGGGGCGGAGGAGGAGGAGGAAGAGAAGGAAGAGGAGGAAGAGGAAGAGGAGGAGGAGGACGAGGAGGGTTTTGGACGACGAGTGGTCCGACCACGGACCTGCCTCCCGCCTCCCGTGGGCCGCCTTGGGAAGACTGGCAGGAATATGCCGCGGCCCCGCGCCCGCTGCGCAGCCTCCTCCTCCATGCCCCCCTCCCTCCCTCCCTCCTCGCTGTGCCTCCTCCTCCTCCTCTCCTCGCCGCCGCCTCCTCCTCCCTCCCCCGCCTGCTTCTCATCCTTCCTCCCTGCCTCCATCCTCGTTCCTCCTCGTTCCTCCTCCGTTCCTCCTCCGTTCCTCCTCGTTCCTCCTCGTTCCTCCTCGTTCCTCCTCGTTCCTCCTCCTCCTCCTCGTTCCTCCTCCCCCTCCTCCCCCGCCTCGGCGCAGCAGGGCCCGCCGCGAGGCGGCGCGGCCCGGGGCGCGGCGCGCGCGCGCGAGCGCGCGGATGGGCCGCAAGAGGCAGGCCCACGGCGAAGCCGGCTCGGACAGCACGGCCCGCGAGGGGGGGGGGGGGTCCCAGGTCCCGGCCCCTCGAGGATGTGCTTGGGGATTCGTCTCTCGGGGGCGGAAAAGAGGGGGGTGATGACTAGGGGGGGGCGAATATCATGGCGGGGGCCATGATATTTCCCCAGATCTCATGGCGCCTCTTCTTATTTCATTACGTCCCTGGCCCGCCCGCTGGGCCGCGCACATGCCGCCGGTCATGATTTGCACCCCCCCCTTTTGGACACCCCCCTCTTGGCCGCTCCCGATCTCAGGAGGACGGGGCTCGGACGAGGAGAACTCCGTTCCAGGTCGTCCCGGAACGCTCTCCGAGCGCTCCGGGCCGCTCTGAGGAGGCCGCGGCGCCCGAGACATCCTCCAGAGCCGCCAGGTCTCAGAGATTCTCTATTTCTCCTCTCCCGATTTTATCCCCATCCTGGCTTCGTCTAAGGAGGAGGCAGGTCGGGCGTTGCGTGAGGGGGGGGGGCGATCATTAGGGGATGAACGGGTGCACCTTTGGTGCCCTAAAGAGGCCCCAGCGGGGCTCCTGGGGCCCGACAGGGGCCCGAAAGGTTTACGCTCCTCCCCCCTCATTTATCGCCCCCCCGATTGAGCAACGCCCGAGGCGCGGAGCTGCTCGGGGGCCTCAAGACGGTGTGGTGACCACTCTGCGTGGTGAGTCCGTGGGGATTCGGGGTTACCGCGCGGTTTTGGGACTCGGATTGTTCTCCGAGGACGTCTCGGGCGGCTGGGGCCTCCTGGGTCTCCGAGCCATGCGGTGACGCACCGCGCGGTGAGGTCGTTGGGAATTCGGATGTCACAGCGCGGTCCGTGCCCATACGGTGTTGGGGCCTCGAAGTTTCCCAGCGTCGCATCCGCTCCGCGGTCTCCCTCGCCTCCGCCAATCGTGTCGCGGACGCCAGCGGGCCGCTTCCCAAATCTCGGGCCTTCCGTCCGTGGAAGCAAGGAGGAGCTGCTCCTCTTTCAGAATGAAAAAAACACAGACACACAATTAATCGTCGATTCCCCAGAAAATATGGGAAAATATGGGAAGTGAGGGGGAAGACAAAAACCCCAGAAAATATTGGAAAATATGAGGCATCCTGTTATTTGTGTGTATTCATTTGTGTGTCCCCAGGGCCCTTCCACTCTTGCCGTCGTCCGCTCCGCGGTCTCTCCCTTGCCTCCGCCGATCGTCCGGCGGGCGCCGGCTGCGCCGCTGCGGACAGCGATTGCGCAGTCGGGTGGGTTCGTGTTCAGGTCGTGGCCCGCTGCTTCCGTCAAACGAAGGCAGGGAGTATCCTTAAATCGGGCCTGTCCTTCTACAGGGGGAATATTCAAAAATAGTCAAAACATAGTCTGGGGACTATTTTTTAAGCATTTTTTGTAAAAAAAAAAAAAAAAATCGTCCACAATCCCCCTGTAGGGGGACAGGCCCGACCTAAGAGTATCCTCATGTGGCGCGTGGCTTCGGCTTCGCTTGCGGCCCCGGAAGCCGAGCCGCGTGTTGTTGGGCCTCTCTTTGCAAGCCTTGCCTTGAAGCCTGGCCGTGTTTTCACTGGCTGGGCAATGCGGTTGGGTGTTACCAGAAGTGCCCCTGGCCCAAGGTGCCCCCACGATTTCCAAGGAGGCCCGCACGGCCTCCAGAGTCCAGAGCACCTCTCACGAGGCCCAGGGGGCCCTAGGGGCTCTGGGTGCACCTTGGGCTAGGGACACCTGTAGCAGCCGCCAACATGGTGCCTTCGTTCAGCTGACACCTTCTGGCAGCCCAGGGATTCACAGCCCTCTCCTTGTCGCGTGCTATCCCAGTGCAGCGTGCGCACATACGTTGACCCAGTCCTTCACGCATGGCATGCAATGACCTTGTAGCTTTGTCTTCGGGCCCGACGGCGACGATGTTAGAAGGAACCATATGGTACCAGAACAATGTTTTTGTTTTCCTCGCGGCGCGGCAGAGAGAATCCGCTCGCGCGCTCCAGAGGATAAACCGGAGAGGTTACATTCCCCGCACGTGGGGGCTGGAGACGTTGCAGTCTAACTGTAACTCGAGGGCCCTTCGCTGCTCCCGGATGGCTCGAATCTCCTGGATGCGAGATGTGGTTTGGTCTGCGATGTCGAAGTGCTGGTCGCACAGGCGATCGATCTGGTCGCCTAGTGTCCTCCATCTCCGTCTCCTGCGCGAGTGCCTCCTTTGCTCTGCTGCGTTGGGCACTAATGACATGACCTGGTCTTTGTCTCCGGTGGGGAGCTCGCGACATTTCTCCTCGAGGCGCTTCAAGCGGTCCGCCGCCTCTCAGTGCTACGGGTTTGCCCCCGTCGAGCCAAGCGAGGAGTACTTTTTTCTCGCAGAGGCGGACTTCCTCTTCGGCCATCGCGATCTCGGAGAGTGGCCGGTCGGAGACGCTGGCCCCTCTCCACGGGTGGGTCCCTGGTGTGAATCAAGCTCACTCCCCAGGAATGTAGGAGGCCCGGGAGGGTTCCCCCAGAAGCCTCGAGGGGCCTGTGGTTTCGTTCCTTGCTCGCCGCTGCCATTTTTATTTCGAACTAGGGCCCTTGGCCTCAGAGCTACGCCCCTCGCGAGGCCGCGAGTAAGGAGATCCATCGACTATCTTCCATATCACGCCCTGCGCGTCCGTGCTCGCCGCGCGCCCGTGGTTTCCGCCGCAGCTCGCCCAGCGGGCCGGGGACGCCGGAGGCGGCCGCTCCCGGGCCCCGGCGGCGAAGCAGCCGTGGGCCCGCGGGCCTGGCCGGACAGCAGCAGGGCGAGGGCGCCGCCCTGGTGCAAGGGCGCGCTCGAGGGCGCGAAGCTATTCGCGCTTCGCGCTTCGCGCTTCGCGCTTCGCGCTTCGCTTGGCATGGCTCGGACGTGTGCATTTTTCCGTCGGCGGGGACCATCGAGGAGCATCCTTGGTCATTTGGCGAAAAAACCACGCACGAAACCGAACAAACACAGGGAATGGACGTCCGAGCGATGGCCAGTGCGCGGTTCGGCTCGGATTCCTCCTCATCCTCCTCTTCTCTCCTGGGAGGCGGCGCGAGGGCGCGAAGTGAGTCGCACTTGGCACTTCGCGCGGCGCGAAGCGCGAGGTTGGGAGCCCTCGTGGCGAAGCCTGAGCTGTCCGCGTCTTTCGGGGAGATGCTGCCGACGTCGTCCGCGCGCTGCCCAGCGTGGAGTTGGGCGCGGGCTGCGCCTGCGCGGCGCGCGCCCCCGTGCGCACGCGCCGAAGGATGCCGTCGCAGCGCGGGGCTGGGCGAACCTTCTGTGGCCGCAGGAGGATGGGGGCCGCGCGGGACATGGACATGGCGGATTCGGTGAAAGTGGAGGTGGCGCCACAACACTTGGGCTTGATCGATTGCGGAGTGGTGAGGAAGGCCACGCCAGGTGGCCGCCACGGGGCCTCTTCTCCCGATGAGTCGCTCAAGCCCGGTGCTGGGTTGCGGCGTCCCGCGAACCCGATAGAGCGAATGCCCAGGCCCTGTGGTGTTGATTCCAGCGGCCCGAAGCATGTCGATATCAACGGCCTGTATGACGTTGGTTCCAGCGGCCTCCAGGGGTTTGTCTCGCGTTGATTCCAGTGGCCCATCTTAAAGACAAGGGAGAAAAGGAAGCGCGAGTACTTTTGTTCCGTGCGCGATGACTTGTTATCTTGGGATGTCGGCAATCAGCGCCTTTTCCGCTGGGGCCAAAACGGCGTTTGTGGGCACCGTTGGCAATGCACAGCATCGTTCATCCCAGTTAGTGGGGTAGACGGTTTCTGAGCACAGAGCTCACCTACTCATGTTTCAGGAACCCTGTGGTCCAGACCTCCCGCCGGCGTTGGGGTTCACCGTTGGCAATGCGCATCATTGCTTACCCCGCGAGGTGGGATAGATGGTTTCGGAGCGCAGGTCTAACCTACTCATGTTTCAGGAATCCTTTGGTATGTTGACGATGCACATCATCGTCTATCCCACGTAGTGGGACAGAAGGCATCCGAGCACAGAGCCAAACGCAAAGTGGTTTTTGCCACTCACTGGCAGACGTGGTCTTTGAGCCCGGAGCTGATCTACTCCTGTTGCGGACCTCCTGCCCGGTCTCTTCGTTCCGCGCCCGGCGGGACGGGCGGCCCCGCGAAGGCCTCGGCGATGGATGGATGGTGAGCGCGCTGTCGCCTCGCCCTTGCGCCAGCTTCTCGCCGCCAGGGTTCGTCTACCGCTCGCGCGGGCATGCCTTCCGTGCTGGCTCCCCCCATTCATTCGCGGGCCTGCTCTTGCTAGACGCGAGGCCTCCCGTGTAAGCCGGAGAGAAAGACCCCCCGTGTACGCGGGAGGTCTCGCGTCTAGTCGCATCAGCGGCGTGTGCGTATAACTCCGCGTATACACATGTTTGTGTAAATGTCGGCTTAGGCAGCGCTTGCATGCCCTGCGCGCGCGGCGGCGCGGAAAGTTCTCGGCTGCCCGGCATAGCCCGCGTGCGAGGACTCGATGCCCTTGCCTTCTAGTGGGTGGGGGTGGGCATCCGAGCTTCAGGTACGAGGAGCGGGTGCCACCGCCTGTGCATCTGCAGGGTTGGGCAACCAAGCGAACGCGTCACCTACTAGACAGGGTCGACGTTGGAGGCTGCCGCGCCCGCGACGGCAATCCGGCCGACCCGCGGCCATGTAAGCGGGCCAAAGTGCTCGTATGCCAAGCAGCACCCTGATTGCGGTGGTTGTGTGCCCATTCCTATCCATCCACAGGGATGGGCATCCTAGCTTTAGGCACTATGTGTGGATGCCAGCACCTGTCCATCGACAGGGATGGGCATCCTAGCTTTAGGCATAGCCAACACCTGTCCTTCGACAGGGGTGGGCATCCGTGCCGGAACGTCGTCTACTTGACACCTTAAGTGTCGGAGGCTTCAGTGCTGCTATGGCAGTCCATCGACAGGGATGGGCATCCAAACCATCGCGACGCCCACTTGTTGCCGTCAGTGTCGAAGGTTGCTTCGCCCGCGACAGCGAATGACTTTCACGTGGCCAGTGAAACAGGTCAGAGTTTTCGTGTGCCAAGCATGGCCCTCGTTGCGAGGGCGGAATGCCCATGCCTATCCATAGACAGAGATGGGCATCCGAGCTTTAGGAACGAGAGGCGGGTGCCAATTTTCCCAAGCCACCAAGGCTCGAAGAGCGGATGTCAACTCCTGTCCATCGACAGGGGTTGCATCCAGGTAAACGCGGCGCCTACATGAGACCGACACGGTCGAGGGTTGCCATGTTCGCAACGGCAGTGGGGCCATCAAGCGGCCACCGAAACGGGCCCCGTAACGCGACCTCCTTGGCGGGGGGGGACGTGCCTGGCTGGAACGTGGGGCCGTTTAATGCTACGCCGCTGCCGCCCAGCCACTCACAAGTTAAGGGGCTACTCAGGGGTGGTCTTCGAATTCAATGAGCTCTTAGTGGCGCCCTGTGCGTCCCCTGATCTTTTCCCCATTACCCAGTCTCGAATGGCGTCGGCACAGGGAGGAGGAGGAGGAGGATGAGGAGGAGGAGGAGGAGGAGGAGGACGAGGAGGAGGACGAGGACGAGGACGAAAAGGAGGAGGACGAGGAGGACGAGGACGAGGAGGACGAGGACGAGGACGAGGACGAGGACGAGGACGAGGAGGAAAACTTGGAGGACCAGGGTGAGCTCGGAGGAGGAGGGATAGGAGGACCATGAGAGTTCCGCGCTGGCGCCGGCGCATTCGGGATAGGTCTACGAGGGAGCAGGGAGGAGGGAGGAGGGAGGAGGAGGACGAGGAGGAGGAGGAGGACGAGGACGAGGAGGGGGAGGAGGACGAGGAGGAGGAGGAGGAGGAGGACGAGGACGAGGAGGAAGAAGAGGACCAGGGCGAGCTGGGAGGAGGAGGGATACGAGGACCATGAGAGTTCTGCGCTGGCGAGGGCGCATTTGGGATAGGTCTACGAGGGCCAGGGTGACCCCCTGCTAGTGGCGCTGTTCGAGGGCGACGCCGACGCTGCGGCGCAGCTCATCGAGACCAATGCGGCGGACGTCGAGGCATGGGGGACGGACGAGGGCGGAGGTTACGTAGCCAGGCGTGCTCGCGCCATAGCTGACATTCTATTCATCCCTCTCATCCCTTTTCATTGCGCTGTGTTTTCTCTATCCGCGTGCGCGTGTCATAGCCGACCTGGAACTCCACAAGAGACCCCATCGTGTTATGCGCAGTCGGAAAGGGAAACTCGTGGGACATGTGTGACCTGGGGGAATTCAGTGGCCTGTGGGGCTTGTGTGACCTGCGACACCTATGGGACCAGTGGAACCTTTTCTGGGACTTGTGAGACTGGAGCGAAATGTGGTTCCTGTCAAACCTGCGAGACCTGTGGGACCCGTGGCACCGTTGGGAACTGAGTGACCGTTGTGGGACTTGTGTTGCATGCGGCACTTTTGGGACCTGTCGGACCGCCGAGGCCTGTCCGAACTGTGGGACCTGTGGGGCATGCGATACCTGCGACATCTGTGGGACCCCTGGGTCTGTGGAACCTGTCAGGCCGCGGTAATACCTATGGGCCCCTGTGGGACGACCTGCGAAATTTGTGGGTCCTGTGGGACTTGGTGTACCTGCGAGGCCTGCGGGACCTGTGAGATCCAGAACACTTGCCCAGATCAGGGCGGGAGCGCCATTCTGAACGACGGGAGCACAGCGCCGATCCGAAAATTAGCCCCACGCTGCAGCAGCGAAAGCACCATTTTGGAAAGATCACAGCCGATCCAGTTGAGAAAGCACATCAGAAAATCTCGCTCATCGAGAATATGTGTGCGAAACAACGGTACGCGGAGGGGGGCGGGTACTCTGAGGACGTTCTCTGCACACAGTCGGGGGATAGAGGAGAGTATCAGTAGGGAGAAAAAACACACGGACACAAACAATCGTCGATTCCGAGAACTGTGTATATGTATGTATGTATGTATGTATGTATGTATGCATGTATGTATGTATGTATGTATGTATGTATGTATGTATGTATGTATGTATGTATGTATGTATGTATGTATGCATGTATGTATGTATGTATGTATGTATGTATGTATGTATGTATGTATGTATGTATGTATGTATGTATGTATGTATGTATGTATGTATGTATTTATGTATTTATGTATTTATGTATTATGTATGTATGTATGTATGCATGTATGCATGCATGCATGCATGCATGCATGCATGCATGTATGTATGTGTATGTATGTATGTATGTATGCATGCATGCATGCATGCATGTATGCATGCATGCATGTAGGTAGGTAGGTAGGTAGGTAGGTAGGTAGGTATCGCGTCGCTTCAGGAACAACTCTCAGAAGAACCGTTCGTGCCAGCGTCGAAGGTTGAAAGAGGCTTATCCCATTGTCACTACAGTGTTCTCTCCGTAGCCCCTTGTTTTTGTGCTCGAAGGGGCCCCACGGGGCATGGGCGAGATCGTTCTTGCAGACCGTCCCGAGCGCGCCCTCTACTCCGTTTGGGCCATCCTCGCCGCCGAGGCGGGCCAGCTAGCACGGGCGCTGCTGGCCGACTGGTGGTCGCCCGTACCCGAGGCGGCTGCGGAGGGCCACGAGCAGGAGGTGCTTGTCTGTCCTGAGGTCTCGTGCCCGCCCTGCCCGACAGCCCCACCGTGCCCGGAGGTGCCCAACCCGTGGTCGGGTGTGGGGGCAGGGGCTAGCGTGGTGCTCGTCGGCCAATTGATCTGGCGGTCCGTGAAGACTCTGTGTGGGCGGGGTCGTCGCAGCCATGGCTCTGCTCCGACGCGACGCGGAGGCGGTGTGGTTGCGTGACCTGATGCCGGGCGGCCTGTTCGTGTCGACGTTCACGGATGACGAGGTCGCCCATGAGAGGCTTCTGTTGTCGCCCGTGGATAGGAGGGAATGGTGTATCGTATTGCCAGACGGAGGCGTCTATATCGAGCCAGTCGCGAGGGACGAGGACTGGGGGGTGGCCGACACCATCCCGCTCGATGATGTCGGCACGCTGCCGGCCATTTTCCTGGTAAAAGTCTACCGCTTCCACGAGTATCCGGACGCCGATGGACTGAGAGAGCCGCTTCGAGATGGTCGATCGTTTGTGCGTGCCGAGCTCGACCGCGAGGCCCCCGAGGTGACGACGGTGCCGATTCCCACGTGCGAGCGAGTGCTGCTGGAGGACCTCGCGTCAGGCCCGCTGGTGACACGTCGGGCGCCAGGGGGGGCTTCTCCCAAGGCGGTCGCCGCCGCCTCGGCGGGGCGACCCGCCGGGCCCGCAGCCGCCCCTGCGGGGAACGACGGCCGGCCCCCGCTGACTCCGCCGTCCGCTGCGCCGTCGGGCCGGCTGGCTGCCGCGGCTGCCGCGGATGTGGCCAAGGGCTATGTCTGGGTGCTGGCGGACCCCACCGGCCGACGCACCATCGGCACCGAGATCGACGGCGACGCGCAGGTGTTGCGGACGTCCAGCGACCTCGACGGCCTCGTGCAAGTGGGCCAGGAGGGCAGTAGCGAGACCAACGAGTCGCAGCACATCGAGGGCGCCCCGATTGCGCTCGTGATGTCCAAGTGTATGCTGCAGACTGGAGGGGGCCCTCGCCTGTGGTCGCGCGAGTGGATGCGAGAGAAGGGGATCGCCGGGACGGACCGGGGTGCCCCTGAGATGCGGACCCTCGTGAAGTCCCTCTGGCTTGCGGGAACGGTGGACCAGGACAACATCGGCGTCTTGCGGTACGTCGAGGCGATATGTCGGCGTTTGGCGGGCATCGTGGCGTCCTACGCCAATCCAACCAAGCCTGCTTGGGACCTGACCCGCTACTACACTGGCCAGATGCTGGCCGAGGACGTAGTCGGCCCCGAGATGCGTAGCTTCGTGCCCCGGCGGGCCAAGGAGGGCCGAGATACCGATGCTGGCGGGCTGCGTGGATCTCCGGCCGAGTACGGCGTCAGTGGCTCTGCTGGTGGCGGAGCCGATGGCGGAGGTGACGGCGGGGGAGGTCGTGGTGGGGAAGGTCATGGTGGGGGCTGGCGCGGACGTGGCGACAAAGGCCACGGGCCTGGCGCCCCCCCCCGCTGCGGTATGAGCAGGGGGCTGGCCGAGGAGAGCCCCGACCTCGGCCGAGCTCTAGGGGCCGCCTCAGGCCGCGCCGCGGCCATTCGAGGGCCACGAGATCTCTTCCCTGCGCCCCTGCTGGGCGCGCCGCCGCCGCTGGTGGCCGCCTCGGCGGGGGCCGCGAGGGCAAGGCGCAGAGAGCAAATGGAGATCGGAGTGGCGAATGAGGCGATCAGTGCACTTAATTGGCCGGCAGGGTATCGAGGGGGCGAGATGCCCCTTCCCATGGATGATGCCCAGCGGCTCTTTCACGAGCGAGTTCGAGAATTGGCATCGGGCCGGCGCCCGGGCTCCGCCCCCTCAGCGACGGCAGCCCTCAAGCGGATGCTGCGCGGCCACTCGCCGTGTG
The DNA here is from genome assembly GCA_963575745.1 of Prorocentrum cordatum. NCBI lineage: Eukaryota > Dinophyceae > Prorocentrales > Prorocentraceae > Prorocentrum > Prorocentrum cordatum. The sequence continues at coordinate 44,624 of CAUYUJ010002000.1, forward strand.
AGGCGGGGGTGGCCACCACTCGTGTCGCGTCCTTCAAGCTCGACCGCATTTCCTTGCTAAAGTCCGTTCGGAGCTGCCCTTGTGCGGATGAGGTAGCCCCACAGGAGGTCGCCAAATACTTGTTGGGTTATCAAGAGCGCATGCTGAGGCAAGATGAAGTCTTGCCCAAGATCGAGCCGTACTTGGACCCCAAATGAAAGTTCCACCAGAAGGAATACCAGCGTCTAGTTCGGAAGATGTTCGACATGGGCATGGTCGATTGGACTATGGGCCCGAAGTGTCGGATAGGTTTGTTCTGTGTTCTCAAGAGTGATGGCAAGTCGCTCCGATTGATCGTCGACGCGCGTCGTGTGAACGAGTTTTTTGCTGACCCACCTGGGGTGGGCCTGCTGACGGCCGAGGGCTTCAGCCGAGTCGAGGTGGTACTGCCGGCTGGCATGTCGCCACAGTCCCCGGAGGCGGTGGAGTACCTCAGCAAGCTCAGGCTCGTGGTGGGCACGTCGGACGTGGCGAACTGCTTCCAATGCCTGAGGCTGAGGCCCGAGATGTCCGCGTATTTCGGCCTGCCTGAGGTCCCCGCGCACGTCTTCGGGCTCGAGAGGACTATGGCAGGAGGTCGGCTCTTGGGAAGAACCTCGCCGGTGTACCCGGTGTGGGCTGTGCGGCCGATGGGGTTGACCTGGAGTCTCTGGTTTGCCCGGCGTATAAACGAGCTGCAGACCTTGCGAGGCGCCTCTACTCCCCTGGGGCCCCCCCTCCATGACAGAGGGCCGCCCATGACGGTGCTGCCGCCAGAGGCAGCCGCAGGTCAAGCGCAGCGCTACGCGTACGTCGACAACCTCGGGATCCTGCACACCAGGCGCTACGAGGTCGGGGAGGCCATCTCGTCTTTGCAGCGACACTTCGCCGAATTGGGTTTGGTGTTGCACGAGTCCGCGGTGACCGACGAGACGTGCAAGACGCTGGGCGTCGAGCTGCTGGGCGGTGGCCTCCGATCGCGAGTGACCTCGGATCGATGGTGGTTGATCCGCCGTGCCATCGAGGCTCTCCTTCGACGGCCAAAATGCTCGGGCTGGGCGCTGGAGGTGGTGGTCGGTCACTGCGCCTTCGCCGGCCTCGCCAACCGAGGATGCCTCTCGGTGTGGCACACGGTGTGCGCTTTCATGCACAAGTATCGCGACGGGGCCGGCTACCTCTGGGACGAGTGCCTGCAGGAGCTTCGTGTGTTCAAGGGGCTCATGCTGTTCCTGGAGAGCGACTGGGCGCGGCCGTGGAACCCGATGGCCTTCGAGACTGATAGCTCCGTCGAGGGGATGGGCATCGCCGAGGCCATGTGGAACCCGGAGGATGTCTCTGCCGTGGGCCGGGTGCTGGAGCGCTCGCGTTTCAAGTGGTCTGGTGGCTGCGGAGCCCGCGAGTCTGCCTTGGGGGCCGCAGGCTTCTGGCGTGACACGTCGGGCGAGTGGCAAGTGTCCGACTCGGACGCAGACCCGGAAGCCGAGGGCGCCTGGGCGTTAGACTCCAGTTTTGCCGAGGTGCCAGCCAGGCTCCTCTCGTCCAGCCTTTGGCGCACCTGCTATGTACGTAAGTGGTTGTTCGATGAAAACATTCTTCTGGAGGAAGTACGGGCGGCCCTCGTGGCCGTGGAGAGTCTGGCTATCTTCCAGAGAGCCCGCGATTTGAGACAGTTGATTCTAGGTGATAATAGGTCAGTCGTCCTTGCTGTCAGTCGTAGCAGGTGTCGCGATTTTAGGCTGCTCGCTATCATCCGAGGCATCCAGGCCTATTGTCTCTCTGGGAACATACATCTTCTGGTCCGCTGGGCCCCCTCAGAGTTCAATTTGTCGGACCTGGGTTCCAGGGTGTTCAGCGGGCCCGATTCAAGCAATCTGTTTGTAGACGAGCTAGACGCCAGATTTCGCTGTTTTTTGGGACAGAGAAGAACGACAATGAGAAGCCCTCTCCCTTTTATTTTTTCTGACAGTAATGCTCCATCCGTCTCCTCCCCCGCTTCCGCCCTTGGCGGCTCCTCTTTGAACATCTTGGCTCGCGCCGTTCTGTCCGAGGATGATCCGCCGAGGGGCCCGCGCGACCCGCGCTCACCCTGGCCCCAGGGGAGAGACGCACCTGACCCGCGAAGACGCCGATGGGAGCCTGATCTCGCGCCTGATCCCGCGGTCCGCGCGGGGGGCGAGGCTGGGGCGGTACCCGCCAGCTCTGCGACCATCCGCTGCAGGGCGCAAGCAGAAGCATATAGACGCGGGCTGCTGCAACGAGGTCGACGACAGCGGCGGCGCCGCGAGCGATCAGAGCGGAGGCAAGCACGCCGTGCCAAGGGCGGGCGGCGGCACTGAGGAAGGGAGCTTGCCAGCGGCGGTCGGAGTTCCTCTCCGAGGCAGTGACCAGAGCCATGGGCGGCGGACTCAACTTTCCTCGAGGTCAGCAGCTTCGCGAAGCCAGAGCGGGAGCGGTGCGAGAGGGAGGTGAGGGAGTTCATCGACTATTGCGGCCGCCCCCGGCCTCGGCGCTGAGATCAACTGCCCAAGTGGACAGGGCGCTCTCCCAGTATTTCAACTACCAGCTCTTCCAGGGCCACGAGGCGGCCAAAGGAGAGCAGGCCCTGGCGGGCCCCATGTACTGTACTCGAGGCCGGAGTTCGGCAAGTGGGGCTCCCAGAAGCTTCCCAATGCCCGGCGGGCGCTACGAAGCTGGCGCAAGCGGGCGCCCGCTCGCAGCCGCCGGGCGTGGGCCTGGGGAGTCTGGGCCGCCTTGGCGTGGCGCCTGGACGGGGCCCAAGGGCTGCTGATGTTCGTGTTCGTCTTGCTCTCGCCCAGTGCGCACTGCCGCCCCGGGGAGCTCATGGGGGTGAGAAGGAGGGGGCTCATCAGGCCCACCCTCGGCGTGTCCAGGAATTGGAGCATCCTCCTCTTCCCCAACGATCGCATCGAGAGGTCGAAGACGGGCCTGGCGGACGTGTGCATTGCCCTCGACAACATGTGGGCGCAGTGCCCGACGCCGCTCTGGCCGCTGGTGATCAAGGGCGATTCCGACGGCCTCGTGTTCACTTCCGAATGCCCGGCTTGCATGCGTGCCTTCCAGAGCAGCGTCGTGGAGTTGGGCATGGAGGACAGGATCTTCCCTTACCAGACGCGTCGCAGCGCGCCCTCCATAGATGTGTCGAGGGGCTGGCGCGCGGCAGAGGAGGTCCAACGGCGGGGGCGATCGAAGCAGATCAGGTCGACGATCCGCTACGAGAAGGGGGCCAGGCTAGGAGAACGCTGGACCAGGCTCCGCCCGAGGCTTCACATCGTATGCGAAATGTGCGGAAGATATCTCGCGGACATCGTGCTGCAACGCCCTCGCCCCTGTCAGCCCTCACATGCTGGGCGCTACCTGCGGGGGAAAATCCGAATCGACTGCTTCGCGGGGAGCGGCGCCGTTAGCGCAGCGAGCCTAAGACAGGGTTGCCAGGCTAGGGGTATGACTCTGCGAGAGGAGCTGATGAGGACCTATGCCGCCGCTGCGTTCGCAAGCGCATCCAGTCTCAGGTCCTGCGAGGCGAGGTAGCTGCAGCCAGTCTTGCACCTCCGTGCGGGTCCTGGGGTGTAGCTGCCGAGCGCGGGGGGCAGAAGATTCGCTCGAAGAATGAACCACGGGGACTACCGTGGCAGAATCTGACCTCTCGCCAGCGTGAAAGATTGCGGCTTGGCAATCAGACTTTTCGCGCTGCGCTATGGCTGATGAGAATATTCTGTCGCTCACGCGTGCCCGTTATGTTAGAACATCCGATCAATTCACGAATTTGGCATGCGCCCGAGCTGATCCGTTTGGCTCGACAATATAACGGTATTTGTGTTACTTCAGACCAGTGTGGGTACGGTGCTAGGTGGAGGAAGCGAATCAAACTTCTCTTTTTTCAATGTGTTCCCCGAGGACCTCTCAAAGCTCTCACGCCTCTGTCGAGGCTCCCAGGGATGCTGCTCGTTTGGGGTGAAATGGACAGCTGTCGCTGCCGCCTACCCCAGGAAGCTTGCTGATTTAATGGTACAGACGCTTCTAGCTCCCTCCAGGCTCGCGTGTGCTAGCCACCTAGAGAAGTCGCTTTTTTCAACACCCACCCACTGCCACCCTGTGAACCATTCGGGCTTGGGGTTGTCAAGTTTGGATCGTGTCACAGCTCTCGCTATGACGGACGATACGCAGTAGCAGAATTGTTCACCGCCTGGATAAAGCATGTAGAACTGTTTGTGCTTGCGCGTGAAGGTCGAGAGTGATTTATCCCCTTGTCGCTTCAGGAAAAACTCTCAGAATAACCGTTCGTGCCAGCGTCGAAGGTTGAGAGAGGCTTATCCCATTGTCACTACAGTGTTCTCTCCGTATCCCCCTGTTTTTGTGCTCCCACCCGCTTACAGCTTCGAGTCACTTCAGACTCGTCCAACCCATTTCAATGCAACTTTGGGGTTGTCAAGTTTGGATCGTGTCACAGCTCTCGCTATGACGGACGATACGCAGTAGCAGAATTGTTCACCGCCTGGATAGACCATGCAGACTATATATATATATAGATATGTGGAACATTTCGGAAGTGGAGGGGCAGGCGAACATCCAGGAAGCTGGCTGTTGGAACATATGGGGGATCATGGGATTTGTGTCGGGGAAAAATACGGAAAACGCGAACCATCTTTTAGACGAGGCGCTTCGCGAACCTTCACCAGCCTATCCAGAAACGATGGCCAGACGAGCCGCCTTGATCAGGGATGTTGAGGAGCATGCAGTGTAACGAGTGGCACGCGTGCCATGGCTCTTGCACAGAAGGGAGGGGGGAGGAGGAGGAGGACGAGGAAGAGGAGGAGGAGGAGGTGGAGGAGGAGGAGGAGGAGGAGGAGGAGGAGGAGGAGGAGGAGGAAGAGGAAGGGGGGAGAGAGGAGAGAGGGGACGAGAAATCGGAGAAGGGGCGCGCGCGCGGGGAGTTGCCGGCCCGGCCGTCCGGCAATTCAGGCCTGGGGGCTCGGCCCGCTGTCCGGGGGGGGAGGCGCTGGGGAGCGGTTGCCGGGCGCGGCGTCTGGCAGCCGCTGGCGCCTGAAAGGGCGGGCCTGCGCCTCTTTCCTTCCCTTTCCCTTCCCGCATCCTCCTTCCCCTTCCTCCTCCTCCGCCTCGCCCGCGGCAATGGGCGCGCGAGAGTGGGGTTGCCGTCCCGCTCGTCTGGCAATCCCTGGCCCAGGCTCGTCCCGCGCTGCGGAGGTAGGGGCTATTAGTCACGTAGTTTTCAAGGTAGAGTCTATTGGTCATGGGGGTGGCGGTTTCTGGGGAGGGGTCTCTTCCTTTCCGAAGTTGGGCTGCTGAATTCCAGGGCAGACGATTTCGTTTCCGAGTCTCCGCTTTTCGGTGCGCGGTCTCAGATTTCTGGGGTTGCGACGCCGACCGTCGGGGGGGCGGGGCGGCGGGGGTGGCGCGGCGCCGAAATATAGTGGTCGGGGCGGAGGGGGGCGGGGAACACAGGGCGGCTAGGGGGGGGAGAAAAGTCGTGGGGGCGGGACGGTGGGGGCGGTGCGACGCCGAAATAAAGTGGTCCGGGCGGAAGGGGGCGGGGTCTCCAGGGTAGAAGCGGCATTGGGCGGGTGGCGGTGCGACGCCGAAATGATATGATCGGGGCGGAGCATTGGGCGGGGGGCGGTGTCACGCTGGTGGTGGTGGTGGTGGTTGGTGTGGGTGCGTGGGTAGAGGGGCGGGGGGGGGGGGCGGGGCGGCGTGGGCGGTGCGACGCCGAAATACAGTGGTCGGAGCTCTAGACATTCCCGTGCAAGAGAATACTGTGCTGGGTAGGACGTCGAACTCCAAGAGGAAGATGATGGAGGAGGATTCGGAGGAGGAATCGGAGGAGGATCGGGGGAGGCGGGGGAGGTAGGATCGAGGAGGAGGAGGAGGAGGAGGAGGAGGAGGAGGAGGAGGAGGAGGAGGAGGAAAGGGTGTGCAGACAGACCAGAGGCCTCTTCTATGCTTCTCGGAGTCAGTTCGGGTGTCTCTTGACAGCTTCTTGAAGGCCTCTTGAGGCATCTTGAGGGCCCCTTGGCGGTCCCGGGGGCCCCTTGAAGCGTCTTGGGTGTCTCGGTGGAGCCTCTTGAGGCCTTTTGTTGGGGGCCTCTTGGGAACCACCTGGGGCCATTTTTGGGGCCTCTTGAGGTCTCCCGGGCGCCTTTCGGGGCCTTGGGGGCCTCCTCGGGGCCGTCTTGGAGGAATTCGATCAAAGAGGGGGGTACCATCTGAACGCCCCCCCCCAAGGAGGCAACAATTAACTCAACACCTAAGTAGCATCAGTGATGTTTGCCTCCTCGTCGAGGCCATCTTGGACCCTCCAACGACCCGCGAATCCCCCCCATCCAGGCCCAGGCGTATGGGTTAGAACGAGGGACAAGACACCCTCCCCGACCGCAAAGTATCTCGCTCACTCCCACCCGCCCTCCCAACACAGAAGTAGCACCCGAACCTCAGCGTGCTACTGGAAACCAGCACAACCCCCACGTGCGCGACGTTGGGGCGGGTTGCGCCACGTGTGCCAGGCGTGCCAGGCGCGCCACGCGCGCCAGGTGCGCCAGGCACCCCTGGGGCCCGTCAGTTGTGCCTCTTGGGTCGTTTTTGGGTCTGGGAGCGTGGGGAAGCCGAAAAGGCGTGAACTCCCCTGATTGTAAAAAACCGACGAAAAATCAATGACTTTGGCCCCTCGGGGCCCTCTTGGGAGGTCTCTCGGAGGCCTCTTTGGGCGTCTCGGAGGCCTCTTGGGCCGTCCGGGGACCATCTTAAGCGTCTTGGAGCGGTCGTTCGGCGACTCGGAACCCTCTTTGACTGTTTTGGGCCCACTTGGCCTGTCTTGGGGCTCCCTTGGTTCCGAAATGGTCAAGCGACAGTCGGTGCTGAGCCGCGCCAAGCCCCAAGAGATCTGGCAATTTGGGCTCCAGGCCCTTCAAAGACTCCTCATAAATATGGTGTGAGCTATGTGGTTTGACCGGACGAGGTGAAAGCTGTGCGAGGCAAGTTACGTGACATCAACTATGTCTGGTAAGCTAGGTGGTGTGAACTGGATGTGAACGCAGTGCTGTGTAAATTGCGCGATGTGGGCCATGCCGTGTGATTTCTGCGGTGTAAGCTGTGTGGTGCAAGCCGCAACGTGGCGGCAGCAGGCGCCAACGTGGCGACACATCGAGACACCCAGCCAGCGCACGAGGCGGCAATGAGGCGGCAGCGGACAGCACAGTGGCGAAACCTCGGCGGATCCACCGAGCGCGGTGGGCGGCAGCGAGGCGCCCACGGCCGGCAGCGTGGCGAAGCCTCGGCTGACCCCCCGATGGCGGTGGGCGGCAACGAGGCGCTCGTCGGCGGCAGCGCGGCGAAGCCTCGGCGGTTCCCAGGCGCGGTGGGCGGGAAAGAGGCGCTCATTTGGCGGCAGCGTAGATCTCGGCGGACCCTCCGCGCGCGGTGGGCGGCAGCGAGGCGCTCATCGGCGGCAACGTGGCGGCGGTTCGCAAGCGCGGTGGGCGGAAAAGAGGCGCCCACGGGCGGCGACGTGGCGAAATCTTTTTGCGGATCCTCCGAGCGCGGTGGGCGGCAAGGAGGCGCCCGCGCGCGGCAATGTGGCGGAACTTCGGCGGATCCATCTGATTCCTTGGGGACGCAAGTAAGAACCCACATTTGAGTGTAAGCGCTGCCTGGCGAAAGACAAGAAAGCCTCCCCACTCCCTGGCGCGCGGATCGCGCCAGAGGGGATTCATCGGCGATCCAGGGACTCCGCACGGGCCTCTGGGAGTGCAGAGGAACATGTTCCGCTTACTTCACGTGTGTACTTCGCCTCGATCAGCCGGCAGGGTGGGTGCGTTCAGGTGCGTCGACGATGCTCGTTCGACCTTGCACCTTAATTAGACAATTTGGCCCAGAGATCCCCGAAGGGGCGAAACGCGTAGCCTCTTTTTCTTTTTTTGTTCGTTCTTTCCTTTTCGCCTGAGGATCGACCCCACCAAGTGTGGTGCCAGGCCTGTCTGATGGGGTTCCAGCAGACGGGGTCGGAGGATCGCGGTGCACCGTCGTTGCATCGGCGATGCGGCTCGACGCGGAGACCAATTGTCTCCACGCCGACGTCGCCTATCCTGGCGAGGCGGGGTTTTATCCATGATCACCGCCCGGGGGATCGATCTTCGCGGTCTTCCACAGGCCGTGGATATGGATATCTTCGGGCCCCCTGGGACCACACCATGTCCATACCCACCGTGATCCACCGCCAGCTGGGGCACCAGGACGTCGGTTCCCGGGCGGTGGATCTGGATTGAGCCCCGCCTCGCGCTCTCCTTCGAGAGGGCTCCCCTTTTTCCGCGCCCCCGCTGGCAGCTCCGGGGAACCTCCGCGGCGCTCGCAGGGGCCCGGGACTCCACCGGCCTCCGCAGGGGCCCCGCGAGTGGCGGCCGAGGGGCGGCGAGGCCTCTGGGCGCTGGGCAGGCGGCGCGCCCCGCGCCCAAAGGGCGCCGCCGGCAGCGGGCGCAGTCCTGAGAGCGCTCTCGTGGGGCAGCCCTGGGCCTCCCAGGAGGGGGTCGGAGCAGGCGGGGGCCGGAGCACCCCGCCGCAGCGCCGATGCATCACCGGCGCGGCTCGGTGCGGAGCCTGATGTGCTTCACGTCGACAGTGCCGATGCATCGCCCACGTCGACGATGCATCGCCGGCGCATCGCCGATGCATCGCTGATCTGGCGCGCTCCTCCGACCCCATCTACTCGGACCCCATCTAGGAGGCCTCCAGCAACCTTCCCAAGGGTACCCTGGCATCCTTGCCACTTCGGCCCATCCTGGGCCACTTTCGCTGGCCGCGCCCCGCTCGCGAAGCTTCGAAATGGTCTTCCAGGGCCCTTGCTGCCTCATCGTGTGTCCTGATGATACGGGTCGACTGTAGCTTGGCTGCCCCTGACACGCCCATTTTGAAACGCAACACGTACCGTGTTTGACACGCCCGTGCTAACGAGCTGCGTGTTGGCTCAACGTGGTGGGGCCCATGTTCTGACGAACGTACCGAGAAAATACGTGCGTTTTCAATCTTCGTGTTGAGCTGGTCCCGAAGATGCTTTCTGTTGGGAGCCCGCTGGGTGTCGCAGGTGGCACAGCACTGGTTCCGGCCAGCAGGGGGGAGGTTCGAGGTTCTGGGGAGCGTTTTGTACGAGAGGCGATCGCGAGCTGGAGCATATGGGCATGTTTAGCAACACCGCTGACCTCTCTCGTCGCGGAAGGTGGCCCAGGGGCCCCACGGTTGTTCGTGAGTTGTCGTTTGCGGTTGTCCCCCCGATTGCCCCGTGGTTGTCCTGCGGTCGTTCCGTGGTTGTCCCGTGGTCGTCCCGCGCGGTTGTGCTTCCAGGGGCACTAGGGCTGCCGCATTGCACCCAAGAGTCTTCGAGGGGCTTCCCAAATGCTTCCCTACGCTTCCTCGTGTCCATTTTGGCTCACGCTGGTTTACTTCAGGCTGGCCTTCAGCATTTTGACCTCATCCGCGCACTCCGCACACTCATCTCTACGACAGCTATTTGCTGCAGTTGTCTCACAGATGGCGCATGCCGTGTTGTTCGCCAGCCTGGTCGTGGCCAGCGGCGTGTCCAGCCTGGCCTTTGCAGTTGACCTCGAGCTGATGCAGATGTCGACAACTGGCACGAATGCTTCGAGGCAGTCTTTATCGGCGTCCTCGGTAGTCGTGTCCCACACTCCTAATGGTCTGACGTCGTGGTTGTGCACACTGAGCAGCAGTGCTACGGCTGACGAAGTGAAGACATTGTGCAATGAGTTCCAGAACCCGTTCTGCACCGGCACTGAGGAATGTCCGCCAGGAGCAAAATGTCCGGAGAAATTTGTGCATGGCTTCTTGACAGAAGCAGATAAGGACGCGACCATTAGCAAGTACCCCGCGCTCGTGGTCTCATGCGAAGAGGACCTGTGTTGAAATAACATCCCATCATAGGGGGAACAACAAGATATTCATACCGCAATTCCCCGACCTCCCCAGGGTGTGTTCTGACTAGGGTTCCGAGGCGAATCCAGCCGTGGCGACGAGGGCTTCCCTAGAGGTCAAAAAAGGTGTAAATAAATGAGAGATGGGTGTAGTCATCGGTATGCATATCTCCGCTGACCCAAGGATCAGTTGGACGTGCAAACTGTTTCCTGTGATCGCCGACTGGCCTCGACGAGTACCCCTTTGAGCACCGCCGCCCTCGCGCTCCCGGTGCTCAATGAGGCACTCGCAGTGGGGCCTTGCGGGAATTACCTCAGGGCACCCCAGACAACAACACTATTCCCCAAGCAGTGCTGGCCCTTAGAACATGGCATTTGCAATGCACGAGCTGGGTATGGGGGCGCGCGGGTCTTCCGTGAGCAGATCAAGACCACGGGATGCGCTTGGGGATGCGATGAGTTTGAGTGGCCGTAAATTGTGCCTATGGGGGTCGCGCCATCGGCTGTTCCCATGGGTTAGTCGGGTGCGCGGATTTTGGGTGGCCATAGGTTTGCGCCAAAGGGTTGCGCCCGTGAGTTGCGCCTGGGGGTGCGATGAGTTTGAGTGGCCGTAGATTGTGCCCGTGAGGGTTGCGCCATAGGCTGTGCCCATGGGTTCTGGCGGTGTGAGGGTTTCGGCTGGCCATCGGTTGTACCGCTCATGGATTGCCACTGGGGGGGCGAGGAGTTTGAGTGGCCATCATGGCTTGTGCCCCGTGGGGTTCTCTGATTGTTCGTGGCCGTAGGTTGCGCCTTTGATGATGACGAGCCTGACGATTGCGATGGCAACGACGACACCGACGACGGCGTAGCAATTGTTATCCAGCTGCCTGTGGCACACCCCGCCACTGTGCCTGTGCAACATCGCAGCAGGGAGGAGGCCGACTGTAGGAACAGCGCAAGTCCAACGAGTAGTCTGCACTGGGGCATGTCGTGATCCCGGCCTCGTCTTCGTCTGCGCGATAGGGAGGCGGAAAATGATGATGCTGCTGCTGATGATGATGATCAGGATAATGGTAATGATGATGCTGCTGCTGATGATGATGATGCTGATGATGATGCTCATGATGATGATGATGATGATGATGATGATGATGATGATGATGATGATGCTGATGCTGATGCCGATGCTGCTGATGATGCAGCTGATGATGTTGGTGATGCCGATAATGATATGCTGATGATGATGTTCAGGACGATGCTGTTCAGGATGATGGTGATGCTCAGGATGATGAGGATGAGGATGATGATGAAGATGCCGATGCTGATGCTGATGATGCTGATGATGCTGATGCTGATGATGCTGATGATGATGCTGCTGATGATGACGATGATGATGATGCTGATGATGCTGATGATGCTGTTGCTGCTGCTGCTGCTGCTGCTGCTGCTGCTGCTGCTGATGATGATGATGATGATGATGATGATGATGATGATGATGATGATGATGATGATGATGATGATGATGATGATGATGATGCGGAGGAGGAAGAGGAGGAAGAGGAGGAGGAGGAGGAGGAGGAGGAGGAGGAGAAAGCTTCTTGGGGCAAAGAGGCTTTCTGAGGGCCGCATGGGAGCATCCTGAACGCTTCTTGGGGGCTCTTGGGGGCCTCTTGGGGCCTCTTGGGCGGTCTGAGAGACTCTTGGCCAGTCTGATGCCTATGGAGGCCGCCTTTGCGGCTCTGGGCCGCGTTGTTGCCATCTATGAGCTGTTCACGGCCGTCTTGGGGCCCTCTTGGGAGCTTTTTGGGCGATCTTTGGGTCCTCTTGGGCCGGCTTTGGGCCCTCTTTGCGTTCTCTTGGGCTGTCTGGGAGCTACCTTACAGGCCTCCTGGATGCCTCTAATGTAGTTCCAAGATGGTGATGCTGGTGATGCTGATGATGGGCATGGTGATGCTGCTGCTGACGATTATGATGATGCTGATGCTGATGCTGATGCTGCTGCTGATGATGACGATGCTGATGATGATGAAGCCAGTACTTACGACGACGACGCTGCTGCTGATGATGATGCTGCTGCCGATGATGATGATGCTGATGATGATGACGATGATGATGCTGATTATCATGATGACGATTATGATATTGATGATGCTGATGGTGTTGCTGATGATGCTGATGCTGATGCTGAGGATGATGATGCTGATGATGCTGACAATGCTGGTGATGCTGATGCTGATGATGCTGATACGATGATGGTGCTGCTGTCGATGATGATGAGGATGATGATGATGATGCTGCAGCTCCGGATGATGATGATGCTGATGATGATGATGACGATGATGTTGACGATGCTGCTGTTGAGGATTAATTTATAGTTGAGGATGACGATGGTGATGCTGCTGCTGATGCTGATGCCAATGTTGTTGACGATGCTGATCATACTGATGACGGTGATGATGATGATGTTGCTGTTGCAGTTGCTGTTGTTGCTGATGCTGATTATGATGGTGATGGTGTTGATGGCGGTAATGCTGACGATGACGGTGATGATGCTGGTGCTGTTGATGATGATCATGCTGGTGGTGGTGGTGATGGGGATGGTGACGATGACGATGATGCGGGTGCTGATGCTGATGCGGATGATTATGATCATGATGTTGCTGCTGCTGCCGATGATAATGATGATACTGATGATGACGATGATGCTTATTATGATGATGATGATGGTGATGATGATGATGATGATGATGATGATGATGTTGATGATGATGATGATGATGATGATGATGATGCTGATGCTGATGCTGCTGCTGATGATGATGATGATGCTGATGCTGATGCTGCTGCTGCTGCTGCTGCTGATGATGATGATGATGATGATGATGATGATGATGATGATGATGATGATGATGATGATGATGATGATGATGATGAGTAAGAAGCTGAAGATGAATATGATGACGATACTTACAGGGAGGAGGAGGATGAGGAGGAGGAGGAGGAATAGGAGGAGGAGGAGGAGGAAGAGGAGGAGTGGAAGTAGGAGGAGGAGGAGAGCGAGAAAATGGGGATCAAGAGGAGAAAACTTCTTGCGGCCCTCTTGGGGCTTCCTGGGGGCATCCTGGGAGCTTCCCCAATGCATTCTTGGGGGCCTCTTTGGGGCGGGCCTCTTGGGCGCCTCCTGGGCGGTCTGACGTAGCGGGTCGTGGTCCGTCTGACGCCTATGGAGGCCGCCTTTGGGGCCTCTCTAGGCCGCGTTGGTGCCATCTATGATCGGTGCATGGCCGTCTTGGGGCACCCTTGGGAGCCCCTTTGGCGATCTGTGGGTCCTTTTGGGCTGACTTTGGGCCCTCTTGGGGGCCTCTTGGGCTGTCTTGGAGCTATCTTGGAGGAGGCCTCTTGGAGGCTTCTTGGGCCGTCTTGTTCGCTCGGAAGCCCGAACATGCCAGAACCTCATTCTTTTTCAAACATTTGAGGAGCATCAATGGGTTTGGCCTCCTCGAGCTTTCCTGGAGGGCCTCCTGAAGACCTCTTGGGCCGTCTTTGGGGCTTCTTATTCGTTCTTGGTGCTGTCTTGGGAGCCTTTTGAGCCGTATTGGGCCATCTTGGGCCATCTTGGCGGTCATCTTGGCTGCCTTGAAAATTGTCCTAGAGGCAATGAGGCATACAAGAAGGCCTCAAGACAGATCAAGAGGCCTCCCAGACGGCTCAGGAGGTCTCTAAGAGGCCCTCCGGGAGAGCCCGAGGAGGCAAAACACATGGACGTTCCCGAGGTCTTGAAGTCTTTTGAGGTGACCGCCCAAGGAGCCGTCTCTTGGCCGTCTTGCTCCTCTTGGAGCGCTTCAAGGCCGTCTTGTGGGGCCCTTTGTGGGGGCCCATTGGCGATCTGTAGGTCCTCTTGGGTCGACTTGGGCCAACTTGGGGCCCTCTTGGGGGCCCCATGGGCTGTCTTGGAGCTATCTTGGAGGCATCTTGGAAGCCTCTTGAGCCGTCTTGGGTGGTCGGAAACCCGAACGTAACAGCTAAAGCAAATCATTGGCTTGGGCTCCTCTCGGGCTCTCTAGGAAGGCCTCTTGCAGCTTCTTGAGCCGTCTTGGATGCCTCTTTGGAGTCCTCTTGGGCCGTCTTCGGGCCTCTTGGGCCGTCTTCGGGCCTCTTGAGCTGTCTTGGGCCAGCTTGAATCGCTTCATTGTCGTCTTGGCTGTCTTGGAAGCTGTCTTGGAGGCCATCTTGGCCGTCTGAAGGCCGGAAAAGACCCTCCGAAAGCAATTTCTGAGGGGACGGTTTTCGAGTCTTGCCTCCCGGAGGGGTGGGGGCCCTGGAAAAGTAGAAAAAACACCTTCTAGGCAACAGACGAGTATTCTAACTCGCGCACTCCGTGCAGGAGACTGTTTTTTGTGGGGGTCCAGCGATATACCGGGTTATCGGTCTCGCCCCCCCCCCCCGGGATAACCTCTCCTTGTTGGTTGAGCAAGGTCCGGGGCTGGGGGGCGCAGGGAGCTCATAGGGAGCGCTGTGTTCAATGGCGCGGTGTTGTGCGCAACAGCATGCTGGTGTTTGAATATACGTTGGTGAAACGTTGAGGCTTGGAGTGGCAGGGGGAGACGACGACTTCGACGACGACGAAGACGGCGGCGGCGGCGACGGCGACTGCGACGGCCGACGTCGTCCATCGGCATCCAGAGGTGCACGTGAGCAGCGTGTGCACGGGCCTTACGTTGTGCGCAGGCAGCGAGGCGATTTAGTGCACGCATTTTGATGCTGCTGCAGCAGGATCTGTTGTGTACGCAGGCGTTGTCAACGTTGTGGTGCACGCAAGCGTAAGTGCACGCAGGCCACGCGGGGCAGGCGGGCATCGTGATGCATCCAGGCATTATGCTTTCGAAGAGGACTCTATAGACGGCGCCCGCATCGTCGCAGTACCCACAGCAGCATCGTCGCAGCATCGTTAGCATATGTAGGGGTCGCAGCACTGGTGCGCGCGGGCATATGCAGGGCTGTCCGCGGCGCGAAGGTTAGGTTATCGGCCAGCCCCTCCCCCCCAGAATAATGCAGGTCAGGTTATCGCCGATACAAGCACTCTTCAGGCATGGTGGTGGATTCTGTAGAAGCGCATTCAACCTGTGACCGCAATCAATGGGGATGTGCACAGGTTTGTATTGCTCTTGATTGTGTCGTAGTGCTTCGTATTTTTTTGCATTACTTTGCATTGCAGTGCTTTGCATTGCCAGGCAACGCAAGTACTGCACCACATGTATTGGACTAGCACGGTTTGCTACAAGACTGTAGATCGCTCATGGATTGCGACCAGTATGGATGAGGACCAGGAAGGGAGTGGGAAGGTCTTGGAAGAGAGCGATAGAGAGAGAGGTAGTCTTTTTCCCTACCTAGGCTCTGCCTAGAGGGTTCTTACTCTGTTTGCTTAAATGGGGCCGGGCAGTGGGGCTCGCCCCGGGCGGTTCCCCCAGTTGCGCCCCCTGGGTTCCCCCAGCCTAGATTAGCTTAGCTTAGCTTAACTTAGCTTAGCTTATCATATCCTAGCTTAGCTTAGCTTATCTCATCTTAGCTTAGCTTAGCTTAGCTTAGCTTATCTCATCTTAGCTTGCGTTAGCTTAGCTTAGCTTAGCTTAGCTTAGCCTAGCCTAGCCTAGCTTAGCTTAGCTTAACTTAGCTTAGCTTAGCTTAGTTTATATCAGCTTAGCTTAGCTTAGCTTAGCTTAGCGCAGTGCAGCATTAGCATAGCACATCATAGCACAGCATATCGTATCATAACATAGCGCAGCATATCATAACATAACATATCATAGCATATCATAGCTTAGCATAGCACACCATATCATATCACATCATGTCAGATCATCGCATAACATGACATATCATGGCATATCATAGCATAGCATACCATCGCGCAGCATAGCATAGCATATCATAGCATATCATAGCGCAGCATATCATATCATAGCATAGCCTAGCCTAGCATAGCCTAGCATTGCATAGCATAGCGCAGCATATCATAGCATATCATAATGTAGCATATCATAGCATAACATAGCATAGCGCAGGGTAACATAGCATATCATAGCCTAGCATAACATAGCGCAGCCTATCATGCCCTAGCATAGCATAGCATAGCATAGCCTAGCGCAGCATGGCGGAACATAGCGCAGCATAGCATAGCATATCATAGCATAGCATAGCGCAGCATGGCATAACATAGCATAGCATAGCGCAGCATCAAAGCAAAGGCAAAGCAACAACAGCAACAGCAGTGCTGAACAGCCTGCTGTCGCTGGGTGCACAGCAAAGCAGTGCTGAACAGTCTGCAGCAGTGCAAGCAGTGCTGAACAGCCTGCAGCACTTGCAGGAGCCGCGAGCAGTGCTGAACAGCCTGCTGTCGCTGGGTGCACAGCAAAGCACGACAAAGCAAAGCAAACATAACGAAGACAAAGAGCTTAGCTTAGCTTAGCCTAGCCTAGCTTAGCTTAACTTAGCTTAGCTCAGCTTAGCCTAACTTAGCTCAGCTTAGCCTAGCGCAGCGCAGCGTTAGCTTTAGCTTAGCTTTAGCTTAGCTTTAGCTTAGCTTTAGCTTAGCTTTAGCTTAGCTTTAGTTTCGCATCAGCTTAGCTTTAGCTTAGCTTTAGCTTAGCTTTAACTTAGCTTTAGTTTAGCTTTAGTTTAGCTTTAGTTTAGCGTTAGCTTAGCTTTAGCTTAGCTTTATCTTAGCTTTAGCTTAGCGTTAGCTCAGCTTTAGCTTTTCTTTAGCTTAGCTTTAGCTTAGCTTTAGCTTAGATTTAGCTTCGTATCAGCTTAGCTTTAGCTTAGCTTTAGCTTAGCTTTAGCTTAGCTTTAGCTTAGCTTTAGCTTAGCTTTAGCTTAGCTTTAAGCTTAGCTTTAAGCTTAGCTTTAGCTTAGCTTTAGCTTAGCTTTAGCTTAGCTTTAGCTTAGCTTTAGCTTAGCTTTAGCTTAGCTTTAGTTTAGCTTTAGCTTAGCTTTAGCTGCTTAGCTTTACTGTTACTACTAATGCTGCTTTCCTAGGGGCTCCAACTCCTAGGTAGGGTCGCACTGGGATAATTTTTTGTCGCCTCGCTCTCTTTAGTGATTGCGTGGATGTTCGAACCCCCTAGCGAAGAGGACCCTTTCGTCAAAAGGGCCTGGGAGCACATCGTTCCAGACGGAGCCACTCGGCGGACCTACCCGTGGGGCATCCAAGACATCGATGCGGACGTGGTCAGGGGTCGGGGCGCGGGGGTGAACGTGTATGTGCTGGACACTGGCATTCTTACAACCCACGTCGAGTTTGGCGGCCGGGCATTCGCTGGGTTGGACATGGCTTCCACGGGGACCTACACAGTGTGCACGCCCAGCAGCACAACGTGTGCTGCAGACTTCCATGGACACGGCACCCACTGCGCGGGCACGGTGGGTTCCTCGACATATGGCGTCGCGAATGGCGCGACCTTGTGGGCAATGAAGGTCCTCGACGACCAAGGCGAAGGCTTCACAATGTGGTCCATTGTTGCCGAACAATATGTTTTGACGTCTGGTTTAAGGCCGGCAGTGGTCAGCATGAGTCTTGGAGGCCCCGGCGCGGTCACATCGGAGCAGACCTCGATCAACGCGTTGGTGGCCGATGGCGTGACAGTAGTGGTTGCTGCCGGGAACCAAAACGATGACGCGTGCAACTATAATCCGGCCTGGATCCCGTCGGCGATCACGGTTGCATCTTATGATTCAGCAGGGGCCAAGTCGTCCTTCAGCAATTACGGCTCTTGCATCGATGTCTGGGCTCCGGGCACGTCCATCAAATCGACGTACATCGGCAGCAACACCGCAACGGGTATTTCTTCTGGCACGTCCATGGCCTGTCCGCACGTCTCTGGGCTCGCGGCCATCATGTACGAGGACAACCCAACAGCGGGATCCATGACCGATTCACAGAGGTGGGCTCTCCTGACGGCTTCGCAGCGCACTGGCTATGTCACTGGAATTCCTGCGACCCCGGCCACTGTCAACCTGGTGGCCTTGGCACCCACGCCAGGAACGCCGGCAACTCCGTCACCGACGCCCAGCCCGACGCCCAGCCCGACGCCCAGCCCGACGCCAAGCCCGACGCCCAGCCCGACGCCAAGCCCGACATCTGGCGCGACATTGTTAATGAAGCTGAAGGCGGGCTCCAGCACTTTCCAGTTCGACTCCAGTTATTGGACAGATGGCAGTTCGGTGTTGAACGAAGCCAGCGGTGCTTCGAGCAGCGACTCTGACGACGAGGATGTCAAGATGTCGGCGTTCAACACAGTTTCGATCTCTGCCCTCACGTTGTGCTACAAGACGTTGGACAACTGCTACACTTACGAACTGGGCGCGACGTACACCAGCGCGCAATCGCTTTTCAGCTCGGGTTTCATCCGCAGCCTCAACATGGGTTATGGCTCTGGAACCGCTGCCGAGGGAAAGAAGGCCTGGACCGATTTGTTTCTGCCGCCAGGAACGGCCACCTGGTACGACGACTTCTGGAATGGGAACGGAGGTGGCAATTGCGATATGCAGCGGCCGGGAATCAACACCCAGTGCAATGATAACAACTGGGCCCGCATCGGGTATTGCGTGAACCTTCCTGACCAGAGTTGCCAGTCCTCTGACGGCAGCGATGCCGACTCTCCTGTAGGGATCGGGCTGAAAACGCAGAACTGGCCCAACAATGTCAACGCCCCTTTCGGTGAGTACTTCATACATGGCGCCGGGTCGTCTGGGGTGCAGAGCTTCCAACACCAAGCATGGCTTTTTGCAGGATCGGGCCCTGCTCCTGGCGGAGCTGCTGCCACCGGTGATCCCCACCTTCAAAACATTCACGGTGACCGGTTCGACTTGATGAAGGCGGGTAGCCATGTTCTGATCAACATCCCTCGTGGAATGAGCGCTGAAAACGCTTTGCTTCGCGTCCAGGCCGATGCGCGCCGACTGGGAGGACATTGCGCGGATATGTACTTCCAGGAGATGAACATTACGGGGTCGTGGGCAGATGCGAAACAGGCTGGTGGGTATCACTACAGCGTGTCGCAGTATGAGGTCAAGACTCCCGAATGGGTTACTCTGGGTAAAGTTGAGCTGAAAGTCGTGCATGGGCATACGGATGGTGGCCTCCGCTACTTGAATGTGTACGTGAAGCATCTAGGGCGAGCAGGGTTTGCTGTCGGAGGTCTTCTGGGAGACGATGACCACGGGGACGTGATTGTTCCTCCAGAGGCGTGTGCCAAGCGTCTGTCCCTGGTGGACGACGTGCCCGCGGACAAGACGCACAAAACCAATGTGTTCTCAGTCGCAGAGGCAAGCCTGGCGTGATCGTGCGCTATGATGCGCCCGCTCATCAGTCGAGCGACGCAGGACAATGTGGGCCACCAGGACTTCCCTTCGCCGCTCAGCCGCGGTCTGGCCCTCCCGGCGCGCCCACTGGTGAGTTGCTGGTCCATGTATCTGCCAGTCCACAGATGGTTGCGTAGGCTCCTCGGCTTGTTTCTGCCAGCGACACTCGACGATGACACTCTTGTTTCTGTTCCGGTTCGATGAAACCAAATCAATTCAAAGAAGCAGGGCGGCAACGATGCGGCAACGGGGCGGCAACTGGGCGGCAACCAGGGCGGCAATGGTGCTGCAGCGGTGCGGCTGTGCGGCGGCAGCGGGGAGGCAGCGGGCGGGATCTGTGCGGCATCGAGTCGAACAGTTGGAAGTCGCATCCAGAATCTCGCAAACAGGGGTAAGACCCTGTAAGTGCAAGCGCCTTTTTTCCGGGAAACTCTAGACGCTTCGCGTAACCCCACCAGCCCTGCTTCCCGCACTCGTGCGTTCTGCTGCCTCGGGACTGCGGCTACGGCCACCCTGGGATTTCGCAGCCTGCCAACGCTCTCGCCTCGTCTCGGCATTAATTCGACCTTGACCGACGGTCCTTGAGGCCACCCTGGTACTCACGCAGTTGTCCAGGGTTGCGTCCATGCGTTGATTTCGGCTTCTGGCCCGGGTCGTCGTGTGTCCCGACTTCCTGGTGCTCCCGACGCTATGCATACTTGCGCGCTGGCAGTTCGACTCAGTTTCAGCTGCCCCCTCACTCGCCGGTCCGCCGCTGAGCTGCTGCGTGAGGTCCCGGTTAGCCGCTGTAGGTGTGGCCACCGTCCGTCGTTTTAAGCTAATTCGTCGCTGCGTGCCCCGCTTTGACCGGACTCGCCGCCGGCGCGCTCGCCCGCGGCCGCTGACTAAAAAGTAACCCCACCAGCCCATCCCGAGACGATGCCCAGAGGAGTTGCCTTGATCAGGGAAGTGGGCAGCACAAAGAGGAAGGGTCCCTATTGGAGCGCTCTTGAGACACTCTTGGGGGTATTTTGCAGGCCTCCTGGGCGCCTCTGGGGGCCTCCTGGGCCTTGGGGGCGCTCTTGGGGCCATCTTGGAGGACATCGATCAAACAAGAGGGGAGCTTTAACTAGCCCTGCCCATCGGGAACCCCAGAAGTCGCCTCTTGGGCCGCTCTTGGAACGCTCTTGGGAGCTCTTTGGGACCGTCTTGGGGCTCTCTTGAACCCCCTCTGGAGCCCTCGCGGGTCATCTTGAAGAGACATCTTGAGGCCTCGGATGGCCATCGGAAGCGACAGGGCGTCAACACAAAAAACATTGATGCTCTCTTGGGTTTTGGAAGGAATTGTGCCTCTTCGGGGTCTCCTTGGGGAGCTCCTTGGCCACTTGGAGCCATCTTGGAGCGGTCTTGGGGCCTTTCGGAGCATTTTGGGAGCCATCTTGAGGCATCTTGGGGTATTGAGCCATCTTGGAGCTCATCTGGGGCTCTCCGAGGCGCTCTTGGAGCCACCTTGGGCGAACACGTACCCTCTGACACCTCGCGGGGCGCCCTGTCCAGGTCCAGGGGTGGGTGTCTGGGGAGGGGTCAAGCTACCCACCCGCCCGCAAGCCGCCTAGCTCACTCCCACCCGCCCTCCCGACACATAGGCAACACCCGAGCTTGAGCATGTTCAGCAGTCGTCTTTGGATGGACAGCTACTGGGAACCCACGCCGACCCCAGGTGCGCGACGCTTGGGCGAGGTGCGCTATGCGTGCCAGGGGCGCCACGCGCGCCAGGCACCCCTGGGTGGGACCCGAGCGTGCCAGGCACGCCTTGTTCGCCAGATGCGCCGCGTGCTCCGAGTGCGCCAAGTGCGCCTGCGCACGTGACAGCACGCATCGGGAAACATGTCGGCCCCCGCCATCATTGTCGAAAACCAATGCCCATCGTTGTGTCTGGTGGGCCTGCGAGAACCAGGCCACGCGCCACCACCTCCGCCGTCCCTGTTAAAACCATTCGACAGTGATCGCGGGTTGGCCGCGCATGATCCAGATTCAGCCGCGAGGTGCATGTTGTATTGTTTTTCTTAGGGATTGTAGCCTGCCCACAGCAGGGGAGATGCAGACACCCACGCCGTCCCTGCCAACAAAAGGACAAAGTGTTTGCGGGCCTCACGAACACGACTCAAGATTTTGCCCCAAAGTGTATTTGGCATTGTTTTTTTGACGGGGATGTTGAGGGGGGCGCATCGGGTTGGTCGCGCATGCTCCAAATGTGGAGGCAGAGTGCGGTTTGCATGGTTTTTTGACAGGGATGGTGGGGGGCGGGCCCGCATGGAGTCGGCATGGTTCTTGGTTGGCCGCCGGTCGGGTGGGGAAGGGGAAGTATATTAACAAGGAACAGTTATAAACCCCTCCCCGAAGGGGAAGAGGTGCAGATGGAAGACAAAACATCCTAGACCACGTACGCCCTAAGAGGCTGGTGGGATGATGAAGGAAAGTGCGCAAGGTGATCGCATTCTTATTCCTTGTTTTGCCGATCGTCGCAGGCCCTCGCCCCCCCCTGGAGTAGATCTTGGCTGTTTTGGGCTCCTGTTTTTAGCAGGTGGAGTCTCCCCCGTAGGATGCACTGCCGCAAACACTTGCATTGAGCAGAGGCCCCGAGCCAGATCCCCCCCTCTCCCCCTCTCTTCCGCCCAATGTCGAGACGCCGACGCAGAAGACGCCCACGCATGGACAGCGTGGGGGGTCCTTGGATCTGTGCCTGTTCCTGGTGTGCACGCAGCGGGCGAGGGCCGCAGGCCCGCTCGGGCCCCGAGACGACCACGGCGGAGGGCGCCGACGGTGCCCGGGGGTTGGCAGCGACGGGGGCCCATGGCCAACGGGGGTCCGTCAGAGCGCCGCACCCTGCGGGATCCTGCAGAGCCACGGTCGCACTGGCCCGGGTTCGGGCGCAGGGTCTCCCAGGATCTTGCCGGGTCTCGCAGGATCCTGCAGAGCCTAACTCACCCGGGTCTGCAATTGACCCGGGTCAGAAGGATCCCCGACGAGGGAGGCGTGCCTGAGTCAGTTTGGCTTCGTCCGTCGCTGCGCGCGCGGCCGCAACGCCAAAGAAAAGTGCGTGCGTGCGTGCGTGCGTGCGTGCGTGCGTGCGTGCGTGTGTGTGTGTGTGTGTGTGTGTGTGTGTGCGTGTGTGTTGCGTGTGTGTGTGTGTGTGTGTGTGTATGCCAAAGCAAAGGGAAAGGTCCCCCGCCACAGGGGAAAGGCAAGTGTCCCGCCGACACGTCCTGGCCCAGCAACGATCACAGTCGCCAGCGCTGGTCTGCCTCGAGCAGCCACCGCTGGTAGCTCCCCCATGGCTGGCACTGTACCGCGACCTGGTCTGAGTCCAGTGTCCATGGGCCTGGTAGTGGTTTACCTGGCCTACTATACCTCCGTCTCGCCCTGTTCCCGCGCGGCGCTCTCTTCGCAGCTTTGCACCCATTGGGTGCCCCTCCCGCGTGTCTCCAGCTTCCGCTCGGGTCTATGCTTCTCCCGCCGCTCGGCCTCCCTGGCCTTGCGGCTGCCGCCTCCGCTGTGCTCCCCCTTCGCCCTGCGCCGCCGCGCTGCTCCTTTTCCGTGCCCCTCGCCGTCGCCTGGGGCGTCGCCTCTACGGCTTCACCTGCCGCCGCGTGCCCCCATCGCCATTTTCGGTTCCGTGGCGGGCATCGTCCTGTACCCCACGTCCGTGAAGTTCGCAGCCTGGCACGTCAACGTGTGGGACTTCTGTGTCGCGTCGTTGACCTATCTGGCCTTTTCTTCACGTGTATTTTCTGGGTGTCCATCAGCCCTGAGGTGAAGGGAGTGTTCTTCCAGGGGTGCTATTGTGTCGTGGCTCTCGTGTCTTCCGACTTCCAGGCGTACCCCATCTTTAACACCTTCGGTTCCAAAGCGGGCATCATCCTGGACCCCACTTCCATGAAGCTTATGGCCTGGCTCGACATCGAGGGGGGCTTCTCGTGCCGTGTCGGGGTCCTCTTCAAGGTTTGCGTATTTGGTGTTCTTCGCAGATGGCATTTTGGTCTTCACAACAAGTGCGCTCAGTGCTTGGCCTTCGCCCTGCAGGTTCTTTTCGTGGAGTTCGGGTCCATAGGCGGCGGGGCTGCCCCCCCCCAAAAGGCTTCCCGGTGTCTGTCGCCGCGCCTTTGCTGGCCCCCTGCCACTACAGCGTGGCGGATTTTTCCTCCCAGGCAGGTCGCCTGGCAGTTGTCTATATTCTCCAGGTGCTTCTGTTCAGGTATTACTGCTCGTCTGTGTGGCGCGGGCGTCCCGTGGTGGTTTCTTCTTTCCCGAAGGGCGCCTCGGGATCTCACTGGATGGGCCACGTTCGCCGAGGCATTGGCCTCTGCAACGGATCGGCTAAAATCGTTGTCTGTGTGCTCGCTCTCTGGGATCGTGCGGGCGTTGTAATGCCATCGCCGTGCACCCTCCTCCAGGCGTGTGTCGCCCCGCTCCTCTGCTTGATATGTCATCCCAACCTGGTGTGACTGGGGTTGAAACGAAACAGAACAAACATAGTGCCGGCAGGCGGCCCTGGCTGCCGCTGGCCTGGGTCTCCGTTCGCCTGCCTGGTTCTCAGGCCGGCCTCTCGACCGTGCGCCGGACTACGCTGCGAAGGGGGCTGCGCTGCACTGGACTACGCAGCGCGCACCGGGCGTGTCGCTGCCTCGTTGCCCTGGCGCCTTGCACTGCCCTGCCCCCCCCAGTGCCTCGTAGGTATCCAGATCTCGGCGCCCGCCCGCTCACCGCTGGTGCTCCCAGCACCGCGCCGCTCCCTTGTTGGCGTGGCTCTACCTCTTCGGCCATCGTCCTTCGCCTTCACGCCGGCCTGCGCTTGCCGCGCTCAGTGCAGCGCACTCGTGTCTGCCGGCGCTCCGCCCTTCTCGCCGCCCGCCGCGCCTCGTAGGTCGCCAGATCTCGGCGCCTCGCCCCTCCGCTGGGTTCCGCTCGCCCTCCCACCTGCTGGCACTCCCGGCTCCGCGCCGCTCCCTCTGATGGCGTGGCTCTGCCTCTTCGTCCTCTGTCCATCGCCTTCATGCCGGCCTGCGCTTGCCGCGCTAGTGCAGCGCTCGCGGCAGCCTGCGCTCCGCCCTTCACGCCTCCTGTGAATAGAACCCGTGTAATACCTCATATATACTCCTTATCCTCACCTCTCCTGCGCCTGGCCGTTTGGGCTCAGGTATTGGGACAGATCGATCAGACCTTTGATCGTGCAGGAGGGAAAGACATCCATCTATCCCTCCTTCCCTCTACCAACGGATCAGGGTTCTGTACCCTTGTACTTCAACCCCTTTCACAGGTTATCAGCCCTTTAAAGTCACTGTTCATCGAACCCCGCGTCGCGATCTCGCGCGCGGCCTCGATGGAACCCAAGCGGCGCATGCGCCGTAAGGGGTCCATCGGGGCCTCGCGTCCGAGCTCTCCGACGGCGCGACGGCTCGGTGACGAGTTGGAGAGCCTTAGTGCGGACTGTACTGGTGTCCCAGGTACCCCTCCCAGCTCCGACGGACCCGAGGCGCGGCTAGCTGCTGAACTTCACCGCAGCGCCGCCCGCGGGGGGACAGGAGAAGGAGTAGGAACAGGTAGGAAGGAGTTTCACACGCCTACCTTCGATCCTCCATCTCCTCCTCAGTCGGGAGCAATCCCAACTGCGTCAGGCGAAAGCCTCACTGGTCCTGATACTCCAGGGCGCTTTCGCGCTAACCGCCGATGGACCTCAGGTGCTGGTACACCCAGCCCTGCGACCGTTCCTGTTGCGGAGCACGTAGCCACCTTCGAGGAACTCAGTAGACCAGTGGCGGCACAGCCGCAGACGCAGTACCCCAAGGTATCATCGGATGAGACACCACACACACACGGTCCTAGTCGCAGCTCGTCCGCGCGCAACCGTCGTGGGGCCCCGGGCCCATGCGGCGAGAGTAGGTCGAGCCCGCGTACTGCCTCTCAGAGGCCAAGCACTCCTCGCGAGAGGGGGCAAAGGGAAGCCTATGCTCCCCACCTCTCCATCTCAGACGACCAGCTGGCGGAAACGTCCGCCGCAGGTGAAATAGCTGAGTTCAGAGACCAGGTTGAAACCTTCGTGTCCAGGCAATACTCTGGACTACTGCAGAGCGTTCAGACGAACGCTGCCAATGCTGCAGCCATACGCCAATATCTTGACGGCGCCTTAGGGATCATCGATTCCAGGATTGCCGAAACTCGACGCATCATAGGTGAACTGCAGTACCAGGTTGATCGTGAGGTGTCGCACTCAGGTGAACAAACGGCGATGGTCGAGAACCTGCGCAACTACCTAGCGCAGATGGAGCAACAGCTTGTGCTCGTACGCGACACAGGCGTTGCAGCAGTCAGGATCCTCCACGATGAGATCCACGACCAGCTCCGCAACCGACCAACACCAGCCGAGGCCACCGACCTTGGCGACGTTCAGTTTCAGATCAATGATCTTCGATCCCACATAGACCACACTACGGCGACGCTTCGCGACGAAGCACAAACCAACTCGTCGAACCTGATCGACATGTTGCAACGTACTGAGAGAGCCATCACTCAAAGGCTTGATGCGACCAACGCTGTCGTGCAGCCACTCGCTAACCGGATCTCTGACATCGAGCAGCGTTTTTCTTGCGTACAGGACGCCCTGGCAGAGTTGCGTGTCGGACGAGCCCAGACTGATCAGCTGGTTTCTCTTTCCTCCCACGGTTTACGATTTCGCCCGCCTCACTGACAGGTTGCAGGAGGTTGAGAAGGCGGCGGGCCACGCGCAGTTGGAGCTCTCCCAGGTTATTCGTGAGAGAGATACTGAGAAAGTACGTGTTGAGGGGCGCCTCGCACGTCTGGGAAGCGAGCTGGAGGCGCAGGGCGCCCGTCTCCGAGCCTACGAGCAACGACTTGATCGGTGCTCGCAACGTTCTCGGGATACTGATGAGTACACGCGCCAAAAGGTGGCCCAGATACACGAAGACATGGCGAGCTGGACAAATCAGCTGATCGACCACACCAACGACACCAGTCTTCACCTTCGACCTGCAACCGACCTGCACAGGCCGACGGCAGCGTCCGCCGAAGCACCACAAGCTTCTGCAGGACAACAACGACGTACGTCACCAGGAGCAGCCTCTGCGGCAGCTTCAGCACAGACACGCCATGTGCTTCCTGTGCGCATAGAACCGACTACTGACGGTGTACCGATACCCTCACAACCATTGTCTGCGGTTTCGGTCAATACTACTACTCCCATCAAGGAACCAGACACCGTCCGAGTCCCTGTCTTGCCTAAGATTACGCAGCTGCTCGAGTGGCAGCAAAAGGTACGGAAGAACTTTGGCGCCGCCTCAGGGCGACCATCCAAAGCATATGCCTTCCTATGCGTGGCTGAACAACCCGAGTGTACCTTCGAGGACTTACAAGACAGCGGAGACTCTGAGAGCATCGATTGCAAACTCGCTACCGCTCTGAGCGACATCTTATCCTCAGACTTGCGCTACCAATTCAGGCTCATCGAACCAGAGAACACAAAGCAGGACGCATGCTCAAATGACGCCATATCTACTGGCACATCCTACAGTCCCACAGAGTGACAGAGGTTGATGACGACCTGCACGACTTCGAGCGCCTTAAAGAACTGAGGATGAGAGATGAAGAACGTTTCATTACTGACTGGGACGCTTTACTATTGGAGTGCCGATAAGCACCCGACCCAAAGATTTTGGAATCTCTGTTTCGTACGCAGATTCGGAGACATGCCTGGATGAAACAAGACATGTATGAGTACCAGCGCATGAAGTCCAGCGACCCGAATCGTACCTATGATTGGCTCCGACAGCGCGTCCTGGACGTGGACGTACTGGAGCTCAAACAATTGGAGAAGAACCAGCAAAAGTTACGGTACGGACATGAGACACGTTCTCAAGTCAACGTGTGCGCTGCCTGGAAGAAAGGCAACTGTCGCAATGGTGAACGATGAAAGGCTTTGCATACCTATTCCAGGGATTGGAAGAACAACATATCTTCCAGAGCATCGTCCGCTGGTGGCAACTCCCGCCGCAGCGTGTCAACCCCTGCGAATCACAAGAAGCCAGCGTCGAAACCATTTTGCTTCGAGTTCGCCAAGCGCAACACATGCAACAGAGGCGACAAGTGCAACTTTCCACACGTTGCGCAGTGTAAAGACTTCGCACAGAACAAGTGCACTAAGGGCGACAAATGCAAATGCGCTCATCTTACGCCTGGTGCGAAGACTCCCGAGCGAAGCCCGAGTCGACCACGGACCTCCAGTCAGGATAGTCGTGGCCGACCACCATCCCGCGGATCAGGAAGCCAACGTTCTTCACAACGCGGGGGGTTCCGCTACGCAGACGACTCGCGCCGTGGACGTGGCAACCGACGCCGCTACGACCGATCTCGTTCATCCTCCAGGAGGTCTCCAGACTCTCGCAGTCAGTCGAGAAGTCGTTGCGACATATCTTCGGGATCTACCTCCCGAGGACGAGACAACCGTGGCGGCGGACGTTGCAGCCCACGCGGCCGTGATATATCATACGGTAGTGACAGAGGACGTGGCAGACGTTCCACGAGCCGTGGTTCGTCCCGTGGTTCTCCCCACGCCAGAGCACGTTCTCCAGCCAATTCTCGACGTTCACGCCGTTCCGACCGCAGTTACGTCATTCGTGACAAGACCCTCATGGCCAACACTAAGGTCACTACGACATCTACCAAACCACGCCGTCGAATACGCTTCGACACACGTAATGTGGAATACTACCTACATACCGTATCTGGCAGGGCCAGATTGGACAAGTGGAAGGAGATGCCGAACGAGGGTGACATTGTCAATGTACCAGACCCGCTACCACAACGATGGTGGGACCAGAGTGCAGAAGCTCTACGAGAATGTCAAAAAGAGGCACAGCTGTGGTACAAAGAACTATACGACTACCGACACAACAAGGAGTCGGTGGTCACACCAACTGCGATCCGAGAATACGACGACGCTGTCAAGCAGTCATCAAAGGGAGCCCAGACGAAGACAACTACGATGCAAGTCGACCCACCACGCTCGACTGCTGCATTGACTCGATCTTGCGTTCTCGACAGTGGTTCTGCGCATCATATTCAGGGTAAACATGAACTGACGCAGACCGAATCGGATCGCATATCTATTCGCGAAGAGCATATTCTGGAAACTGCCAATGGTGATCGTACTGTCAACGAGCACTACGACATACGGCTACCCGAGGTTGGCTTACATAGTTCAGCCCTTGCCTTGCCAGACTGTCCATCTTTACTATCAGTTGGAAATTGATTGAGGTTGATGGCTTTCGGCAGCTTTGGGATCCCGAGCTGGGATACTTGCTTCAGAATCCGGGGGGCCAATGGTATAACATTCCAGTCAACAATAGAGTTCCAGAATTACGACTCGACGACCTGATTCTGATGCCACCACCACGTCTATGCACTTCGTCAGCACCCCGACGTCGTCAGCGCAAGCGTTCATCCGCCCGCTGCAACGACATATGTTGGTGCTGCAAAACTACAGAGCAATCAACAACTGCAGACGAGCTGCGGCCCCACATAGGGACCTGCCCCAAGAGACCACATGTCGGCGAGGAAGGAGGAGCACGGACCGTCACGGTCGAAGAACCCCCCGACACAAATAACGCCGAGCCTAACGTGGACACACCCACCGACTCGCTTATGTCTCAGACGCAGTGTTCTCCTCCAACATGCGGGGGGCTAGCAGATACAGCTCAAGCAGATGCCGACTTACCGACGGAGACGCTCGCACGAGTGCGCCACGACGATGATCGCGTTCTTCCAAACAGACAGAAGAAACCGATTGACCCTATGCATTACATGACCCACAGTCCAAAACACCCAGACTGTGAGATTTGTTTTCGCGCGATGGCGCAGAATGCTCCGTGTCGACGACAGCGCAAGCCACATCCACCGGCAGACCCCACCGACGAGGATACAGCCTACGAGGCTTTTATCCCGAAGAAGTTTGGGGAAGCTCTTACTGCCGACCATATCGTCTTCGCCTCTGACGATGCCGCAGACAAGCACGGCGACAAGTATGCACTTGTTGTCCTGGATAGATACACCGGCATCTTCATGGCTTACCCAGCACTACACAAAGACGCAGCTACCACAAAAGCATCCTGTCAACAGCTCATCGCCGCAAACGATGAGGTGAAGCATATCTACACAGACAATTCTGGAGAGCTTCAGAAGGCTTGCCGCCAACTGGGATGGAGACATGACACTAGTACGCCGCTTCGTCCGCAAACGAATGGATTGATCGAGCGCATCGTCAAGATTGTCATTCTCGGTGCGAGAGCTGTGTTGCATATGTCTGGTCTGGGACATGAATGGTGGAAAGAGGCCATGCAAGCCTTTTGCTGTGGACATATTTTCGTGCATCCATCCACGGGCGTAGCTGCCCTCAGCGAGGAGCACGTCGATAAGACAGCTCATGAAATACGTTTTGGCGAAAGTTTTCCCGGGCACTGCGTTCCATTTGGTACTCGGATCTTCTGGAAGTGCCTCAACCCCGAGATCGATAACGAGACTGCAAAGTTCAAAGAAAACACTCGGGAAGGGTTATTCGTGGGTTACCATTTACACTCTGGTGGACGATGGTCAGGTGATTATCTTGTCTTGGACACGGCTACATACGCCAAGAACCCCGATGGGGAACTGTGTCACGTGCACAGAGTCAAAGACATCATCGTCCCCGATGGCAAGTTCACCTACCCAGTGAAAGAAGGTACTCTGCGACACCACAACCCTGAGGCACACGACGAGATCAAGGCATCTACCTCTCGCCCCTTGGGCGACAAACCAATGCCCGATCCTCCACTTTCCTACCCTAAAGAATGGGATGATCCGTCTATGATGACAACGGAAGACAACATCGCTGATACCCACGCATCGGCCTCTGAAGTCGCTGCACCAGCGCCGGAGCCCGACTACTGGGAACAGCGCGGATATTGCGTCATCAGACATATACGTATTCCACGCAAGAAATTGTTCATACCGACGGACGACGTCATGAACATACCTGTACCTGTTGATCAGCTCGACGTGACACGAGATTTCGAGACGACTTCTACCTTTGAAGGAGAATGTGTTTTTCGCGATGTTTGGGGCGGTGTCGGCGCCAACGACCACAGGGAGTTGAGCGAGCCATGGGCCGGCCTGGTTCGATTCCATGAGCTTCCAAAAATAACGCCAGATGGCAAAATGGTGGTCCGTGGTCGCGAGACACGTGTACAGACTACTGCGCGTCCTGATCACATTCTTCCCGAGCGTTGGAAAACCTTATCTCGTGGACAGCAAAAGAAAGAAATCGAGTGCGGCGAATATGTTGAACGAGCTCGTGAGATTCGTGACCGAGCTGCACTTCGAGTGTGGACAAGACAGGACAAATAGGCCAACAATTTCCGTACCACTACAGCTGGCGGACCCACATGGAATGCTGTGGAACGAAGGATTACGTACGATACTGACAACGGCGCGGTCATCCGTGACGAAAACGTCAAGGGCGTGACGAACAAAGAGATTCTGTATGCCAAACTACCTGGTGGGCCACGTGACATTACTACGGTACTGTACTACCGCCAACCCCCACAACAGCATGCTGGAGACGAACGTGCCTTGGTGCTTGTGGATAGTGAGGGGACCGACTTTGGGGCCATGAACCCGCTTATACGCCAGTTCACCCAGTCGGTAGCAGTACCCACTATGCCACGTGAGACGACATATACACCGGCATACAGAGACAAAATTCCCGATTCCTCATGGCCACGCCCGGCCCTAGTTACCAGAACTTTGAGTAAGAAAGAAGTTGCCGCATAACCACGTGCACAGGAAGCCCTACGAAAAGAATACGAACGACTTGAAAAGAAACAGACGTGGATGTTGGAGACTGTTGCAGAAAAAGCTGATATTGAGTCACAAGCTATTCGCACTGGGACGAAAGTTCATTTCTTCAATATCTTGGAGCAATCTTCGGTCAAACACGAGGAACTTCCGCCTGATCTACGTAAATTCAAGGGCCGAGTGGTGGTTCAGGGCAATACAGGCAAAGCTGAAACTGGTTTGGCCGCCATATTCGCCGACACCGCTTCCAGTGCTTCGCATATTGAGGCTTCCAAACTTTGCGATGCTACTGCATTATAGCCACAATATGTGGGAGAACAAAGTGATGCACCTGGAGCCTACACGCAGGCATTACTATACGGCGACGGACGAATCGATCCAGTTGATACTTGGATTACCATACCCAAATTGCGCCAACCGGCATCCTGGTCAAAATGCAAGAATCCAGTGTGCCGATTACGATTGGCACTATCCGGACACCCTCTTGCAGGTGTCTTTTGGGGACGAACGTGTCGCGCATGCTTGGAAAGTGTTGGTTTTGAGCCCATTCCAGGATGGGAATGCGTATGGAGACGCAACAAACTGGGACTGATACTTTCAGTATATGTGGACGACTTCAAGTTAGCCGGACCATCTAACAATCTACAAGCTGGCTGGGATTCTATCCGCAAAAGCGGTATTGACTTGGATCCACCTACTCCATACTCACAATATCTTGGCTGTGGACAACCGGCATACGATGTACCGCAGAACATCTTCGACAAAAGAATGTCTACCATACGACCTATGTTGCCCGTACACAGTGAGAAAGATTACAATACAGCCAAACAAGTTCGTGGAATTCGATATGACATGCTTGGTTTTACTGATCCGTGCATTGAGCAGTACCTGGAATGCGCTTCCAAGCGCGTCCAGGGGCCAGGGTCTCGTCGGAAACGGTCCGACTCGCCGAGGACTTCGCGATCCAAATCGCCTGTCTCCTCCGGGTCGGTCGCCAGACCTACTAGTGTGCTCAACGCGCGGCCGCGATCATCCAGCCCAGCAAGATCGGTCAATACACCGTCTACTACAACAGAATCCATACCAGTCACATACGATGACCTACCTGACGCCAAAACCCCTGGCATCGAGGACACCTCCTTCACCGATTCCGATTACTCCGACGAGGGCATCCTTGGCCAGGACGCGGCGAGTGTATTGATGAAGATTCTCTACCTGGCACGTTGCTGTCGTTTCGATCTTTTACATCCAGTATGTATGCTAGCCAGAGAAATTACCAAATGGAAAACCACGTGTGATAAACGTCTACATCGATTGATATGCTACACCAAGACGACGCGTACACATGGTTTACACGGATGGATCGGCGATTCGGCAGACAAGTTATCCATCATGCTCTTCACTGACGCCTCGGTCGCCGATTGCATTGCATCTTCCAAGTCCACTACCGGCGTCTTCGCCGCGCTTGTTGGACCTAATACGTTCTTCCCGGTCAACGTTGTGTGCAAGAAACAAACGGTTGTATCGCACTCATCTACAGAATCCGAGATCGTTGCTCTTGACTCAGCACTACGACTGGAAGGACTACCACTACTCTCATTCTGGGAAGCCGTGGTGGGAGTTGCCAACACATGCAAAGAGAAGAATACTTGCCTGGGTTGCCAGGGACGCGCCGACACGGCGACGTGTCCGACATTGGCCGCCAAAAAGAAGAGGCGAAAGCCATCGCCTCGCAAGGCGCCCCCCACAAGGGGATCTTCTCCTAGCCGTAGGCAACTACCGCTGAAGACGGAGTTACCTACGCCTCCAAAGAGGCGTACGATATCCCATGACGGTGCCGTATTGCACGTGGATCCAGAACCTGCTCAGGAGATCAGCTCTCCCAAAGTGCGTCTTATCGTCCTCGAGGATAACCAGGCCGTGATCAAAACTGTCCAAAAGGGACGTGCACCAGCACTTCGTCATCTCCATCGCACTCATCGTATCAACCTGGGTTGGATATGTGAGACATGCCAACTCGAACATATTGAGCTCAAGTATGTAGGTACAAAAGAGCAGATTGCAGACATGATGGCCAAACGTTTTGAGCCAAAGAAAGCAGACCTCTAGAGGGGCCTCTTGGAACACTCGCCCATCTTTCCCGTTACTCCGGTACAGTGTCCTCCAAAGAAACCATGGAAACCACTGCGAGGGCCTAGGGGGCCCGACGGATCACCTCATGTTGCTGAACCTCCAAAACTGGATGGATGTCCGGAAGTATGCAAAACATTACTCACAGAGAAAGAAAGATGGGGCGAGGTAGGCTCAGAATGGGGAATGCAGTGCGTTGGACAAGCCAATCACGAGGGCATATGCGCACGTATGTACCATATTGGTGTAACCGCTGCAGCTCCCGGTTTGTGCACACCTCGTTCAAGAGCACGTTCCCCGCACGGGAGACAATCCCGCCATCCTCCCTCACCTCCACAGGATACAGAGAGGTCTAGGACACTCATTGTGCGTTCGTGCCGCAGCAATTTTACGACTCGAGCTACAAAGCTTACAAGCATCCTGTTCGCCGTGTGCGAGGCGCAAATAAGTGAGATCGGTTCTAATCCCGATACCCCCATCCCCGAGATGGATCAGGCACAGCCGCTCCACCTCGTCGGCTGGCCCATCGGCTGCGACGCCGACTACGACCCGAACGCCGAGGACGACGACCGCGTGGGCTTCACGTACCACGCTCAAACTGGTCGTCCTCGTGATCCTGATGATGGATACATATACATACATCAACGGCGCGCTGATCGCAGTGCAGATTTTGATCTTCGCGTACCCGACGAATCCACTATTCGAGAAGTTGCCCGCTCTGCGTCCGCTGACGTCAAGAGTTGGATCAGCGAAACTGGTGGAACAGTCGGCGGCGACGCCAACTACGAGTACAGCACGATTACGGCTACACCATGGCTGTCTTTCACGAGGGCCATGTGCATGATCTCCAGCCTCTTCACTCGTAACTCGTCTGTGCAAGAAAGTGTTCGTGGCTTACATGATCATTTGAACGCAGTGATCCCAGGAGCACACTGCAAGTGTCCGCCAATGGACCTCACGACGGTGATATTGAAGACGGAGTGGATTATGATTCGCAACGATTGGTCCAAAATTGGCAGTGCAGTACTTGGACAATTTGCCGAGGACAGCGTTCAGGATACAAAATACTACTATGGAAATGGTCTTTGCGCACCCTCCGATGTATACACAGCAATGGATTGACAAGTCCAAGCTACGCTCCTAAACTTGATCGTGGTACGATCAAGTTACCTATACGCCCACCTGGCTTAGCCAGGACATCAGATACTGCGGGACACATTGGCCACGTTGTCGAAGATAATCTTGTCACCGAAATGAGGGCACTTTCCGACATTAACCAGACGAGCAAATTCCGCCGCAAGCTCAGTACATGGCTGACTGCACGCGGAGGCCTTGGAGGTATCGGATCAAACCCCAAGACGGTGGCAACGCCATCCGATCATCCAGACGGCTGGCAGACACTACCAGGGTACGACGAAAATATGACGAGTACTTATCGTGGGCAACCATACGACGAGGGCTCTGTATTCATCGGCGAGGCCCCCACTGAGGTTGACCCTGGTCTTACTCCTGGTACTGATATTGGCCCACTCGAGCTTGAACAAGCAAAGTGCAGCGCGTTTTGTGGTGGTCGGTTGGTTTCTACTCTTCTTTCAGACAACGGGTGGCACTCACTCGTGCAGGAAGACCTGGGACTTCTCCTGCATCATGCCTTCGGTCCATCAGGGCACGCGTGCAACTGGACCAACTTGTACACCGATTCAACATGGATTATGCAGCCCAAGAAAGGATCCAAGGCCGCCAAGCACAATAAGTACCCAAGTCACGGCATCGACGAGCTCAACAGTCCACGAAAGCGAGACCATCTCGCCAAAGTATCAAACGTTGGTCTTGTGCCGTTATTTTTGCCGTGCCTCAATCGCGCGGAATGCATGGGTGGCGCTTCACTCGAGCATTTGTCGACCATTATCCGCGACGACATCATGATGTGGGCATTCTCCTTTGGCAATTACAAAGAATGGTTCAAACAGAACGACGCGCCGATTGGCCAGGATTGCATTCAATTGCCAGAGGCTGGTGGAGACACCCGCTGTGATATGGCACATCTCCGTGAACAGCGTACGCAGACACAGGAGAGCCGTACCACAGCTATTCTCAACAACCAGTTCGAGTCCACCCTAGAGCAGCGCAGCATGATCAACATGATCCGCGAGGCCAGAGGCCTGATGATAATGAGTGACAATGCCTCTATCAAAAAGTGGCGTGAATTAAACGAGGCCACCTGGGAATATTGGGCTAACGACTTTCCTGCATACGTGAAACAAAGGCACTATTGCAGAGGCCTCGATGCCATGGTGGTATGGAGCGCAAACGACATCGCATGTGCCAACCACGGACATAATACCGTGGACATGCGTCGCCACGAGAATCGTGCACCTACTACTGTGCGCGAGCTCCAGCAGTTGGAATGTGAGGGCGGCGTCCCGACGCTTATGCCAGCGCACGTGCAAGTGGATGTATCACGCTTTATTGGTGTGATGTAGTACTTCCGTTGCCCGACGGTTATGGGGCCAGGCAAAGCAGCACAATGGGGCGTGCATCTGAACTTCGATTACCACACGGACGACTTGATCAAGTCGATGCAATCACGTGGTATGACAGTTTTTCCATCAGACCGCTGGGTAGAAGCGTGCGACAGAATTACGCCTCAGGCTTGGCACGCAAAACGGAACAATCACAACCTGGCGATGTTTACGACACAGTTCTGTGACGCAGTATGCTACCGTAATTTCTGTGCTTTGATCCAGTCACTGCCTTCTCAGCCGTATCCATTCAGACCTCCTATCATGACCCCCATCACGGACGAGCAGGCCTACAGACAGGCCAAAGAGATCATGGAGGCTCTTGGCTTTAGAGAGAGGATCACAAACGAATGGGAGATATATCTCAGCCTCACAACGCTGATGACACAGACTGCAGGCGACATGGCTCATTGTGCTTGGATGGCATCATGTGCCGATGGTACGTTGCCAGAATCCATGCCAGCTACCGCAGGTGATCCAGGCATACCTATTCCTGAAATCCCGACACAGCCGCCAGCAATTGATCCTCGCGAGCCGAACAAGGCTATTCCTCATAACGATCCATTTGGTCCTGCATACGACGAGTTGTTCAATTACCTCTTACTGCTGCTCAACGACTACCCTGGGGCATGGGCATCCTGGGATTCAGTCGAGAAATAAGAGCTACTCCACCCCAAGATCATGAAACCAGTTGAAGATGCACATGCTGTTACTTGGGGTGTGTTTGAGCAGTTTCTGAAGCAGATTACCGCTTTGGACGGAGACGATGACGCGACCAAATCACGACTCATTGCAGAAGGCAACAGGTTGAACGCTCACCGTATAGGCCCTGCTGCCGAGAACCAGCAGACCACCGAAGCATGCAAAACATTCTTCAGACAGAATGCATTGGATCGAGTGGCATTGGGACACGATCCTGATGTTCCGACTGCCGTATGGCGCGCGGCGGTTGGGGCGGACCAGCCAGCACCACCAGGCCCATTGCCTGAGCCACTACAGCCTGGCCCGCAACCGATAGCCGTGCCAGAGCCATCAACGCCTGGCCAGCTCCCAAACCGCACGCCAGCAGACCAATCGCCAGCAGAACAGCTCCCGAAAGCCGAGACAGTCCCGATCCCCGACGACGGCACTGACTTAGATGCGATGGAGCTGGAGGCAACTCCTGCCGACGACGACCCTTCTCCACACACGGTGAATTTATTGTCGTGGCAGGACAGCTGCGAGCGTTCCATGTGCGAGGACATCAGCCAGATCGGGACGTTCCACAACGCATGCGCTATTCGAGAGTACAAGCTTCAAGCAGGCATCGTGGATGACCATCCGTACGTTTCCCCTGTATTGCGGGGTACATCCGCGACCAATGGATTTGCTTGCCTGCAGAATGGGGAATGGTTCGATCAATTGCAGCACGACGATTGCGTGATTGCTCACGCTCCCGATATTGCACAATCTGGTTGTTTTCCATAATGGAAGTGGATATCGCGACCACATTACGACGATATGCGTGATGGTCCCGAACTACTTGATGAGTGGCTCGGAGATCCTAAATACATGAGCAAAGACATCACGACGATGTTACGCCACGAGATCCACTACAAGAAATTCCACATCAATCAATTTCACGATCGACGTATCAACATATGGCCGAAGACAACGGATCGTGATTGGAAGATCCCAAGTAATTGGGAATCCTTTCAGGATATGGTCCAATGGAAATTCAGTGAGCGTAAAAACCACAACGGGCCATCCACCGATGCCGCCATCGCGCACTTCAAAAAGGATGGTGAGCAAGATGGGTACCCCGATTGGAATGATTACTACCCGATCTTCATCATTCGTGCGTTCCAAAAACATATTGACCCGCAGAAGAATCGGATTGAGATATACGCCAAACCAATCCCCGAAGGAGGCGGCCCCAGCTGTTTCGATTGGAACAGCGTTATTGCCATTCGATGTGTTGGAGGCCACAGTTGCGTCAATCCACTTTCCAAACCATGGAACATGGGCTGGGAGAGCCTACAAATGGACAGACGTGAAATACCTCCACCACGGCACGACACTCCGTGCTTGGCGCAACATTCTTTAGTCAGGGATCATTCCTGGCTATATCGATCCATCTTCTCAGAGAGACAAGTATTATAAACCATCACCGCGCACGGAGGCATTCTTCTGTTCCAGCACATATATAGACAATGTCCAGAAGAATCCCCACACCTCGGTACAATCAAACAAGTTCAATCACTACAAGAACGAGGTCGAGCTGGTGATCAACATGGAGATTGCCGCAAAAGCTGGTTGCAGATTTTGGTTGGGCGCCCAAGGTGCTATTATGACAGAAGACGTGGTTCCCGCAGCGGCAGTTATTGCAATTCGCCGTCTCCAACCACGTCACGAGCATGGCCGGCAGATATGGCCGGAGGGCCCGGCCTGGGAATATCCGCCATTGGCCGCGAGACAACCATTGAGTAAATACGAAATTTGTGCCGTTCTTCCTGGGCAGGAGTTCATCGATAACCCTCCCGGGATTACACCAGCTGACATGGATCGCGACATGGGCCAGCAGCCAAGGACGCCGTCCGCATCAGCATCGTCGGCTCAGCGACCGATTGCTCCTCAGCTGGGGGCGACCCCTGCTGGCCGCATATCTGACGCCGACGCTCTGGATGAACAAGTGGTCCGCGCTATGATCGACAATTGCGAGCACAATGCAGAATATAAAGAATGGTTGATAGCTATGTCATACTGCCGAGAGGCTCTTCGACCCATCACATCAAATATTACACAGAAAGATTGGAATCGTCGGCCTATGTTTAATGCTGTTCGCATGGGGGACTTCATTGTCACTAAGAATTGGGGATCTACCAATTGTTATCATTATGACAATCACTACCCCAAGGGCAATCACAACACCAAGGTCCTCATGAACAAGGGCCACATATACGGCCCAATCATTCATTTCGGAGTCTTTGACAAGTTCTTTGCGGTACAAATACCTATCCTCAACTACGGCTTACGATGGGTCAACATATGGTACAACGACAGAAACATGCCTCTCAAGGGTGTTGTCTTCGCTTTGCCAGTACGTGCCGACATCGACCCGAGAGATATGAATACTGCGCTGGAAGGACCATCCTCATGCCGCGACAAAATACATCATCATAATACAGATGGTGATCTACCGTATCTCGGAATGCCGAGCATTTCTAAACCACGTATCCCACGTGCGCCGACCAGACGGCCCGCTCCTCGGACACCCGATCCCGAAGAGCTGGTGGCCACACCTGCCGAGGATACTGCTACCGCAGACGATGGGCCCCAACAAAAGGCAGGCCAATCTGCTGACCCTCTGGTTACCGTCATTGTGGATATATCAAACATCCCACTCACTGCCGAGGAGAAATCAGCAAATGACAACATGAGAGCAGATTTATCAGCAGAGATCCAAGCAGATGAGCACGTCGACGCGAGCATCCTCGACAAACTTATCGACCCGCCAGAGGACTTCCTCAACCATCCCGACTACGACCCAGAGGAGGACTCAAAGTGGATCAAGCAATCATATGACCACCGCATATACCGCTGGACGTCGGAGTTGTTGGTGGACTTACTTATGGTAAAGGTGAAACAAATTATTGAGGCGCACACTGGCGCGGACAAGATTGTGGTGGATAAATCAGAGTCACACTTACGATTTGAGATTCAATTTGGGTCCAACATATGGAACGTAGAGACACACTATTTGGATTACAATTATACCCACAAGTGGGCACGTGACTTACCGATTTGCAGTGCAGATAGCTTCTTCAAAAAGTTGGTACACTACCTGGACCCAGAGGTCATTGAGGAGTCGACTACAGGCGTCTCCCAATGGACCTCTAAAGTGTATCAAATCATATTGCTGGACGGTATTGCGGAGCTTCGTGATGTCACAAAACATGCTACTCACCAGAACCTTCCTGCACTCCAGACGTTGCGTGATCTATTTACGCATTGTATCCAGACATTCGGCAACCCAGGCTTCCCCGTATGGAGGGAGCTGGTGGAAACACCTGCCGCGCCACATGAGGACCCAGGCGCGGAGCAGGACACGCCCCAGGATCCAGGCAGCGTTGCATCCGTAGCTCCAGATCAGGAAGCCAT
This sequence comes from Prorocentrum cordatum, assembly GCA_963575745.1. Classification (NCBI taxonomy): domain Eukaryota; class Dinophyceae; order Prorocentrales; family Prorocentraceae; genus Prorocentrum; species Prorocentrum cordatum. Next base: position 84,606 of record CAUYUJ010002000.1, read on the forward strand.
GGTACGGCTCATAGCCCAGCAGAAGGGAAACGACCGCGAGGAGGGTGACAACGAGTCCGCCTTGCAGGAAGAGGCTAACCGTATCCGTGCAGAAAACGTATGCCATGGTGATACTGACAACGCGGACAACGACACGACCGAGCGCGTAGGACTGCCAGGGGAAAGATTGTCTAGGATCGAGATCGAGGGAATGAGCCGATCGATCGCTTCCCGTCCGACCGCCGAGATCAACCGCGATGCCATATATCAGATCGGCCGCAGTCTTGCTCGTGGTCGGGACACTCGCTGGGGGTCTCGTGAGCACCTCGCGATTGACGGAGCCCCAGAAGATATTCAGCATGATATCGCGCGATGTCGGAATTGCGGTCGCCTCTTGTCCCTAGGGATCGTTACAG
>CAUYUJ010002000.1:90000-94701 GCA_963575745.1 Prorocentrum cordatum
GAGCAGATGGGAAGACAGTGCGAACGGAGGCCTTCGTGCACGCCGCAGGGCCACAGCTCTAGTTAAAAAGTGGCCACGTCGGAGAAGTTCGACAGACTTTTGGCATGGCGGAGCTGGGCGGACTCGAATTGTCTTCGCAACTTGTCTGATGCGACGGACTCCCTGACGGCCGCCGCCAGACAGGCCAGCAAGTCGGTGCAGGAGCTTCTCCAGGGCGCGCGCACGCAGCCACTGCCACGGGAGATGTGGCAGAAACGGTGCACTGTAGTTTTCCAGACTCGGACGCCACTCGCTCTTCATCGACATTTCCGCCGCCGTCTAGATCGCTGGCCGCTACACAAGTTACCTGGCCACAGCCATGGCCGTGCTGCAGGGCATCCAACGCGCCACATCACCTCGAATTTGGGCCGCGGTATTCAGAGCTCAGTTGGACGGCTGGTCGACGCGCAGAGCTCTCTCCGGCCGGGGCCAGACGGGGCGATGTGCATTCGGATGCCTGGGCGGGCAGGACAGCATCCATCACTATGCGTACTCTCCCGTCGTCGCTACGCTTGGCGTTCGACGCCTGGTACGGCCTCGGCCCACGCACCCACGCGGGCTGGATCAGTTCCTGCCGATGGATCCGCCCTGGGCCCCTTCCACGCAGCGCTGCTGACACGTCGGGCCCTGTGCGTATACGCAACGTACATGACGATCAACAGGTTACGGAACAGCGCGGACGCGCAGGCGTCTGACATATGGGAGCAGGCCTACAAGGAGGGCACCGAGTCAGCCCCAAGCCTGGCGGAGTGCATCCGCGCAGCCGGCGCTGCAGGTGACCGCCCGGCGCACGCCTAGGTAAGTTCGCCAGCTTGTGCTGTGTTCTTTCTGGTAACGCGTTGTTCTGGTATCGCCTCTCCCTCGTCCTCTCTCCTTTGCATGGTTGATTTAAGTGCCAGTTCGATTGCCCTGCCTACTCATGCTCGCTCAGCGCTTGTCCGTTCACCCACGGCGCTTGACCAGCGAGGCCAGTAACATTTCACGTCGCTCTTTGTTGTTCCTTTCCTTCCTCCTCCTCTCTCCTTCGCTGGCAATCGCGACGGCTTCTGTGCGGGTGCCGTATACACAGGTCGGCATGCGCACGCGCGAGCTTCTTTTTGTGTTTTCTCTCCCTCGTCCTCTCCTTCTTCCTTCTCTTTTCCCCCTCTTAGTTTTACTTGGTCATTCACAGAGCTCGGGCTCTGCTCTGAAATTTCGTTTTTTTCCGAGGTCGCGCGCGACGGTTCGCCCATCGCAGGTTGGCCGGAACGCTGCGCCAGGTGTTTTCGAGTTCCTTCTCCGTCCTCTCCTCTTCTTCCTCCTCTCCTCCGCCTCCTCCTCTTTCCTCCTCCTCCCCTCTCCCGCGCTTGGTGCGACACGCCGGCGTCCACCCGGCAATGCCTCTGTCCACCTAGGTGTTTTGGCTCGGGGGTGGACAGAACCCCCAACAGTGACACGTCGATTAGTGAATTGTCCGTTTTCGGTTCTCAAGAGGGCGCCGCGGCCGTTATTTTCCAGGCCTGTGCCCGCCAGGTTTGGGCCCGAGGTCGTTTTCACTAAACTACGTTTTACTAAAGGGAGGTCTGTCCATCCCCGATTGGCGTTGACATTGTAGGGTAATCCACAGGTGCCGCCGCAGCCGTTTTGCGCGCACTTTGTTGGCGCCGTCCGAGGCCCTGGGAACACGCGGGCCACTGGAGATTTCAAATGTGCCCTTCTTCAGGGGGAAAAACAGACCATCGCTATCATATCAAAATTGTAGAAACTGAATTCTCAACTGCTGTGCAATGGGCCCGATGCTCCTTTTGCTTCACAACAGTCATCTGGCCAAGCTGGCTTCCGCAATGGCTTCTATATATAGGGCTATCTTTTCACCGCGCCGCGCGAGCACTCCTACCAGTGGCGATTCTGTCTGCGGACAACCACAATGGACTTCGAAAGGCGTTGGACTGCGTGTCCCATGGTTGCCTTTGGAAAGCTCTGCGGGAGCAAGGCGTACCGGCACCGCGCGTCACCTTAATGCGGAACTTCTACAAGTGCGGAAATTCTACAGCGGGCAGGCGGCCACGGCGAAGGCAGACGTCAGCAACGGGAACTTCAACATTGCACGCGCGGTGTCATACAAGGCGACCGCGCTTTACCCGAGTACATATTCCGTCCATGCAAGCCGACTTGGGAACGAAATGAGGTTTGGCATATAGTTGGGCTACGCAAAACTTCCATTTCTTACCAATCTACGGTTCGCTGAGGATGTTTTATTCAAGACGCTTTGCGTTCACCGCCCGCCCACTCTTAGTTTTCGCTGGACGAGGCGAAAACAGTTCCACTACGGGATGGACAGAGGCAGAACACTATGAAAGACCCCCCGCAGGTGTGTTTCGTTGTTGTTTCTGTTGCCTGCGCTCCATGGTTGTTCCCATTCCATCGCCTGTGAGGCTCAGGCAGGCCGCGTGTCCCATCGATCGTAGATTCGCCGTTTGGTCGGCGAACCGTCATCAATATCGACGGACTAGTGATGTGTAGGTTGGCTCTCTGGGCCCTCGTTTAGTATCCACCAGGAGGCAACAAATAGCCTGAACACTGCCCAAGATCAACCAAAAACGGCCCGAACGCTGCCTACAAGGAACCAAGCAGGGACCTATGCGGCTCAGGCGGGCGTTGAATGGCCGAAGCGACAGCACGTCCGTGTTGGGCTGTAATTCTGTCGGAAAGCGATTGAATTCGGGTTGGTTTGGGGCCGGTTTGGGTTTTGTTTTGGGGCTCACGTGAAGCCCAAGAACGTCCAACATTGATTTTGGATCGAGTCCAAAAACGACAAATCTGGCGCAGGGAGCGACAAAGACGACGACGACGACGACGACGACGACGACGTCAACGACGACCTCGACGACGATGACGACGACGACGATGACGTGGACGACGACTGGTATACCACACGTGAACCATAGCAGTCTGTGTCCGCAAGCCTCCGGGATGCCTCTTGGGTGTTTCTTGAGTATGTAGGCTTCAAGTAGTACCATTCGGGCACCAGTGAAGTGTTTCGGGGTCTCTTGGGGATCGTGTTGGGGCCTCTTCTGGGCTTGTCGGGTGCGTCTTCTGGCTTCTTGGGGGCCTCTTGCAGTTTCTTGGGGCGCTTAGGGCCTCCTGTGGGGCCCATTGGGATAGAGGGCTCGAGAAGTGTGTTTGGGCTTCTCCTGTTGGGCCCTCTTGGGCCGTCGTGGGGGCTTCTTGGGTCGCCTCGGGGCCCTCTTGGGCAATATTGTGTTTTTTTGCAGGCCTCTTGGGCCGCCTTGAGGCGATCTTGGAGCCCTCTTGGGCCGTCTTTGGGCCCTCTTGGGCCGTCTTGGGTCGTTTTGGGGCCTTTTTGGCGGCCTCTTTGGCCGCTCCGTCCGTCTTCCGGTGACCGAGCTGGTTCTGGTTCGTTTTGGGGCCCAAGTGGGGGGGCCCCGAATCTTCAAAACGGACCCCAGAACGCGCCCAAAAACGGCGTTCAGATTTGACAGATGGAAAATACCCCAGACGAACCCGAAAGGCAGTTGTAAGAAGCGTTCGGGTCACACACCTGGGGAAGCGAAAATCGTGAGGAAAACATAGTATTTGCGATGCTTTTGGACATGCCACCTTTTCTGCGAGAGCGGGCCACAAAGGCGCTCTCGAGGGCCCAGGGAATGGATTTTGGAGGCCAAAGAGGGGCCCCGACGGGGCCGAAATGAAGCCAAAATGCGCCCCAGAGGCGTCCTCAGCATGATTACCAAATCAAGTGCGTCTTGGAAATCGTCTTGGAGGCGTCTTGGGGGCCGAAAAGGCGCAGCCGGGCGGCGGCATGGCTGAGGCCGCCAGGGTGGGGATTAAGGGGGGGACTAAAGCCATGTAGGGGGGGGGACTTACGCCATGTAAGGAGCTCTCGTAGTTAAGCCTCACACGCTCCTCAGCCCAGTGGGCGGGCGGATTCCTCTCGCTTCGCGGGGTGCACGTCCGGAGCACGTGCAGTCCAGCAGTTGCGGGGCCTCTTGGGAGCTTCTTTGTGGCCTCTTGGAGGTGTCTTGGGGACTTCTTGGGGCCTCTTCTGCACTGGGCTTCTTTGGGGCCTCTTTGGGCCTCTTGGGGGCGTCTTGGGCCGTCTTGGGGCGCTCTTGCCGAGTGTGGCCTATTCGGAGGCCGGTCTGGGGGCCTCTCGAGGCTGGTCTGGGGCGCCTCGCGGCCGTAATCGCCGCTGTGGAAAAGTGCCCAAATGTGGAAGGTGTGGGCGTTGGTTGGCGTGACCTGCTCGCGCGAGCCCCAGAGGCGTCTTCCACGAGGGCAGCTTTGCGGCCCCGATCCATTCTTGATGGCCCTGGGGCCCGCAAGCGGCACCTGAGTGCGACGTCGAGAAAAGTCCGCCGGGATTGACACGATCATATCGCCAGGTGTTTGTAAGGTTTCATACCACGACTCTAGCCTTCGGCGGCCCTTCGCGACGATCCGGGCGCCCGCGGAAGGCCCTCGACGAGGCGCAGCCGCTGAGACGCATCCCGATGCTGGCAGACGTCCGCAGTAATGTTAGAGAACGTGCGAGCACAGCCCCCGATCCTCCTCGTGGTCACGCGGCGCCGGGGCCGAGGGTTTCACGACCAGCTCTCCGAGGGAGGCGGAGGAGGAGGAGGAGGAGGAGGAGGAGGAGGAGGAGGGAGGAGGAGGAGGGAG
>CAUYUJ010002001.1:0-60000 GCA_963575745.1 Prorocentrum cordatum
TTTTTTTTTTTTTTTTTTTTTTTTTTTTTTTTTTTTTTTTTGTCTCTCTCTCTCTCTCTCTCTCTCTCTACTGGAAACGATGAAACGGCCATCAGCCGTAGGCGCTGCAGTCTCCGACGTGCACTGCTCATACGGCCATCAGCCGTCCCCCTGGCTCCGTTCTCTCCCTCTCTCTCTCTCTGTCCCCACTGGGAACGACGTGACGGCCATCAGCCGTATGTTCCTGCGTTTACAAGCGGTCCGACCGCCCTGGGCGCATCCGCGCAGTGCCCCGCCCTGGCTACGTCACACCGCCCTGTTGTCCCAGCTGTATACAGATGTCGCTCAGGGACTGGACCAGCAGACAGCTGCCCTGGCCCAGGACCCAGCGGCGCCACATTCCTGCGGAGGAGTACGGCGGGCCCCGCGCTGCCCCCACGAGTCATACTCGTGCCAGCACACGCTCTCGGAGCAGCGCGGCCGGCAGACGAGCTCGTCGACACAGGCAGGGTTCTCGACGCCAGTGGGACAGCAAAGATTGATGCCCCGGGACGTTCCCAGCTCTCTCCGCACCCCAGGACGCCCACAGTCCCCGATAGGCCTGGCAACACGGACGTCTGCCGTCCCCTGGTTTGTCTCCCTCTCCTTCTCCCTCTCTTCTGGAAAAGGATGTGACGGCCATCAGCCGTTGGCGCTGCAGTCTCCGATGTGCATTGCTCATGCGGCCATCAGCCGTTCCCCTGGCTCGTTTCTCTCTCTCTCTCTCTCTGTCTCTACTGGGAAAACGTGACGGCCAGCAGCCGTACGTTCCTGCGTACACAGCGGTCCGACCGCCCTGGTTACCTCCGCGCAGCGTCCCGTCCTGGCTACGCGTACACCGTCCCGTTGTACCAGCGAACACGGGTGTCGCTCAGGGACTGGACCCGCAGACAGCTGCCCTGGGACAGGACCCAGCAGCGCCACAACTCTGCGGATGAGTTACTCGGGCTCCGAACCGCCCCCACAGCACAGGGGCTGCCATCAGCGTACGGGTCAGACTCGTGCCGGCACACGCCTCCAGACAGCAGCCGGCAGACGAGCTCGTCGCCAAAGACAGGGTTCTCGGCACCGGTGGGACAGCTGAGATTGGTGCCCCGGAGCGCTCCCCAGTCCTCTCAGCATTACCCTTACGGCCATCAGCCGTTCCCTGGCTCTCCTCTCTCTCTCTCTCTCTCTCTCTCTCTCTCTCTCTCTCTTCGTGGAAAGGATGTGACGGCCATCAGCCGGACGTATCTGCATTCTCTGACGTGCATTGCTCCTACGGCCATCAGCCGTCTCCTGGCGCTCTCTCTCTCTCTCGTTCTCCTTCTACATGTAGGATGGGACGGCCATCAGCCGTAGGTACCTGCAATCTGGTTTGCATCGCTCGTACGGCCATCAGCCGTCCCCTGTCGCTGGACAGTCCTGGAGGACGCCTCTTTCGCCTCGCCGGTAAGGTGTTGTCAGTTCCCACTTGCCCCAGTCTCCCCTTTCCGCGCAATGCGCGGTCCTTTCGGGGCTTTCCCGACACACGCCCCCTGGCCAGTCCCCACGTTTGCGTCTGCATCCCTGGGCTTCTGGTCTACAGTATTTGCCTCCGCTGGCCGTGTCTGATGCTGGCCCTATGGAGATTCTTCTGCCGTCTCACTCAGGAGTGGTACAGCCTTCTTGCAGTGGTTTGCGCACCCCCCACTGGAGCATCGTTACCGCCTTGCCTTCGCACGTACCAGCCACAGCTGTGGCCCTGACCCCTGGCGCCCGGTGGCGACAAGGTCCGTTTGCGTACCTGGCGACTTCCTCCCACGGTACCCACTGGGTTCGTGCGCGCTTGCACCTCTCGGACTCTGTTCTTCCTGGTTGCGCGCTGCCTTTCCAGTCTGCCCGTCTGGTGGCACCGCCTCGCTAGGCAGACGTTCGGTCTGTAGATACAGAACAGGTCGCGACATCCCCTGGCGTGCAGGATCCAATTCGCCCGCACGTATGCATCAGCTACCCTGGCCGTTTGCAGTCAGCTCAGCCAGCTCAGCCTCAGCCAGCTGGCCCACTGGCGGTAGGTCCTGATTCCGGGCTCGGTCGCTGTGCTTTTAGGCTCGTGCGTCGCAAATTCGATCGGCCCATGGCCCGGACCTTTCAACTCGGCGCCTGCGCTTCCGCTTGCGCCCGCGAGGAAAAGTCTGCCCACCAGCCCATGCAGAAACAGATATCCAGGCGAGTTGCCTTGATCAAGGAAGTGTAGAAGCATACAGTGCAACAACCGCCTTGGAAGTATTTTCTCGGAGGTCGCTCGGAGCCGTCTTGGGTCTCTCTTGGGGCCCTCGCGGAGCCACTCGGGGCACTTTTGGGGCCCTCTTGGGGCATTTTTTTTATTTATATATATATATATATATATATATATATATAAAAATGTTGGTGGTCTGAGGGACCTTTTTGGACCGTCTTGGGCCCCCCTTTGGTTTCTCTTGGGGCCATCTTGGAGGAGATCGATCACATAAGGGGGGGAATCAATTGAGCCCCCCCCTTCGGAATCTCCAAAATGGCCTCTTGGAGGCCTCTTGGGACGCTCCTGGGCGCCTCTTGGGTACTCGTGGGGTCGTCTTGGGTCCGTCTTGAGCCCCTTCTGGGGCCTTCTCTAGGGCTATCTTGGAGCCACCATGGGGCCCAGTAAACTCATCTGAAGCGAAAAAGCGAGAAGCCAACTCACATGGGATCCTCCTCAGGTTTTGAAGGATGTTGGTTTCTTTTAGAGGTGCCTTGGGAGGCGGGAGTTGTAATTGAGACCGTTTCGGGGTTGTCTTGGGGCGTTTTGGCGGCATGTCGGATGCTTCTTTAAGCGATGTTGGGGTATTCTCGAATCATCTTCGAGGCCGTCTTGGGCTGCCGATGGCCTTCTGGAGCCATCTTGGGCCATCTTGGGCGCTCTGACGGCTCGGGCCCCCCCTCTCCCAGGCCGAGGGGAGGGGGTAGGGGGAGGGGTCAAGACCCCCTCCCCGCCCGCAAGCCGTCTCGCTCACTCCCACCCGCCCTCCCAACACATACGTAGCACCCGAATCTGGCCCGAGCCTGAGCATATTCAGCAGTCGTCTTTGGATGGGCAGCTACTGGGGGCCAATCCGCCGCCGCCGCCGCCTCCGCCGCCGCCGCCCCGCCGCCGCCGCCGCCGCCGCCGCCGCCGCCGCCGCCGCCCGCCTGCCCGCCGCCGCAGCCGCGCCGCCGCCGCCGCCGCCGCCGCCTGCCGCCGCCGCCGCCGCCGCCGCCGCCCCCCGCTGCCAAACCGCCGCCGCCGCCGCAGCCGCTGCCGCCACCGCCACCGCCGCCGCCGCTAGCCGCCGCCGCCGCAGCCGCCGCCGCCGCCGCCGCCGCCGCGCCGCCCCCGCCGCCGCCGCCGCCGCCGCCGCAGCCGCCGCAGCCGCCGCCACCCCCGCCGCAGCCGCCGCCGCCGCCGCCGCCGCCAAGGGTACTTTGTATTGTTTTTTGATAGGGATGGTGGGGGGGGGGGGGCGCATCGGGTTGGCTGCGCATGTTCCGAATTTGGAGGCAGAGTGTGTTTTGTTTTGTTTTTTACAAGGGATGGTGGGGGGGTGTTGTCATGGACCGTGGTTGGCCCCCAGTCGCCTGGGGGAGGGAACAGTGATCAAGCTACCCACCCGCCCGCAAGCCGTCTAGCTCACTCCCACCCGCCCTCCCAACACACAAGTAACACCCGAGTCTGAGCATTTTCAGCAGTCGTCTTCGGATGGGCAGCTATTGGGAACCAAAGCCGACCCCAGGTGCGCGACGCTTGGGCGAGGTGCGCCACGCGTGCCAGGGGCGCCACGCGCGCCATGCACCCCTGGAACCCGAGCGTGTCAGGCACGCCTGGTGCGCCAGATGCGCGGCGTGCTCCGAGTGCGCCAGGTGTGCCGCACACTCCAGCCGCGCCAGGTGCGCCATGTTCGGGGCACGTGCAGGGTGCGTTAGATGCGCCTGCGCACGTGACAGCACACATCGGGAAACATGTCGGCCCCCGCCATCCTTGTCGAACACCAATGCCCATCATTGTGTCCGGTGGGCCTCAGCACAGCTGGCCACGCGCCACCACCCCCGCCGTCCCTGCCAAAAACCATTTGACAGTGATCGCGGGATGGCCGCGCATGATCCAGATTTAGCCGCGAGGTACAGTTTTTGTCAGCACATGTCCGATGAGCGCCACGCCTGCCATGTGCGCCACGGGTTCAGGTGCACCAGGCACCCGGGAGGCCCAAGCGTGCGAGTCGCGGCAATTGCCTCGCGTGCTCCACGAACGCGAATTGCGCCACGTGCTCCAGCCGCGACAGGTGCGCCACGTGCTCGGCGCTCGCAGTGCGTGCGAGGTTCGCCAATGCACAGCCGTCATTGGGTGGATTCTTTGTTTTTTTGGGAGGAATGGTTGGCCTGCGCGCATCAAGCAATATGCCAGCACCCCCCCCCATCCCTGTCAAAAACCAATGCAGAGTGATTTGCGGGGCGCCCGCCGAGTGAATCGCAGTGCGCCCGCGCATGCCCTGGATTTGCAGGCAATGTGCAGTATTGTTTTTTGACGGACGGTCGGCTACCGCGCACTTTGTGCGCAACAAACAGCACGTCGGCACCTCCGCCGTTCCTGTCAAAAACCATTGCAGAGTGGTCGCGGGGCCCCCGCGCATGCTCGAGATTTGTAGGCAGAGTGCTTTTCCCGTTTTTGGAAGAGGATCGTGAAGGGAGGGGGGTGGCATGTCCCGGGTCGGTCGCCCACGGTCGGGTGATGGAGGGGGTGTTTTTTCATCAGGAGCAGTGATAAACCCTTCCTTCGAGCAGGGGGAGGAGGGGTTGTGGCAGGGAGCCGAGAACAATTGGTGAAACCACTCAGCCAAGAGGGCTGGTGGGACTATCCCGAAGATGGCTTCGGGGGCATACTAGGGGCCACCGGCTCGAAAAAGTCGAGTCGGCGAGGATCGAAGATCTGGATCCTGGATCGATTTTTGGTTTACCCACATAAAGAAACACGAATAACGATCCTTGATCTCTGCGGTGGTGGTGGTGGATGATCATCCAGTCTCTAGGTGGCCTGCATGACAAGATCGAGGATGATGTTCCATTGGTGGATGCGGCCCCCTGGTGTTGTATGGATGCTGGCGCCAGCCTCGGGGCCTCCGGCCATCTCCGTGACCGGGCCGCAGACGGAGGCGGACAAGAACGTGAAGAGGCTGGGGAATCCAGAAAACAAGGCCCTGCGCCGCGCAAAAGAGGGGGGGGGGCATGGCGAGGGGCGGCGGGGGATGAGGAGGAGGAGGAGGAGGAGGAGGAGGAGGAGGAGGAGGAGGAGGAGGAGGAGGAGGCCTGCCGAGCAGGCGCTCGCCGCCCGTGTTGGGGCGGCCCCGTCTGCCCAGCAGCTCTCGTGCAGGGGCCTCCTTGTGAAGGGGCTGCGGATCCCCCCGCCTGCTCTTTCAGGAGGCCGCTCCCCTCGGCCCCTCCCTCCTCCCCGCCCTCCTGCCCTCCCTCCTCCCCTGCCTCGTCCCCTCCCTCCTCCCCCCGCCCCTCCTCCCTCCCTCCCTCCTCCCTTCTCCCTGCCCCTCCCTCCTCCTCCCTCCTCCCGGCACGCCGCCAAGAGGCGCTGACAGCAGCCATCAAGAAGGCAGCGCGCCAGCGCGACTGGGACGGGGCGGCGACGCTCTTCGCCGAGGCCAAGGCCCCAGACGCGCTGCTGTACAGCGCCCTGTTCCACGCGGCGGACCTGTGTGGCCGGCCCGGGGAGGCCTTCGCGCGCTACGAGGACGTGCGGAGGCTGGGTCTTCCACGGAACTGGGTGATGATCACCCCTCTTATCAAGCTGGCCGGTAGGCAGGGCGACCTCGACCGCGCCCGAGGCCTGGTCGAGGAGATGCGCGAGGCGGGACATCGCCCCGACGAGTTTGTGTGCGCCGTGCTCGTGGAGGCGCACAAGCGGGTGCGGGACGTGCGGGGCGCTTTACAGGTGTACACCGACATGCGCGAGGAAGGCATCCTGGTGAGCGCCCTCTTGTTGTCAGCCGTCATGTCCGCGGTGGCCTCCGGTGGCGACGTAACGCAGACGGAGGCACTTCTGCAGGATGCGAGAGGCCAGTTCGAGCCGAATGTAGTTCACTTCAACTGCGTGCTACAGGCCTTTCCACGGAAGCAAGGAGTGCGACTGACGTGATAGTCGTAGCGGTAGTTGCGAGTATTCATTTTGTGTGAATGGTGCTGGTGATGCAGGTGACCATTGCGATGACTGTAGGACTATTGTGGAGATGACTGCGCTCACTTCTGTTCCGTGTTCATAGTCGCACCGCTGTTGCTTTAACTGTGTGCCTGATGCCAGTCGACGTGCCTTTTTTGGTATGGCTGTACTCGATTACTTCACTCTAGTTGAACATGCCTATGCTGATATGTACGAGTACTTCTAGTTGTGTTCGTAGTGTGCCATATGTTGTTGAAGACGCCTGCGGCGAATCACCACCGTCCCCTTGCTTTTGGAAGCGCCTATGTGACCGAACGTTGTGGCCAGAGCTCGACCAAGCTATCTGACTATGTGTTCCCCCAGCCGTCGTGGAACCCCTTCGGGGAAACGTGGGGGAGAAGGAAAAAGAGGAGGAGAAGGCGTCTGGGACACTCCTGGGGCCTCCTGGGCGCCTCCTTGGGGCCTCTTGGAGGCCTCTCGGGGGCCTCCTTGGGCCTCTTGGGAGCCTTCTGGGGGCTTCTTGTGGGCCTCTCTGGCCGTCTTAGGGCGTTCCTGGCCCGCCTGACGCCGCTGGAAGCCGTCTTGGGGTCCTTTTTGGGCCGTCTTAGGTCGCTCTTGGGGCGCTTTTGCTTGCGCGTCTTGGAGGGCTTTTTGACCGTCTCGAAGCCCTTTTGGGGCCGTCTTGGGGGCCTCTCGGGCCGTCATGGGGCCATCTTCGATCCCTCTTGAGCGCTCTTGGGCAGATTTTTGGGGCCTCTTGGGCCGCCTTGGTCCCCGAAGCGAAGCAACCGCCAACATCCTTCAAACACCGACAGAAAATCAAGGATTTCGGCATCTTCGGGCCTTCCTGGAGGACTTCTTGGAGGCCTCGTGGGCCGTCTTGGGAGCCTCTTGGGCCGTCTTGGGCCATGTTGGGGCCATCTCGGGCCGTCTTGGGTTCAAATTGGGCCGTCTTGCAAACACCTTGGGACTCTCCGGGGCTGCTCCCCTGGGGGCATTGGAGCCGGCTTGGAGGCATCGTGGAGGCCACTGCAGGTCATCTGGGCAGAGAGAGAGAGAAGCCGTGCACGTCAGAGGTGCATTGGCAAAAGGGGGTGTGGAACAACACTGACTGGCGATGCGAAGCCTCCAGCGTCGCCGGCTCCATGCACATGGGGAGGCTTACAGACTTCATCATGCATACCCCGCTCGCCAAAACCATCATGCATATCCCCCACTCGCCAAAATCATCATCCATTTCCCACTGGGCAGTCTTGGGGACTTTTCTGTTGGCAGACGTCGGGGTCTTTGTGGGTCCTTCCGCGCGGCCCGCGCGAGCGGCCCTGAGCCCCCGCTGCAGCCTTTGTAAAAATTGCAAACACTGGGACAGCCTGACATTTGGCAGGCCGTGGGCCCCTGGCAAACCGCAGGGGGCGGCGGATCTAGGACGCCTGCGGCGAATCACCGCCGCCCCCTGCGCTTTGGAAGCGTCCATGCGGCCCAACGTTTGGCCGAGGTCTGGCCAAGCTATCGGACTGTGTGCTCCCCCAGCCGTTGTGGACCCCCTTGGGGAGCACCGGGAGAGGAAGAGATAGGAGGAGGAGAGGAACGAGAACGAGGAGCAGGAGCAGGAGGAGGAGGAGGAGGAGGAGGAGGAGGAGAAGGAGGAGGAGGAGAAGAGGAGGAGGAGGCCTCTGGAGGCCCTCTCAAGGCTTCCAGGGGGCTTCCTGGGAGCCTTTTGGGGAGCTCGACGGAGCCTCATGGGGTTTTCCTGGGGCCTCTTGGGGACCTCTGTGGGACCCCTTGGCCTTCGGAGGCAGTCTTGGGGCCCACTTTAGGGCAGTCTTGGACGTCGCTGGGGCCGTCTTGGGGCCGTCTTCAGGGCCTCTTGGGCTTTCTTGGGGCCGTCTTGGGCAGTCTTGCGGGCCTCTTGAGTCCTTTTTGGGCCGTCTTGGAGCCATCTTGGGGGGCCGTTTTGGAGCGTCGGAAGCCCAAAAAGGCGAGAACGCTAAGATCATGGAAACACCTGAAGTCCATCAAAGGTTTTAGCCTTTTTGGAGATCCTCCTGGAGCCCTCTTGGGTCGTCGAAGGGGCCTTTTGGTCTTCAGAGAGGACTTTTGGCCTCCTGGAGGTTCTCTTGGAGGCGCCTGAGGGGCTTCTTGGGCCGTCTGGAGGACATCTTGGGACGTCTTGGGGCCATCTTGGCTGTCTTCGAGGCGTCTTGGGACTGTCTTGGAGGCTATCTTGGACCATCGTGGCCGTCTTGGAGGCCATCTATGGATTGTCTTGGTCGGGATAGGCCGCGGCAGGTAGATTTTCCAGTTGGCCAGCGGGCTGGGCCGAGACCCGACTGGGAGGTATCTAGTAAAGAACCAGAACCTTCCAGAGATTTGACATGCCGTGCACCCGAGTGATGAATCACTAGGGGGCTGCGGATCGAAGACGCCTACAGCGAATCACCGCCGCCCCCTGCCTTTTGGGATACGCCTATGTGGCCAAACATTTGGACACAGTTCGGCTACGCTATTGGTGTATGCGTTTCCCCAGCCGTTGCGGAAGCCCTTCGGGGAACACGTGGGGGGGGGAAGAGAGCGATAAGGAGAGGAATGAAAAAGGAAGATGATGAGAAGGATGAGCAGACCTCTTGGGAGCTTCTTGGATCATTCTTGGGGCCTCCTGGGAACTTGATGGCGGCCTCTTGGAGGCCTCTTTCGGGCCTCCTTGGGCCTCTTTGGGGCCTTCTTGTGGGCCTCTTTGGCCATCTTAGGGCGTTCCTGGCCCGTTTGACGCCGTTGGAAGTCGTCTTGGGGGCCTTACTGGGCCGTCTTCCTCTTGGGGCGCTTCAGCTTGTACGTCTTGTAAGGCTCCTTTGATCCAGCCGTCATGGAACCCCTTCGGGGAAACGTGGGGGAGAAGGAACAAGAGGAGGAGAAGGCGTCTGGGACACTCCTGGGGGCCTCCTGGGCGCCTCCTTGGGGCCTCTTGGAGGCCTCTCGGGGGCCTCCTTGGGCCTCTTGGGAGCCTTCTGGGGGCTTCTTGTGGGCCTCTTTGGCCGTCTTAGGGCGTTCCTGGCCCGCTTGACGTATCATAAACCGTCTTGGGAGCCTCTCTGGGCCCTCTTGGGGCCCTCGTGGGGCGCTTCAGGGTCGTCTTGAAGACCATCTCGGGCGTCTTGGAGCCCTCTTGGGCCGTCTTGGGGCCCTTTGGGGGCTGTCTCGGGAATCTCTTGGGCCACCCTGGGGGCTTGTAGGCTTCTTGGGCGATCTTGGGGCAATCTCGGGGGCCTCTTAGGCCGTCTTGGGCTGTCGGAAGGTTGTCTTGAGGCAAATGCTACGATTCTTGCAACACCGCAGAAGCATTACGGATTTTGGTCTCTTCGGGCCTTCCTGGAGGACCTTTGGGGCTTCTTTGGCCGTCTTAAGGCCTCTAGGGCGCTTGTTGGGCCGTCTCGGACTCTCTTAGACCATCTTGGCCGTCTTGGAGGCATCTTGGGACCGTCTTGGAGGCCATCTTGGGGATATCTTGGGGCTATCTTGGGCTTTCTTGGGGCCATCTTGCCCGTCATGGAGGCATCTTGGAGGCCATCTTGGCCGTCTTGCAGGCGATTTGAGCTCTGGATTTTTTTTTTGTTCTTCTGGTCGTTTTGGGTGTGGCCCGCGCCTGGAGGCTGCGAGGACACTTCCCGAGAGCGCCCAGAGATTCTGGGAAAATCGCGGTCTGGCCTTCAAGAATCTTACAATCCACCAGGCTCTTACACCTGCATGAGCCTTGGGCACTCTGTTTCGTGCTGACGCCACGGTGGCGGATTTTAGCAGTGGCATACCAGGGCTAGGCGTAACCGCAGTGCTACAATCGTCCAGTTGTTCTTCCGCGCTTCTCCGCCTCCGCCTATTGCATGGTTGTAGCGTTGCATACCTGTCGCGCTGCCTTTTTGGGGCCTACTGGTGCCTCGTGGAGGCTTCTTGGGCGTTTCAGGGGTCTCGTGGCAGTCTTGGGGGTCTGGAACGCTGTCTTGGGGCCGCGTTGGGCTGGTTTGGGCCGTCCGCCGTCCTGGCTCGTGGCGGCACTCGACTTTGACGGCAAGCAGGGCTACCGAGAGGGCAGGCGGGGACCATTCGGGACTAGTGGCGGCCTCCAGCGTTGGCGGCAATCAGGGGTAACTGGGCCAGACAGGGGCTCGTAAGGGCCAGTGGCTGCGGCCAGCGTGGGCGGCAGCTAGGGCTAGCAGGGGCCAGAAGTGGGCCAGCGAGCACCAGCGGCAGCAGCCATCGTTCGTGACGGCTCGGGCTCCAAGCGTAAGGCGTACAGGCCAGGGTAGCAACCCCAATCGGCGGCAGGCGAATCAGGACCCGTACGGGCCAGGCACTGGCCTGGCACGGCGAGAATGTCGCCCCGGCGAGCCGTGACCGCGGCGGTGACAGCGGCAAGACTGCGTGGCTCAGGCGTGCCAGGGGTCGACCTACACGGTGTCTTGGCGATTTCGTGAGCCGTTTTCGTCTCGACCTCGTTTTTGCAGCAAAGGCGGCTTGGAGACGAAACGAGGGACAACGAACACCGAACGAAACCGAAGACACCGATCTGGCCGAGCCCTGAGGCGTGCAAGAGGGCGGGCGACGCGGACGCAGCCCTGCGCGTGCTCCGCCAGGACATGCCCCGGGCGGGCGCGAAGCCCGACACCATCTCCTACACCTCCGTGCTCGCCGCCCTGCGGCGTGCCGGCCGCCCCCCCGCCGACGTCGACGGCGTGGTCGGGGAGATGCGGGCCGCGGGCGTGCCTCCCGACGACGTCTTCCTGGAGGAGCAGCTGGCGTGCATCCTGCCCCCCGGCGCCCAGGAACGTCCTCGCCCCCCCGTCGGCCTTCTGCGGCGTCCCTCCCCCTCGGCCCCTTCCCCTTCTCTGCCTCTTCGCACCCTGTCGCTTCTCCCCTCCCCTGCCCCCTTTCTCTTTCTCCCTTCCTCCCTTCCTCCCCCTTGCCCTTGCTCTTGCCCTTCCCCCTTCCCCTTCCCCTCCCCCTTCGCCTTCCTTCTCGGCTTCCCGCCTTCCATCCTCGTCTGCGTCCTTGTCGGTCGTCGTCCTGTTGCCGCTGTTCGATCCTTCCTCCCGTTCGGGGGCTCACAGAGGGCGGAGGCCCCTTGGAGGTCACCGAGCGGGCTCTCTCGTGTACCCCTCCCTGGAGGCGGATGCGCTGGAGAGCGCGCCGCGCAGCACGCTGGAGGCGCAGGGCAGCCCAAAATAATGCAGCGACAAGCGAGATTCGTCGTGTGGGGAGGAGGAGGAGGAGGAGGAGGAGGAGGAGGAGGAGGAGGAGGAGGAGGAGGAGGAGGAGGAGGAGGAGGAGGAGGAGGAGGACCAGTGTAAACCCAAGACGCATCAACAATCTCGCAATACATCGTCACTCCAAGTTTCCTCTTCATGGCCGCTTAGAAGTTTTTTTTGATGTATTGCAGGAAGTGGCCCACTGGAAATCAACCGCTTAAGAGTCTCCAGTCGTACCCAACCGCATTTCCTGAGATTTCAGCGCTGCGAGACAACGTGACTGCTGCACCCTGGCAATCCTACCGTGTCAGAGCATCATACCTGGGACCTTCACACCGTGAGTCAATGTGACTGTTGTCCTGACCATCCTAAATCGTGCCTAAATCGTGCCAGAAACCCGTTCCTGGGACGTCAGCTATACGAATCCCTGACACTGTTGCACATGTTTAAGACGAATGGTGAAGCGCTCAGGCGAGAGCCACTTTTTGAATAGGAGCTGTCCTGTATCCTTGAAGCTGTCGCACCATTTTAAGACTAAGGTGCCCGGTGCTAAGTCGAGAGCCACATTTTCAAAACAACAAGCGTCCTCCATCCTTGCAGGGCTTGTGAACTTTCGAGACGCAGGCGCGCGGCGCTAAGGCGAGAGCCACATTTTGAAAACGACCCGCCCTCCATCGTGGAAACTTTTGCCATTTCAAGTTTTAGGACCATAAATGGTGAGAAGGTCTCTGGCGAAACGCTAGGCCCGCCCTGTCGACACTTCCAGTGGTGCGACAGGGGGGAGGGAGCTATAAGGAAAACGGATGGAGGGGGAACGAGGATGAGGAGCTGGAGGGGGAGGAGGGGGGACGAGGATGAGAAGGCGCAGGGGGAGGAGGAGGAGGAGGAGGAGGAGGAGGAGGAGGAGGAGGAGGAGGAGGAGGAGGAGGAGGAGCAGGAGGAGGAGGAGCAGGAGGAGGAGGAGGAGGAGGAGGAGGAGGAGGAGGAGGAGGAGGAGAAAGAGGAGGAGGAGGAGGAAGGAGAGGAAGAGGAGGATGAGGATGAGGATGAGGATGAGGATGATTATGGTGATGATGATGATGATTGTGATGATGATGAGGAGGATGAGGAGGAGGAAGGGGAGGAAGGGATAGGGGAGAGGGGAGAACCCCAGTGAACCCAGGATGCATCAACGATGCCGCTCACGCCTCCCCGGGCTTTCGCTCCAGAATCGATCGCATCAACAGCAACCACTGCAACGTTGAGCACTTGGACAAATTTTGCTCCTGCACCGCCCTCAGCTGGCCCCGTGAGCTATCCCGCCATCGCCCGGAAAGCTTTCGCAGATGTCCTGCGACAGGTCAAGGTGACCTGCCGATTGCGGAGCACGTCCAGATTATCCTGATTGGCCTCGCAGACATCTAGTCGAATTGCAGAACGACTTAATGATGCAGGAGCTCAGCGGTGTTCACGCCGATTTCGAACATATTTCGATCCCAATCAGATCGCGCGCCGGCACCGCAATGACCACGAGCTTGTTTGCTGCGCGGCTCCTGGCCGCAGTTGCTAGACCGTTGCCACCGACGCGCCCCCGAACGAGGCAACATCTGATCCGCAGGAGATGCAGAACGCTTTGCGTCGGTCAGGTCTTCGAGCAGAGTGGCGTCGATTGGCAATGCATGGAGTCCGGGCTTCGGCCCCAACCCTTCCTTACAAATTACATTGATTATCCAATCCCACGAAGTCGTACCAGGACCTTCAGGAAGGTGGATCTGCTCACTGGGAGCAGCTCCCTCGGTCGCGACGGCATTCCGTTCGAGTTGTTGCGTCGGGTTGTAGACCTGGCTGCTGTGGCAATCGAGAACGCCGTCAAGGAGCCGATCGCCGTGGATGGCCTTGGTCGTGTCCGGGACGAGCAGAACTCTTTCGACAAGAGCGTCATGTTCGTGGCCCGACCCTGAAGAGGGCCTGCCGGGGCGCAGATGGGGCAGGCCCCCCCAGGCAAAAGGAGGCCGCTGAGTGTCACGAGTGTCGACAGCCAGGGTCCTGTGTGCAGCTTTGGTCTGCATGCACAGCGTGCCTCGGGTTACGAGCGGGGCCTCCCTGAAGCAGCGCGGGCTCCCTCGCACACGGTTCATGCTGTCGAACGTGACGGGTATTGCGGAAATCATGATCGGCAGCGGTTTCACGCAGGACCGCTCCTTGACGTATTCATGGGCTTCGAGCCCGCGTCCCCAAGCATCAGCCAAGCTTTCATCCAGCTGGTGTTTGCCTCAAAGGGCCAGCTGCCCTGGCTCGAGACCTTGAAGTCGGTACTGGGACAGCAGCTATTGCTACCTCTCGCTCAGTGGAGCCTGGGGCGGGCGGGGGGCTCGGGATCGTGGCCGGGGTGCGACAGTGCTGCCCTCTCTCACCCCTGATGTTGCCGATTGTCTCCGTCGCCTCGATCGGCAGATTGCGCCGGTTGCTGCCTGCAGTGGTACTTCGTGCTTACGCCGACGACTTCGCACTGATGCTCAGTCGCGGCCCGCTGGAGTCGGGTCCCCTCGAGGTCATCTTCGGTCGGCGCGATTTTGCAAGATGGCACCGCGGCAAGTCCACCTTCGTTCCGCTTGCTCTCAGTCCGCGCGAGGGGATCTGGGCAGAGGTTGCGGGTGATGCGATGCCAGGCTGTAGGGTGAGGTCTTTTCCCAGGGTGAAGTCAATCTCGCATGACGCGCGGCATACTTGGACTCCTCTTGGGCCGCACCGGGGGGTCCCCCGTCTGGTGCGCCACCTTCAAGAATGTCCAGGAGTGGGATCGGGTTTTGAAGAAACGTGCCGGCTGTGTGCTCTCTTCTCGTTGTCCAGCTGAATGATCTCCCTCCGCAGTGGATGCAGGTTGAGCGGCGCTTAGCAGCGACATTGTTCCCTGGGGCTCAGGGTTGGCTGGCTTCCTACGACAGTTGGACGGGCTCGGGTTAGTCGCGGCAGTGCTAGATGTTGTCGTCATGACGCTGGGCGCTGAACACGATCTTTTGTGGGGACAGTGGCGCCATGAGGCCTGCGTGCTAATTGGTGGATAGGACCGTCGCGCGCCTCTGCCGCCGAACTCCGAATGGCCGCTGGCGGCCGCGCTGCAGCGAAATCTCTGATTCGGGAATTCTGCGGGGGGCTGCGCTGGCATCTGCGGGCGCATTTGGATCGATTGCAGCGTCGTGTTTTGCCAGGGCGTCGCGTGCGGAGGATGGGGGCCTTCCTTCCCCTTCATTTGGTCGCCAGTTCCTCCCTGCGTTTGGACACCCTCGTTATGGGCCCCTTTCGGCGAATGGACTGGATGCGCTCACGGGGCCTGCGCGATGCTTGTTGGGATGCCCAGCAGGGTGACCACATCTCGGGATGCGCTTGGTGCCCTGGCGTGGTCCTGCGGCAGCTGGTGGGGCGGCAGTGCGTTTCGACGATATCTTATTTCTACACACGGACAGAGATGCGCCCGTTGCGTTGCCCTGGGGGCGCTGTGCTTGCGCGCTACCTCCATGTCGACCGACGCCGCGCGTAACGGGAGGGCGGCGGCGGCCAGCGACGCCTGAGCGCAGGCCATGGTGGAGGGCGCATCTCGCGACGCCCCTCTTGCGAGCAGTATCAGGGCGCTATGGAACGCAGAACTTGGCTCATCGCCACCTTCTTTCACACCTTTCGGGCAGCTGCGATTTGCCCGTTATGTTGGGCTCCTGCATTGCCAAATTTTCGGCGTGTTTTCGCAGTGTGACCGTCGGGGGGTCTTCGTTGGCCAACCCGACGCGACAGCGTGCTTCTGCAGCGATGCGCATCGCATGTTCTTCCTTCATCCTCCTTCTCCTCCGCTCGCGTGGGGCCTTGTGTGGGTGCCCCACGCCATGCCCCGTCGTGTCTGCGCATTCGCGATCTATGTTCTTCTGCTCCTCGTCCTTCTCCTCGCCCCCCTCCTCGGAACCTTGGGGTCATTTGGCGGCTCGCGCTGCCTTGCCTTGGCTGCGACCGTTGAGACTGCCGGTGCAACCCCGCCGTCCCGCTGATCGCTTTCGGCTTCTCGACGTGCAAGTTCGGGTCTCCCTGTGTGTGGCTTTGCGCCGCTCTATCATATCTGCGCGTTTCCACCCCCCACCCACCCCGGTGTTGTCAGCCAGCGTGTCATCCAATTGCGCCGCCGCGCATATCCGCCGCCTCGCTTGGGGAACGGGGGGGCGGGAGTCGGGCGGGCGCCCGGGGGGCGGGAGGGCATGGCACCCGGCTACCGTCCGAACGCATCTTGGGTTCGGTGCGGTGGGGTCTTTCCTAGTGCGTCGCAAGAGACGCAAATAACTGAGAGCATCAAGAGCCTCGACGTACACCAACCTTTGCAAGCGTGGTGGCGGATGTCGTGGTCACCGTCCGTGGAGTCAACTTCGCAGGATCCGCGCTGGCTTCAGTTCGTGGCATCATCGTTGGATGCCCAGCGTTTTCGTCAGACGTCAAAGAAAGGATCTTTCCGTCCAAAATCCCTTCGTCATAATCCCGACTAGTTTTCTTGTCCCTACGGGAAGCGCACCTTTGAACGATGAGTGCCCCAGTGTGCCACCATCAATGCGCGACGCTTGTCCGTCTTTCTCTCTACTTTCACGAAGTGCCAATGTGTAGACATATAGCGTTCAAGGAACCGTCCTGTGAAAGCCCCGTTCTGAAAAGAATCGCTACCCGGTCCTTGCAACAGTTGCAGATTTGATCAGTCTTGTGGCAGGACCAAAGGAAAAGTGAAACTGGATGCTAATTCTAAAAATGAGCCACCGTCTACTCGTGTATGAGTTCAGAAGTTTCGCTCTTGTTGCCGTCGGAACCTGATGGCGCCTCACGAGATATACCCATTTTGCAAGGGACCCCTGTGCATGTGTGTAGCCCTTGCAAGTTGTACGGCAAATGTGCTCGGTGTTCCAGTGATAGCCGCATTGGAAAACTGTTTCGCATCCACTCGTGTCAATGCTGGAATACTTAGGCTTCAGGATCGCACTGCGCGGGGACGTACCAAGCGACACGCTCGACCCACCTCACCGTCACGTGAGATTGGGTGGCGAGGACTAGTCACTTAGCAAGATGAGGGTGTCTAGGAGATATTGGAGATCTGATGAGGAGGGGACAGCGCAGACGGACAGAGGCGGGCGATGATGATGCTGCTGATGATGATGAAGATGATGCTGGTGACGATCATGACGATGACTGCGATGACGATGGTCGGATTGATAATGATGATGCTGCAGCTGATGATGATATGGTGACTGAGAGTGCGGCTGCTGCTGCTTCTGCTTCGTCTGCTGCTGCTGATGATGATGACGACTATGACGGTGTTTATGAGGACGATGCTGATGATGCTGGGGATGATGGTGATGGTGACAGTGGTGATAATGTTAACGATGCTGACGACGACGATTAGGTTGCTAATGTTGATAATGTTGAAGATTCCAGTGATGCTGATGATGAAGATGATGACTCGGAGGTTGATGTTGATGGTGCTGCTGATTATGATGCTGCAAAGTATAACCTAGGATGATGGTGAGGATGATTATGATGATGATGGTGCTGCAGCTGATGATGATTATGCTGTTGTCGATTATGCTTCTGCTGACGATTATGACGATGATGACGATGAACATGCTTATGATAGTGGTTGTTGTTGTGATGATGGTGTTGATGATGATGCTGGTTGTAGTGTCGATGGGGATGACGATGATGGTGATGGCGATAGCGATGACGAGAACAATGAGGATACGTATACGGAGGACGAACGAGTGCAGATGACGACTACGATGATGGTAGTTGTCGTGATGATGGGGGATTTCAGCGTATGGGAGAGGGATGTGGAGGTGAAGGGCAGCGAGAAGGACGAGGTAGAGAAGGATAGCGATGAGGACTGGTGACTGCTGCTGCGGAGGAGGGCGAGGTGGAGGATGCTTATCATAATGATGAAGACCAGACTACTGATGATGATGATGATGATGATGATGATGATGATGCTGGTGATGATGATGATGATGATGATGATGATGACGAGGCTGATGCGGATGCTGATGCTGCTGCTGATGATGATGCTGATGCTGATGCTGATGCTGATGATGATGCTGCTGATGATGCTGAGGATGAGGATGATGATGATGATGATGATGATGATGATGATGATGATGATGATGATGATGATGATGATGATGATGATGATGCTAATGTCGGATGGCTGGTGTTGATGATGATGCTGACGCTGATGATGCTGATGCTGATGCTGATGCTGATGCTGCTGCCGCTGATGATGACGGTGATAACGATGACGATGGGGATGACGATGCCGATTGCGAACACGACGACGACGACGACCACGATGACGTTGATAGCGACCTGGTCGATGTCTTTTTCCGGACCTGGAGAAGGAGGAAGGCGACGAGACGGACGAGAAACAGGAGGAGAAGCAGGATGATGATGATGATGCTGATGATGATGACGATGATGATGATGATGATGATGAGGATGATGAGGATGATGATGATGATGATGACGATGATGATGATGCTGATGAGGATGATGATGAGGAGGAAGATGAGGAGGAGGACGAGGAGGAAGAGGAGGATGAGGATGAGGAGGAGGAGGACGTTGAGGAGGAGGCGGGGCAGGAGGAGGATGAGGAGGATGAGGAGGAGGAGGAGGAGGAGGAGAAGGAGGAGAAGGATAATGAGGAGGGGTAGGATGAGGAGGAGGACGAGGAGAAGGAGGACAATGAGGAGGAGGAGGGGCAGGAGGAGGAGGAGGAGGAGGAGGAGGAGGAGGAACAGGAGGAGGATGATATCTGAGAGCCCCAGTGAACCCAGGATGCAGCAAGGATGCCGCTCACGCTTTCCCAGACTTTCGCTCCAGCGTCGATCGCGAGATGGAGGGGGCGGGGGGGGGGGGGGGGGGGGGGGACGAGAGGGAGGCCGAATCTCGTTGTGGCTGCAGCAGCTTTGAGCTGCCCTGGGAGGCGCTGGCCTCCGCAATCCGCAACGCACGCGAGGCGGGCACCGAACCGCACGTGGAGGAGGAGGAGGAGAAGGAGGAGGACGAGGAGAGGGACGCGGAGGATAATGATGCTGATGCTGATGCTGATGCTGATGATGATGATGATGATGATGATGATGATGATGATGATGATGATGATGATGCTGACGATGCTGATGATGATGATCATGATGATGACGAGGAGGACAAGGAGGCGGATGAGGAGTAGGAGGCGTAGTAGTAGTAGGAGGAGGAGGAGGAGGGATGCGGGGGCGAAAGGGGGACGATGACGATGAGGATGCCAACGAGGATGACGAGGAGGATGACGAGGATGATACAGAGAATGAGCAGGAGGAGGAAGAGGAGGAGGAGGAGGAGGAGGAGGAGGAGGGAGGAGGAGGAGGCGGAGGAGGAGGAGGAGGAGGGGGAGGATGAGGAGGAGGAGGAGGAGGGGGAGGATGAGGAGGAGGATGAGGATGAGGAGGAGGAGAGATGAGGAGGAGGAGGAGGAGGAGCAAGAGGAGGACTCTGAAGAGGAGGAATAGGATGCGATGAGGATGAGGATGAGGATGAGGATGAGGATGAGGATGAGGATGATGATGATGATGATGATGATGATGATGATGATGATGATGATGCTGATGCTGATGCTGATGCTGATGCTGATGATGATGCTGCTGATGATGATGGTGTTCTTGTTGTTAATGGCGATGATGTCGATGATGATGCTGATGATGCTGATGACGATGATGATGCAAATGATGATGATGATGATGATGATGATGATGATGATGATGATGATGATGATGATGCTGATGGCGATGACGATGCGATTGCTTCAGATGATGCTGATGCTGATGGTGATGCTGCTGCTGATGCTCACGAGGTTGCTGATGCTGATGCTGATGCTTGCGATGCTGATGCTGCTGATGATGCCGCTGATGATGCTGCTGATAATGCTGACGATGATGATGATGATGATGATGATGATGATGATGATGATGATGATGATGATGATGATGATGATGATGATGATGATGATGCTGATGCTTGTGGTTGCGACGACGACGATGATGAATCTGATGACGATGCTACTGGTAATGGTGATGCTGAGGAAGATGATGCTGCTGATGATGATGGTGGCGATGATATTTGTGCTTGCACGGTTTTCATCTGCGCAATCCGCCGCCATTCGGGGGCTCAAGGCGCAAGGGCCGGCCGAGTGGCCGGATGTTTCCACCGTGGCTGGGGCGCGTCGCGGATGTGGCGGGCGCTGGGCTGGTGAGCTACCTGTCGCGCTGCCCGCCCTGCCCGTCGCTCCCAGCCCCGGCGAGCTGCAACGTGAGCCTCGTGTGCCCGAGCATCCCGCCGTGCCCGGCCCTGCCCAGCGTCCTGGGCGGGCCGCACTGGGCCCAGGCGTCGCAGCCGGGGCCGTCGTGCGGGCCTTGCCCCGCGCCGCCGACCTGCCCAGGGGAGCAGGTGTGTCGCTGCTGGACGGTGAGCTTCTCTCTGTTCCTCGTGGGGGTGCTCGTCGGGGCGCTCATCACAGGCGGGCTGGGGAGCTGCTGCCGACCGACGCCGCGGAGTTCGCGTGCTGCGCCTGTCCGTGCCTTGACGGCTGGAGCTGGCCAGGATGGCGACCACTCAGTGGGTATACGTCTGGTACGCCGGCGAGAACAAGTGGCACCAGCACCTTAACTTGGGGAGGATCGCTCTCAGCCGGAGCGACCATGTCATCTACACGGCAGATGGCGACATGTATATCATCCAGATCCAGGACAATCCAGACATCCAGGCGACGAGGTTCGGCACGTACGCCACGCCCCCCGTCGGCCTGCGGAGGGCCGACGTCTACGGCTTCCGGCAGGAGCCGACCCAGGCCGAGGTCCGCCAGCTCGTGGTCGAGGCCGAGGAAGTGGCGGGTCAGGAGTGCAGGCGCCGGGCGGAGCTCATCGGGGACCTGCAGGTGCTGCGCGGGCTGAAGGTGCTTGTCCCGCCTGGGGGGGCCGCGGCCGCCGGCCCTGCAGCGCCGCCGCCTGGCCCCGCCGTGGGCCTGCTGCGTGGCCGCGCTGCTGCCGCGGGGACGACGCCTCGCGCTGGTGGTGTGGCCGACGTGAACGACGGCGTGTGGCGCGTGGCGGCGTGCGTGGGCGACTTCAGGGTGGGCGACGAGATCGTGGAGCACGTGCCGTCGCCCTCCCGCGTGGGGGACCGGGACCTCCACCTGCTCCCGTCGGGCGAGGCCCTCTTCGTGGAGTTCGTCACCTCAGCGGCCCTGCCGGGGTTCTTGCAGCGCGCCGTGGGGGCCGACGCGAGGATCCTGCCAGTCACCCGCAACAAGCGGGGGAAGAGGGAGCTCACCTGGTCGGCGATGGTCGAGCTCACCAACCGAGAGGAGTTCGACGCCTCCGACTGGGGGCTCCCCGGCCCCCGCACGGCCGACTGGTGCATGGACTACATCCTGAATGAAGGCCTCGGGATCGAGGGCCACCACGAGCACTTCAGGTCGATCTGCAAGCTGGCGGCCTCAGACTGGGGCGTGCAGGAGCACTGCCAGCTCAGCCTGCAGCTCAAGCAGGCCCTCTGCATCGACATGCTGGACGGCTCGAATCTAGTGTCGGTGGAGACAAAATTCAGGAGGATGCAGACGATCGAGTTCGCCCACTGGGACAAGGCGAAGGACCAGGAGAGCAAGGGGATCGGCGGCAAGCTCTCGCTGGAGGAGCAGGCCGCATTCTCGGGCGTGACGCGCGCCCACACGGCCATCATGATCTGCCCGGACCTCATCGAGCATGTTCGGGCGGAGCTCGAGAGAGAGGGGAAGCTCAACAAGAACCTTCGCCTGGCACGCGAGGAGCGCGAGTCCAGGCGCAAACGTGGGTAAGCCAGGCACGGCCACTGGGAGCGGCAGGGACCCAGTCGGCCGAACTACTTCCTGCAGAGGTCCGAGTCACTCGTCGGGCCCGAGCGCCGCCACCCCTGGTCGTCGCGTGCCTCGTGATGTGTTCCCTCTACCTTATCCTTATGACCTTCGGCGTCAGCGGGGTGAGGCTTTTCGAGAGCTCAGCCGCGTCGTTCAGCAACGACATCTTCGGCGGAGCAGTTTTGAGAGGGACGTGACTCGGGCGGTGGATGCATTGAATTGGTTGAACGACTCGTCTACTCATGTCGGGCGGGACCGCAGTTTTACAGCAGGCGCCCTGTCGCTGGCCCAGCGCCAGTGCCTGGCGCACATCAGCAGCTCTGTGGAGAAACTTGGTGCTCCTCCGCGAGATCTGTCTCCCGCAGAAGCGCTACGGGAGCTTCGCGTGGCCGGGGGCGGCTACTGCGTCGAGGAGTCGCCCCTCGGAAGCTATGACCCCGCGCTCGTCTCCTTGCCGGACGGAAAGGTGCCTCCAGTACCGCTCTCGGACGTGTGGGGCGATGGCGGGATATCCAAGGTCGAGCTTTTTGTTCAGCAGAGCCTGCTGCCGGCTGACGTGGCGGCCGCTCGACTGGACGCATGCTCTGTCAAGACTCCCTACTCGGACCCTCGGCTGAGGTGCGCGCGGGACTGGGAAGGTTTCGTTCGTGATCTGCATGCTCATAATTTGATCGACTTCTCGCTGGACGACGGGGTGAGGGTCGACGCATTTTTTGTCAAGAAGAAGGGGGGCCGCCTCAGGATGGTGATCGACTGCAGGCGCAGCAACGTCGTGTTCGCCGACCCCGCGCCTGTCGTCCTGCCCACGGGGGACTCGTTCGCCGCGCTCGAGCTGGACGACCCCGAGGGCATCCTGGACGTGGAGGGCGTTGACCTGAAGGACGCGTTCTACCACCTCGAGCTGCCCATCGAGCTCAGGAGGTACTTCGTGATGCGGCCCGTCCTGGCGGGCTCCGTCGGTGTCTCCAGCCTCGGGGGAAGCCAGGTCGCGCCCGCGGCCAAGCTCTTCCCCAGGCTGAAGGTGGTGCCGATGGGCTGGTCGTGGGCGCTGTGGTGGTGCCAGTCCATCATGGAGCGCATCGCGGAGCAGTCGGGCTGCCCTGAGTCGCAGCGGCTGCATGACGGTCGCCCTGCGCCTGGCCTCAGCGAGTTCGGGCACCTCCAGTGCGTGGACAACTTCGTCAGCTTCGGCTACGATCGTGTCGCCGTCCGCGCTGCAGTGGCGCGGGTCGCGGCCGAGCTGGAGCGCCGCGGCCTGGTGGTCACGCTCGAGGATCACGCTGGGGATGAGGAGGGCACCTTCAACGTCCTGGGCTGGGACATCGCCGCCTCGGGGAGGCTGTCCGCCTCGGGGAGGCGCCTGTGGCGTGCGCGGCTCGCTGTCAGGTGCCTGCTCAGGCGAGGCCGCTGCTGCGGGGCGGACATCGAGCGCATCCTCGGCCACCTCATCTTCATCGCGCTCGTGCGGCGCGAGGGCCTCGCGCTCTTCGAGGCCTGCTTCAGGTTCGTGCAGACCTCGTACCACGTGGAGGCCCCGCTCCCGGGCGGCGTCCGCACCGAGCTCGCAGTGTGGGATGGGCTGGCGCCCCTCCTCTGGCGGGATCTGAAGGCGGGCTGGTCGATGGACGTGGGCGCGGTCGACGCGTCGCCGTGGGGCCTGGGCGCCTGTCAGTCCACCTGGGCGCCAGCGGCAGTCAAGTCCGTCGGGCGGTACTGCGAGCGGTGGCGCTTCGGGCGGGCGGAGAGGCTCCCGCCCCGGCGCCGCGCTCTGGCCGCCAGCCAGCGGGCGCTGGGCCAGGCCATAGCCGCCGAGGTGGGTGACCCTGCCTCCGGCGGCCCCGGCCTCGTTGCTTTCGCGTCGGCTGCCGACGCCCTGCCAGCCGAGCCCGTCGGCCCGCCTTTGGAGCGCGACCTGGCCGAGTTCCCCGAGGTTCCAAAACGTCTCCTCGAGCGCTCGGCCTGGACTGTCACTGGGAGGAGGAAGTGGGACCGTTCGGAACCGATGCCCATTCTCGAAGCCAGAGCGGTTCATTATCACCTTCGCCACGCCCTTCGGAATGCAAACAACCATGGCAAGAAGATCTTGGTGCTAGGAGACTCTCTGACGGCTGTGGCCGCCTCGTCCCGCATGCGAGCTCACTCACGCGCAATGCTCCGGGTCATGCAGCGCATCTCTGCCCTGTCCCTGGCTTCTGGGTCGTATCTGTGCGTGAGGTGGGTTCCCACGGAGTTCAATGTGGCCGACGGGCCCTCGAGGGGCAGGGTTTCTCCAACAAAGCCTACAGACATCATTCTTGACAAGCACGTCCCCGCTAAGCACGACATCAATAGCAAGCACGAGTACAACATCATCAGCACAGTCAAGCATGATATTACCGACATGCCCATCATCAGCAAGTGTGGCAAGCACGACATCAGCAAGCACGACAAGCACGACATCAGCAAGCACGAGATCAGCAGGCACGACATCAACAGGCACAGCTTCACCGACAAGCACGACATCAGCAAGATAGGCCAGCACGGCAGCAGCGCGCACGACACCGGCATCAGCACGTTCCTTCCTTCGCATCGCCGTTTTGGTTCATGCTGTCCAGCTTCGAGGCCTTCGCCTGGCGAGAGTACGCCCCCAGTGCCCGTGCAGAGGAAGTGCGACTAGCATGCTGGGGCGGGCTCGCCGCCGGAGTCGGTCGCCGCGGAGCCGGCCTTCGTCGACCTCGGCAGCCTCGCGACCGGGCCCCCCGGTCTGGCCGGGCCGCCGCGCTGCTCGCCAGGCCGCGCCTGCCGCGCGGACCGCGCCGGGCCCTCTGCAGGGCGTGAGGCGCAGGCCGGCGGCGGCGACGCCGCGCCCCCAGACCCCTCGGGAGCGGGCGGCCGAGGTGCGGCCGCCGCCGGGCGTGCAGGTGCTCAACGCCGCCGCGGTGCGCACGGCGAGGGGCAGGGAGGCCTACCAGGTGCTGCACACCGCGTTCGTGACTTGGGCCAGGAGCCAGCAGATGGCGCTGTCCTCGGCCGCGGACGTCGACAAGGCAGCGGTGGGCTACCTGCACGTGATGTTCGACGAGGGGAAGCACCTGACCTACGCCAACCGCCTCATCGCGGCCATCGCTTGGATGCGGCCCGAGTTCAGTCGGCACGGCCAGCTCCGCCTCCCGCGGGCGAAGCAGGCTGCGGCGGGCTGGAAGAACCTGGCGCCGCCGAAGAGCCGTCAAGCGCTGCCAATCGAGGTGGTCTTCCTGATCATCAACTGGCTTCTCCTCCAGCGGTCCTACGAGGCCGCGCTGGCGGTGTGGCTGCTGTTCGAGATCTACGGTCGGCCGGGAGAGATCCACAAGCTGCGAGCAGTGGACCTCGTGCCGCCGCTGATGGCGCGGGGTGCGGCCCACCGCTTCTGGAGCGTGACGCTCCACGCAGCCGAGGTGGGCGACGTGTCCAAGACGAACGAGTTCGACAACTCCGTGCGGCTCGACCTGCCTCGTCATCAGCGGCTGGCCGCGAGCCTGGACTGGATGCTGGCGCGCAGGTGGGGCGCGGGCTGGAGGGCGAGCGCCCTCGCCCGAGATGGCGGGGCCGCAGGCTTGCCCGGCTCGCTCTTCCTCATCTCGCCCGCGGACGTGTCCCAGGAGTTCCGGCGGGCGGTGACCGCCCTCGGCCTCCGCCGCCTCGGCGCCGTGCACCTGTACCAGCTGCGGCACGCCGGGCCGTCTCACGACTCCGCGGCCTCCTGCCGAACGCTGGAAGAGATGCGCCGCCGTGGCCGGTGGCGCACCTGGAGCAGCGCGCGCCGCTACGAGAAGGGCAGCCGCCTGACAGAAGTGCTGCATCGTCTACCTCTCTGGCTGCAGCGACACGGGGGAGCCTGCGTCGAACACCTGAGCCGACCCGTGTTCGAGGTGCCCTCACCTTTGCCGCAGCCCGTCTGAGCGCGCCTGTCATACTCGAGCTTTTTTCTGGGCATGGAGGCTTCGCCCGTGCTGCTGGAGACATGGGCTTCTGGGTTCTCGTGTGGGACCTGTCTCTCGGGGAACAATACGACTTGACGCGCTCAGAGAATCGTGCCAAGATCAACGCGTGGCTCCGGGCAGGTTTGCTGATTGGCTGGCACGCGGGCGTTCCTTGTAACACACTCACACGTGCCAGAGGTTACGGTATCGGTCCACCAGCTGTCAGATCTGACGAGTGCCTTTTCGGTCTCCCCAATCTGTCGTTTAAGTTGCAAGCTCAGGTTGATGCCTCCAATTGTCTGAACAAATTCGTCGCTTCGCTTGCCCGGGCCTCTCTGGCCCTCAGTGTGCCGTGGTCCGTTGAGAATCCCAAGACCTCTCGGCTCTGGCTTTTGCCGGACTACAAGCGCCTCCACCGCCGTCGTGGAGTGGAGCATGTTGTTACTTCTATGTGCATGTGGGGTACCCGGTGGCGGAAAGACACAGGGCTCCTCCTAGGTTTGCTGGATCCCACGCCATGGCGTGACACCAGATGCCAGGGCTCGAAGCGCGGATTATGTGCTCGCACCGGCCAACGACATGAGATCCTCAGTGGCAAGAGACCCGACGGGACCTTTGCCACCAGTGCTGCAGCCATCTACCCTGTGCGCTTCTGTAAAGCTCTGGCCAGGTCATTTTATAATGCTCACGTTGCAAAGATTGCTGCCTCTTTCCAGAGGCACCTGTGAGAATTCGGCGTTACCAGCTTGCAAGCATGCCTGCAGATTTGGCATGTAAAGTGTGTGCTCTGTCGACCTCGCCGTGGCGTCTCGCGCCACCACACGCAGCTCGCCCTCACACCTGACTTCTGGCAAAAACGAGCTCTGATGATATTTGTGCTTGCACGGTTTTCATCTGTGCAATCCGCCGCCATTCGGGGGCTCAAGGCGCACCATCCAGCCATCCCCACCTCCTCCTTCTTCTTTTAACCTTGCTCCTTGGCATGTAAAGTGTGTGCTCTGTCGACCTCGCCGTGGCGTCTCGCGCCACCACGCGCAGCTCGCCCTCACACCTGACTTCTGGCAAAAACGAGCTCTGATGATGATCATGACGATGATCCTTATGATGATGATGATGAAGAAGAAGAAGACGTTGATGATTTGGATGCTGAGCATGATGATGCTGATGCTGATGATGATGACGTTGCTGTTGCTAATGATGGCGACGATGATGATGCTGATGATGCTGATGATGCTGATGCTGCTGATAATGATGATGCTGAGGATGATGATGCTGATGCTGATAATGATGATGCTGCGGCTGATGAGCATGCCGGTGCTTATGATGATGGTGATGCTTCTGATGCGGAGGAGGCGGAGGAGAAGGAGCAGGAGGAGGATGATGCGGGGAAGGGGGCCATGGCGGGGAGGAGGAACAGCTGCATGAGGAAGAAGAGGCGGATGCTTTGGAGGATGAGGCGGAGGCGGACGAGGAGGAGGAGGAGGAGACACCGCTTGATGAGGTTAAGGATGCGCATGCTGCTGCTGATGACGACGATGACGACGATGATGATGAAGCTGAATGTGCTGATGGTGATGCTGATGCTGATGTTGCTTATGATTATGCGGATGATGATGGTGCTGCTGATGATGATGATGATGATTGTGATGCTGCTGATGCTGCTGATGACGCTGTGGCTGATGACGGTTATGGACTGATGCTGATGATGATGATGATGATGATGACGCTGATGCTGCTGCCGATGTGGATGATGATACTGATGATGATGCTGATGATGCTGCTGATGATGATGATGGTAACGGCAATGGTGATGGTGATAGTTATGGTGGTGGCGATGATGCAGATGATGACGACGGTGAAGACGACAGTGTTTCTGACGATGATGATGATGATGCTGATGATTAGTGTACCGATGATGCTGCTGAGGATGATGATGCTGATGACGACGCTGACGACGACGATGATGACGATGATGATGATGCTGATGCTGCTGATGATGATGCTGATGCGGATGCTGATTCTGGTGTTGATGCTGATGCTGATGCTGATGCTGAGGCTGCTGCTGCTGATGATGATGGTGATGATGCTGATGATGATGGTACTGATACTGGTAATGATGATGCTGATCATGCTGATGATGCTGCTGCTGATGATGATTTTTATGATGATGATGATGATGCTGATGATGATGCTGATGATGAGGATGATGGTGATGATGATGATGATGATGCTGACGATGATGATGATGATGATGATGGTGGTGATGATGATGATGCTGCTGCTGCTGATGATGATGATGATGATGGTGGTGGTGGTGGTGATGATGCTGATGATGATGATGATGATGATGATGATGATGCTGCTGAGCATGATGATGCTGATGATGATGATGATGATGCTGATGATGATGATGATGATGATGATGATGATGATGATGATGACGAGGATGATGACGATACTTGTGGCGCTGATAGTGCTGGGGAGGAGGGGCAGGAGGTGGAGGAGGGTTCTATGGTTCTAGTTTGGCCTTGCGTGCGCCCGCAGAGAGCACAAGGCGACGACGGCGACGAAAACGAACGACTGTGGTGAGGAAGACAAGAGACACGACGACGGATAGGAGGGGTGTGAGGAGGAGACGGCGGATGAGGATGAGGACACGGCGGAGGATGATTGGGTTCCTTGTTGCATCAACGGGCAGCTGTCGACGATGCAACGGGGGGCTGGCGCAACCACTCGAAGGGGGCATTTCTGCGCTCAGAACATGCAGCTCGTACTTGCCAGACAGCCTGCAGTGCCAGTCTCATGGGCTGGGGGGCGTGTGCCAATGGGTCTTGGGTGGGGTGCAGGTGGACGGATACCCACCAAAAGAGAGTCGCGTGCATACTTGCAGCGCAGACACACGCCACAAAGGGATGGCCTGTATTCTGGGCACCAACCCACGTCACCCTAGATTCTCACAACCCATGTGGCGGTGGCGAGCAAATTCAAGCGTGGAGCCGTCCTTTGTAACTCACCTACAGCTTGCGCCCTCGGGGCCAAGAGTGACCACAAGGGAAAGAAGTGGAGATCGTGAACCATCGGCAGTTTGTGGAAAGCTGTTGGCACTGGGGTGCGGAGAGAGCCTGGCTCGTAGCAGCAACGGTCAGCGGTTGAATAAAAGACAAGTCCAGAGTGATGTCGGTCAGCTTTGGGTGGACACCCCTCCAGGGCATGTTACACCTCGTGTTGCAATGCTGGGGAAGTTTCTGATGCCGCTCCTCCGACATGGCTGACTTTGCGAACCATGTTTGGTGCAAGAAGCACGCGCGCCGCATTCATAATGCAAGCTCAGGGCCGTCTGAGCAAAAAACGCAGCTGATATCGCTCGCGTTCGCCCCAGTCCTCTACCTTCTTCCCACCCGATCGAAATCGTGCTGGAGACGGGTGGCTTCGGCGGAATCCGGCCCACCTTCCCCACCGCAGCGGCCAGGGGCGGCGGTCCAGCGGCTGAGCGGCAGCCTCAGAAGCAGACAGCACACCTCCAGAGCCTCGGATGCCACGCCCACTCGTGAAGCA
The DNA here is from genome assembly GCA_963575745.1 of Prorocentrum cordatum. Taxonomy (NCBI): domain Eukaryota; class Dinophyceae; order Prorocentrales; family Prorocentraceae; genus Prorocentrum; species Prorocentrum cordatum. Next base: position 28,834 of record CAUYUJ010002001.1, read on the forward strand.
AGGCCACCGCACGAGGCTCCTCGTCACGGGTGGCGCGCCGCATGACTTCGCAGCCCTGCGGGTCGAGACGGGTCCGCTGCGGCAGCAGTGAGCCGACGCGCCGTCTTCGCGCGCCGATGGAGGCGGTCGACCCGGGCGTGCTCTTCCCGGGGGGGTGCCCGAGGGCGGACGAAAGAGCTCCAGGCTTGGCCGCCGCAAGCCAGCACGCCGTCTTCGTACTCCGACGGGGGCGGTCGACCTGGGAGTACTCTTCCCGGGGGGCCCGGGGGCGGAGGAAAGAGCTCCAGGCTTGGCCACCACATCGGCGCAGTCATCCCCCCCCCCCCCCGACGGCAGCAGCTTCTTCAGGCACGAGTGCGCCTTCGCCTTCGAGCTGGGCACTTGGTGGGGCGGGGCATTGGCATTCTGGAAACGGTACGCATGTCCAAGGATATGAGAGGCCTTGCGGATGGCGGCAGCTCGTACTGCCGAACCGCAGCATTGCAATCGGGGTGGCTTATGATGCGACCGATTGTTTGATGGCTTGCCATCGTCACGGCGGAGCATCCATCAGCAGGTGCTGAGTGGGGCAACGGAACGTGCGTGGGGCTTAGCACTGGCCACTGGGGTCGCCAGCATCGGTTATTTGGTAGACCCCTAAGCTCGACGACTAAGGTCTTCGGTCGGATGTTTGGAACACGACTCGTCGACTAACGTCTGCCCTTGCACGTCGCTGTTTTTCCCTTCTGGGCAACCTTCTGGCTTGATCTGCTGTTAACGGACAGTGCGCGGGAGGGCCAGAATGCCTTAGGGTGGTCGAACACACCGCGAGTGAAAATCACAAAACCAGACGGCGATATATCTCTATCCGACTCGGTCAACACTGAGGCCTCGGCGAGAGCTGCTCTTTCCTGCTCGGTGCAGGCCTCGCAGCGCCGGAGTCTGTGAAAGGTGGCGTCGCGCTCCTCGCCGCGCGGAGGGCGCTCGGGCATCTTAGGCCGCAAGCTGTAGCCGACCTCGGATTCGGGGTCTGCCGTTCAGCTGCCTCCACAACGCGAAGAGTGGTGAATCCGAGCTGCGCTCGAGTGGCACGTGTGCTTGGGCGCCCTGTCCTGGGCCGTGGTTTTGCTGGCGCAAGCCCTGTCCCGACCGAGGCCCAGGTCGGCGGTGGCCGAGACTTCGAGGGGCCCGGCCATTGGCCAGACAGCCCAGACAGCGGGCGCCAGAAGGCCCAGACTGCGGGCGCCAGAAGGCCGCGCGAAGGCCCGGCGAAGGACCTTGGAAGGACTTGGGGGGAGCTTCCGAAGGACCTTCCGGAGGGCTGCTGGGCACGCGTATAGGGACATGCTCAGACAAGGCATCCCGGGGCACGCTGCGACTTCGCGCCGGGCGCAGCGGCGCTGGAAGCGGAAGCTGGAACGACCTCTGGAGCTGCCCTGTGGCTCTGGCTTCTTGATCTGGAACTTTCTTAGCTCTCTGCGAGCTATCCGGGAGTGGCATTCTCGAGGGCGCCCATATGCGGACCGCGGGGCTCACGAAAAAGTGAGCGACATTTCATTGCGAACCCGACCGAACACCGGCACGGCTTGGCGCAGATCGCGCGAGATGTCCGCCCGAGAGTGGGGGGGGCCGGCGGGGCCGCGCGCGCGCTCGCCCAGTTCTGACGCTCGGCGGCGAGCGAGGAGGGGGAAGCGAGAAGGAGAAGGTCCTCTTAGATGGCTCGGAAGCCCCTGGCCTTCTGAGAAGTTTTCGAAGCCTTCCCTGAAGACAGGAAAAACCTCTCAGAAGGCGCGGGGGCTTCCGAGAAGTCCCGCCGCTTTCTGAGAAGGCCTTCTCCTTCTCATTTCCCCCTCTCGCTCGCCGCCGCCGAGAAGCTGATTGGCGGGTTTCTCGGCGACTCTGGCCGGGGTGCCTGGCGGATCGCGGGGGCAGAGCGAGCGACCTCGGGGGCGAGTGGCCCCGCTCGTCCCGCGCGCCGCGCCCTGGGGCGGCATGCCCCCTCGCGGACGCTGTGGGGGCAAATGGGCGTATGTGGGGGCAAATGGGCGTAGGTCTTCTCCGCGCTTTCTTGGCCTACCAGGTGTTTGTGTGCTCGGTGATCATGTTCGTCGCGCAGCTCGACCCGCTGCCGCGCACGTTCGAGGCGATCGAGCTACAAGCGTGCCGCGCGCTCTTCCGCGGCCCCAAGGATTGGTTTTCCGTGGACGCGCTGAAGGACCTGAAGTCGCTGAGCTTTCCGAAGGCCCTTCCCGGCGTCCAGTCCGCCGCGCGGGCGGCCAGGGCCCGGGTCGCCAGGTTCGAGAATTCCGCGCGCGGCGGTCTCCGGATTCAGGCCCGCGCTCGCCAGCTCCTCTGGGTGAGCCGCGACGCCAGGAACCAGCCCCGAGCCCAGTACTTCCAGCGCCACGTCGACCAGCACTTCTTGTTCTCGCTCCGTGGCGCCACAAGTGAGCTTACGGCTGCCGAGCGGCAGCTGCGCGTTGCGCCGTCTCTCCTTGATCCCGCGAGCCCTGCCGCCCAGGAGCGGGGCGGGTGGCAGGCTCAGGCAGCGCGGATTTTTAATGCTGTCTCCCGGCCCTCCGCGGCCACGCACATTAGGAAACGCTTGGACAAATGGCAGCTCGACGTCCTGCCAGGCCACAGGCCCGCACGGTGGCTCAACGCTCTCGCTCTTTCCTCGCCTCTCCTCCCCCCAGAGTGCAGGCGTGTCAAATTCGGACTGCTTGGAACGGATGGATTACTGCCCGCCGCATCGGTAAGTCAGGGGGGTGCCTTTTCAAGTGCCCACGTGGGGAAGACAGCATACAGCATTACGATTTTTGTGGCCCCTTCCACTCCCTCTGCCAGCAGTGCCTCGGCCTTAGCCGGCCACCCGCACAAGAGTGCCTCGGTGATTTTCTGGGCATTCGCCCGCGCGAGCGCTCCCTCCCACTGCGCTGCCAGGGCGGCAGCGCCAGGGCCTCGGCGGCAGCGCTCCGGGCGATAGGTGTGTATGCACTATATAGAACGCACGGCGCAGTGAGACACGCCTTCCGCGCCGCAGACGGGGCCGACGCCTTCCGCGGCTTTCTCCGCGAAGCGGTCTCTGGCCATTCTCGCGCCCAACATCTCGTTAAGATCGCTTTCGAGAGGCCCCGCCAGGACAGCTGGCAGCCACGCGTGTCACCGAATGCGTGTATTGTTGCATCTGTGTTCCTCCTCCTCCTCCTCTCGGTCGTCTTTAGGCGCACCAGTCGCTACCGCTTGAATTCTATGTAATATCTGTGGCACTTGTGCCCACGTCGCTGTGATGCGAGCTTTGGCACTTTTCGTATCATTGTAGTCCTGTTCCCGCTCCCCCCGTCCTCTCCTTCCTCGTCCTCCTCCTCCTCTCTCTCCCTCTCTTCCACAGGGCCTGGTCAGCCATTTCGTCTCACGTTCCGCTTCGCATCATTTGCCATCGCGGCAGATATGCTTTCGCTCGGCCTGGGGGCCGATATATCTCTCGGCGCATTCGTAACTCCAGCTAGGCAGTGCGTATTATTATCACCTGGGTGGCCGAGGTGTCCGGCAATGCCAGTTTTGCAAGTCCCCTGTTGTGCGCAACGGCTCGCCTGCGGCAGGTTTGCCTGAGCGCTGCTCCAGGTGTCTTGGAGCTCTCCTTTGCTCGTCCCCCTCCTCTCTCCAGCCATGGTGTTTGTATTGTTTGGCCGCCGAGGCCGTTCAATGCGGGCCTGTCCAACATCGGCTTGGCAGGCCAGGGGATGATGCGTTTTAGGGTTAATTCGTATCCTTCGCCATCTGGCTTCACTTTTCCCCTCCTCCCCCTCCTCCTCCCCCTCCTCCTCCTCTCAAGTGGGGGGCCCGGCAGGCCGGGCGCTTTGCTGCAATGTGTGCGTCCGTTCCCGCGCGCTTGGTGAGGAAAAGAACGGCTTTCAAGTGCAACCGGCATTCGCGTTGCGACGGTGGTTCTTGAATCATGCGGTCCGCTCCCATCTTCTCCCTCCAAAAAATAACCTCACGCCCGTGAGAATAAACACTAGGGGATGATAAAGTTCGGGGTTCAGGGGGAGATTCTAAAAGTAACCCAGCAGACCTCAGCATAATCTCGAAGTAAGAGATATTCAAGAGGAGACCAAACCGAGCACGTTTTGAGACATCCTTGGCGTTTAGTTTTCATAGAAATATCCTCAACAATGGAGGAAGCTATGTATAAAAAAGACATAAAAAATAAAGAATAACATAAAAGAAATGATAGGAGGAGGAGAAGGAGGAAAATAAGACAAAATCTCGAGTTTCAAATATATTAGATTTTATGTACAATCGTTTTTTTTTTTTTTTTTTTTTTTGTATGTAAGTGCTCGTGAAGGGTAGCTCATGTGCCTCAATTTCCATGGATAATCAACCCCAGAGATAAAACAGTTCAGGCGAGCGTGGGGACAGAGAGAAATATAAAAGAAGAAGAATACAGTGGAATAGTAATAAGAAGTAAGCAGAAGAGGAGAATAATAAGAGGACGAAGAAAGGAAAAATCCAAAGTTCCAAATCTATCAGTTTTAATTTACAAACGCTTTATGAACTTTTTTTTTTTTTTTTTTTTTTTTTTTTTTTTTTTTTTTTTTTTTTTTTTTTTTTTTTTTTTTTTTTTTTAAAAAAAAAAAACGTGCTCGTGTAGGGTAGCTCATGTGCTTCATTTTTCCATGGATTATCAACCCCGGGGATAAAACAGTTCAGGCGAGCGTGAGGACATATAGAAATATAGAAGAAGAAGAGGGTATTATAATACTAATAAGAAGAGAAGAATGATAACAATAAGAAGAAAAGAGTGATAACAATAAGAGAAGAAGAGGACAGTATACTAATAATATAAAAGAAGAAGAGAGAATGATATATAGACATATAAAAGAAGAATGATAGCAACATCGCTTGATGTTGCTATCTCAACATAGCGTTTCGAGGTGATAATGAAGTTCGGCCTCAGCGCTCGCCGCCCAGTTTGAATTTTGTATAGGGCGACGATAATCAATTCTAAACACTGAAGGGGGGGGGGGGTCCCTTTATTATCATCGGCATGCGGTTAAATGTTCCCTCGCGGACGCGATCGGGCGGCGCGGCCGACGAGGGCGCCTGCGGCGGGGGCGTGGGCGGCGGAGAAAGAAAAACATAACGAAAGGAAGAAAGAAATACAGCAATAAAGAAAACAAGCATAATGAAACGTGGCGTTGCCCCATCCAGATGTCCTTGCCCCGGGGTGACTGACCGCGCCGTGCCGGCGCGGCTCGCCTTCGAAGCCCGTAGGGGGGCGCGCCCGACCAGCTGGAATTAAGTCGGGCACCCTCTACAGGGAGGATATTCAGAATTTCTTGACGCTTCTCGTATCCCGCCCAGCTGTTTCGAGGCGTGCCGCGCGCTGCTCTTGGTCGGGCTCGCCCCCTAGCTCCCCCCGCGGCTCGTGGATGGCGGCGACCTTGCGGCTAGACCGCGCGGCCCTGGAGACGGCCTGGCTGATGGATGTCTGCGCGTTCCACGCTTTCGCTGTTCTCGTGCCAGTGGCCACCCTGCGACATCTCGGCCGTGTGCGTCGGGTTGGGCACGCCGCTCCTTACTGCAAGTTCTGGATGTTCGACAAGGGGCGCTCGTCTACTACTGGGCCTGAGCTTGAGCTGCGGCTTGCTTCCTTTCTTTTCTGTCTCTCCTTCTCATTCGCTTCTTTTGTTCTTCTTCTGCCGTTTCTTGTCCTTGTGTTCGTCCCGCTTTCTTTTCGTGTGTCTCTCGTTCGTTTCGCTTTCGTTGCGATGTTCTCGCCGCCGTTGTGGTCTATTTCTCTGCGTGCTGCCTGTGTCTGGCACGCGCGTGTGCGACCTGCTTGGCGGCGCGCGGCTGCCCGCGTCGCTCGCGAGCAAGAAAGTATCCCACCAGCTTCGCGGGCCACGACGCTCGCTGAGGGCTGCCCCGTCGTCGAGTGCGCACTGGCTGGTGGCGCCCCTCGTGCGCGAGTCTTGCGCCGCCGACGTCTGGCCTCCACCCGCCGCGCGCGTGAAGGCTAGCAGCGACGCGTACGGGCGTTCGCGACGCTTGTCTGATGGCGGCGACCCCCTTCTCGTCATTCGCTTGCTCCGCTACGTGTGCGGCGACCGCCTGCGCGACGGTGTCTGGGACCTCCATTCTGAGACTGTCGCTTTAATTCGGTTTTCATTTTGGGGTGCATCGAGGCCCTCTTCTCGGTCCTCTTCGGCCTGGCGGAGTTGGTGGACTTGTCCGGCTCCGCCCCCTCAGCGACTGTGTAGCGCGCTCTGGTCGCTTTGGCTTCTTGGGTTGGAAGTTAGGTTGTTGCTAGTTGACAGTCTCCTGGCGGTGCGCGGCTTCTCCGCGCGCGCTCGCGAACGAAAAAGTACCCCCAACAGCCCATCCAGAAACGATCAGCAGGGGAGTTGGTGAATCCGGGGCGGCAGGACGCATGCAGTCGCGCAGCCGTCATCGGGAAAACAAGGATCACACATAGTTTCCCGCAGTGAAGTTCAATATGGAAATCAGTGCAAACTACGATGGTGATTCGATGAGGGGTGATGGGGTCTTTTGATGACTCGTAATGGTTGTTGTATTGATTTGTATCTTAAGCTCGCGTGCGTTTCGAACCTTGGAGCCATCTTGCAGCTCTCTGGTGGTTCTCTTGGGGCCCTCTTGGGGCCCTCCTGGGGCTCTTTGTTGGGGCTCTTTTTGAGGTCCTCTTAGGGCCTTCTTGGAGTCCTCTTGGGGCTCTTTTGGGGCGTCTTGGGGCCCTCTTGGGGCTCATTTGGTGGGTCTGGGGGCCTTCTTGGGGCTCTTTTGGGATGCCGGATGCCTGAGGGGCCTCTTGGGGCCGTCCTAGACCCTATCGCTAAAAAAGACGGGGGTCCTTCATTCCTGTCCCCCTCGGAGGCTCAAGAATCCCGTCTTGGGGCCCGCGCTCTTGGGCGCTCTTGGGGCCGTCTTGGGGCCCTCTTGGACCCCTTTTGGGGCTATCTTGAGCCGTTTTGGGGCCATCTTGAGGCTTCAAAAGCCCATCGGAGGCGAAAACGCGAAAAGGCAAAAACAAACATTGATTATCCATCGGTTTTCGAGGGATTTTCGCTTCTTGGGGGTCCTTGGAGGCTTCGGAGGGCACTCGAAACCGTCTTGGGGCCGTCTTGAGGTGTCTTGGACGTGTGTCGGAGGCTATCTTTGACCCATCTACCGCTATCTTCGACCATTTTGGAGGCCATCATGCGCTCTCTGAAGCCCTTTTGGAGCCATCTTGGACCAAAAAGGACCCTCTGCCACCTCGCGGGGGGGCCCGTCCAGAATGCACGGGCGCCCCGGGCGCCCATGCACGGGGCTCCCGGCGCCCAGGCGCCTTCCGGGCGTCCGGGCTGCCCGGAGCGGCCGGGCGGCCCAGCGCCCGCGCGCCTTGGGCGTCCGGCGCCGGGCCGGGCGCGCGGGCGCCGTTCAGGCAGCTGGGCGCTCTTGGCGTCCGGGCGAATGAATCTGGGCGCCCAGGCGCCAGGCGCCCGGGCGCCCGGGCGTCCGAGCCGCCCGGGCGTCAGGGCGCTGGGCGCACCGGGCGCCCATGAGCCTCCAAGCGTCCGGGCGTCCGGGCGCCCGGGCGCTGCCTGGGCGCCGCCGTCTGGGCGTCCGGGCTGCCTGGAACGGCCGGGCGGCCCAGCGCCCGCGCGCCTCGGGCGTCCGGCGCCAGGCCGGGCGCGCGGGCTCCGTTCAGGCAGCTGGGTGCTCTTGGCGTCTGGGCGAATGAGTCTGGCGCCCGGGCGCCCCGGCCCAGGCCGCCCAGACGATCTGGCGTCTGGGCGCCCGGCCGTCCGGGCGCCCGGGCGCCCTGGGGCGGCCCGGCGCTCGGGCGCCCCACTTTGTTGTTCGCTGGGTTGTAAGCTTGTTTTTTCTCCAGCCAACCCTCTCGCAACCCAGTAGTAGCGCTGCCATGACATATCTAACTCGGCCGTAAGGTTTACTAACCTTCGGAGGAGTTAGTAACCAAATATGTAGAGGTATGAGGTTATAAAAGACTTACATCGTCACCAACATAACCCAGTTATAAGTGTATGTAACGTGTGCACCGTATATACCAACACATAGTATCCACACACATGTACAACAGTTGTATTTCGATCTGTATCGCACCATACGTACACACGTGCATGCACACATTTAGCGTTTGCGATTGTCGTACATGTGCGTGAACTTGTGTTTGACATCGGTAATCGCATTCTTGCCATCAGCCATGCATCGTTGACCGCTGCCTTTTGACATCGTGAGTCTGAAGTTGTATGGGACATCGTCGATTGTCTTGAGCGCCATCCGACTATCTGCTCACGTTCCGTAGCTTGTTTTGGCTTTGGTGTGGTTCAGTTTCTCTGGTAGCGGCGATCGTATATCGTGATTTGTGCGTTCGCATATCTATCCAGCTTGTTTTCAGTCATGCACTCCGGAGCGGCAGACGATCAACAGTTTAAGGCCACGGCGTGCTACAGAGAGCTCAAAATGTTGTGCGACGAGTACGACGCCGAGAGCAAAGAGTCAGCAGGCAGCGTGGAGCTGAAGGACCGCATCCTCGCGGTGTGCCACAAATACCAGCATTCGTACTAGCAGGTGTTCCACTGCAAGCAGGTGGGCGCCATGGAGAGCAACCGCGGAGGCGAAGGCGTCCAGTGGCGTCGCGCGCACGGGCGCGTGCAGGTCATCAAGACGTCAGGTTTCTCTTTGGCCGCCATCGTGAACAATGCCGTGGCTGGCGAAGACAGCCCCTGCACCAAGGAGTACGCAAAGTACACGGTGAAGCAGTGTGCCAAGCACCCGTGTTTCGCAAAGTACCAGGAGGACGAGATTCGAATTGGGGCGTGGGGGGCAACGCATGCTCTTCACGGGTTTGCTTGCGTCCACGACCGCGTCAAGAGCGAGTGCGAGAGCTTGACGAAGGACGGCTACATGGACCTCGACGTCGTGTGCAACCGAGACAAGAGGGGTCTACTCAGGGACGCGATCGTCAACGGTGTCAAGTTTACCGTCGTGAAGTGGGTCGTCCACGCGGCGTTGCCCATGGTTGCCAAAATCGTCGGCGACGCTCTTAACGCGGTGCAGCAGACGTCCGAAGGTTGTCCCCCTTTCTTCTTTCCTCCGATGTCCTCCTCCCCCTTCTTTTCTTTTTTCATAGTATCCTTTCAGCCCCCTTTCGTTAGCGCGATAGTCGTCGTCTGCGTGTTTCGTGGTTTGTGTGCAGCGACAGTCAATTGCGGCATCGATTGTTGTTGTCACGGCAGCGGCGGGCGCATCATATAGGCGGGGAATGGTTCAGGCGAGACTTGGTTCCAGAACCTGTTGAGCATCGTTGACGTGGCGTCCTCCATGGGCGCGCAGCCCGACTGGAAGGCCGTCGCAAAGAAGGTGTTGAAGTCGCAGCCTCCGAGAGCAGTGGACATCTCAGACATGGTAGACTACATCATCAAGTGGGGCGGCATGCCCAGCGGTGGTTTGATCAAGGAGCTAGCGCCCCTGCTCAACCACTACGTGCCTTCCGACCGCGTGGTGTCAGGCTTGTTCTTCAAGCAGCTGGCGGAGCTCAAGTTCCCCATCGACTGCATGCCAGCGCGCGTGGTGAATGCCGTCCTGTTTCGGCACGCCGCGGCGGAGGACTGCGTGAGGGACGGGTTCGCAGGGTATGTCACCAAGCCCGACTTGGCCATGCTCTCGAAGCCCGACAAACGCCAGGCGGTGACGCAGGCGAACGGCGCCCTGATGCGCGCGAAGGCCATGCTCGAGGAAGTGGAGTTGGACCCGTCAGTGAAAGAGTCGTTGAAGGGCCAGCTCATGATCGACGTCGTGGACTTCCCGATGGAGAAGAAGGACATGGCGAAGATCAAGGGCACGAGCTCCGATGGCAAGGGCAAGGGCGCCACGGGGAAGAAGGGGTTGGTGGCGATCCTTGAGGAGTTCATCGCCAAGTTGGACGGCAACCCAGGTGATGGCCCGACGCATCCATCAGAAGATGGTGCCGCCTCGTCAGCTTTGGCGGAAAATTTCGTGCAGTATACCGACGGTGGCGAGGCTTCGGGCTTGGGCCGGACCACTGCGCTCAACAAGGACATCGTTGTCGGCGCGCACTTGAGACTCCGAAAGCCATCCGAGGGCGCGCCGCTGGCAATGGTGGATATTTGGAAGATAACGGATGTCAGTGGCAATGGTACTGTTACTTTCAAGAATTTGAAATTTGACGGCACGCTTGACGACGATAGCATTACATCCAAACCATTGCAGGAAGTCGAAGAGCTATTCCAGACTTGCAAGGCTAGGGAGTTCATGGCCAACTATCCCAACTGCGATGCTGTCAACGACAAGGACTGCATCACTTTCGAGCTCAAGGGCATGATCTTTGCCGCGCTTAATGCGCTGCGTCGCAAACACGGGGTGCAGCACGCCAGGCCCATGAAGAAACCTGTAAGGGCAGTGCTTGCCACGAAGGAGCTCGGCATTGGATGCTACGTCGCAGTGCCTGGTACTCGGTCCGTTGTGCCGCGTACGAAGGACGTCGCGGCGTGCCCGCCCAGGGCTCTCGAGGTCAGCGCCCCCGTGGACGGCGCCCCGAAGATGTTCATCATGCCGTCGCCGCCGACCGATGAGTTCGTTAGCCAGTACTGGTGCCTCCGCGTGGAGTCTGACAGGGCCAAGTGCAACTGCGAGCTCACCATGCTTACGGTGACAGCGAAGCGCCCCGTGGTTGGCGAGAAGATGACGGGCCCAACGATCGACATCACCATCCCGTGCGCCACGAACTTCAAGAAGGTTGCCGAGCACGAGGAGCTCGTGCTTCACTTGGAGGCGGTTTCCACTACAAAAAAGGCGAAGATATCTGAGCCCGTTCTTCAATCGAAGCGGGCTCGCAAGTCTGCGTGAGATCGCTGGGCATTCGCATGCGTGCGTCGCTCAGCGTGCGCACGCGGCTATCAGGATTGGGCGGGTGGGGGGCTCCAATTGTGGGCGAGCCCCAAGCGCTATATGAACGTGACGCGCTTTAGAGTTTGATGTGTAGTTCGGCCGATTACACACTCGCCGACCCTTATCGCGTCAATCGCTGTCGCTACCATAGCACGTCACACTTTCATCACTAACCGATGCAGTTGCCAGCGTGGCTCAATTGGTCAAGCATGGCTTTCGAACTCAAGCCAGCTTTTGAGGTCGTCGGCCCTGGCGGTGTGAGCGCGCGCATCCGCATCTACGAACTTGGCGGCGAGCAGTTCTTCAGCTTAAGTTCAAACAGGCTCGCCGACAAGCTGTTCCTGCATGGGCTCAGGAGCAAGGAGTGCGACAGGCCGTCGAGTCGGACTACGCTGATCAACGACATACGCAAGCTCAAGGACGAGGCCGTCTATTCGGAGTGCAAGGTGAGGAACAAGCGCTGGACCAGGGAAGAGCTGTCGCGCTTGCTTGTGGCCGAAGATACGTTCAAGGAGGTCGCGTTGCCTGCGATGGGCGATGAGCCGTCCCGCAGCATCAAGGTCGTCCTGAACAAGCCTGGGGTGCCTGATCTTCTGGTCGAGTGCAACCCGTCGGCGCTCGCGTACTTGTCGAGGGTGATGCGGGCCCAGTTCGATGCCTTCGACAACGCGAAGCAGCGCGAGCAGGAGTCCCCGATCGCGAACTTGGGTCTCATGCACATGTGGGTCACCAACAAGAACGGTCGGGCTTGCGTTCGGGCTTGTAAGGAGAGCGACGACGGCGCCAAGACCAGCAAGTACTTCAGGCTGGACAAGCACGGCAACTCTGTCGAGGTCGCGGCGGAGAAGGCTCAGTCCTGGCAGGTCGGCGATGGCGTCGCCGAGGCTCATTCTTGCGCGGAGGGCGCGGGGGCGGCTAGTGAGGAGGAGGACGATCGAGTAAGAGCTCGTGACTGATGCACGGAAGCACGGTGCTTGTGTAGAGCGTGCGACGCGGGGTTGTTTTGCATTCTCAGTCGTGTGTAGAGCGCATGCGTTGTAAGTTGAGCATTCGCTTCGTGGGCGGAGATGTTGCGTCATGTCGCCAATCGCTGCGGGCTCGGTGGTCGTGTTGAGGAGCGCCGTGCAACAACACTTAACATGGTAGGATGCACAACTCGTCAATCGTAGTCGTGCCCATCATTCGCATCCTTCTACCGCGCGCATGCTCCCCTAAACATATCGTCATCATCGCCCATGTGACACATTGTGCGCTCTGCGTATGTAGACCCACGTTACTACTCGGCCATCGCGGCACATTCAGGACATTGCTATCACATGAAGCATTGGTTCGTTAGCATGCCAATTGTAGACCACCAGTGGCCGACTGACCGATGCCACCCCCATTAGCATCATCATCGCCATCGCTTCTGACACCCACGCTGAGGATCTCATACGAACGATGGTCGACGCATGCCTGCCGACGCCCTTGCTTCAGCCCCCTATCAGCGACTTCATGACGCCCCGTATATGTATGTATATGTCTATGTATGCTCATCGTCATTGCCATGAGTCACCATCATCAACCGTTGCTCTGATCAGTACAGAAATTATGGGCAAAGTAACGTCCATCATCGTTGTCATCGCCATTGCCGTTTTGGCTTTCTCGAGCCTTTGAGCACCGCTCGGGGCTCCAGCGCGCACGCGCCCCACGGGCCCGACGCTCCAGCGCGCCGTCGTGCTGCGCTCCTCCATCGCGTGCCATGGACGAGCACGCGCAGGAGCTTGCGGCCTACGTGCGCGAGCACGCGATCCCTGTGCCAGTTGCCATCCTCACATACGGTGAGGTGCACCACGGCAAGCCGGTCTGGGCGTCGCGGATCGTCGAGGGGTCCGACATCGTGTCGTTCAAGGTGGGCCTGAGGCAGGTCATGCGAGATCCTGGGTTGGACGGAGTGTCGTACGACCAGGATGGCTCCTCGCCGAAGACCATCTTGAGCGTGTTCGGCCAGAACACATTCATGCGCGCCGTGAAGGAGGTCGTGCACGGCGTCTTCGCGGCCGCGGAGCAGCTGATTCTCGAGCCCGACATCAAGGGCGTCGTGGTCTTGACCAATTGCTCCAAGGGCTGCCATCGCAGCAACACGTTGGGGAGGGCCACCAAGGAGTGCTTGAACTACGTGCGCAACGGCGACAGCAACAGGGTGTTCAACGTGGAGTGCTTTCACATGTTCAACCTCAAGGCCTCTGAGCACCAGAGGGTCATCGCGCAGGCGAAGCAGTGGGCCACCAAGCCGTGGGCCATGATCGCCGATCCTCTCGATCGCGGTTACGCGTTCGACGTGGTGTCGCAGAGGATCGAGAGCCAGCAGAACTACGACGAGATGTGGTCGATGATGGTCAGCATCAACAAGCACCATGAGACGGAGAACGGCAACTGGGTCCTGCTGGCTGGCGCTCCGCCTGCAGGCGCCACCGACCTCGGCGACGTGCAGCGCGCTCCGAGGCCGTCGTCCACGGGCGCGCGTCGCCCCGCGACGCCACCGCGGAGGGCCGACGACGACGACGAGGTCGTGGAGGTGCAGCCGAAGAAGAGGCCCAAGGCCGAGGCGGTGGCCAAGCATGGGCCGACACCGCCAGCCACGGCGCCGCCAGCCTACCTCAAGGGCGGCGCAGCGGCTGCCGCGGCCACATCGGCTGCCACGCCGACGGACGTCGTGACGAGCGCCTTGCAGGCCGTGGTGCTGGCGCTGCAGGCCCAGCAGACCGCGCCGCCACCCGCGGTGCCCGCGGCGCCGCCGCCGTCGATCGCGGTGCCGAAGGTGGTGCCGCCGACGGCCTCGCCCTTCATGCAGGCGCCGCGGGCGGCGGCGGCGCCGCTGGCAGGACCACCGCAGGCGCGGCTACTAACCGTCAAATGCCAATGCACCTCCACCTATAGGGGGAAAGGGTGCTACCTCACGGGGTGGAGGAGGGAAGGGGGTGGGGGATGGGGTTAGGCAGTAGTTAGTCTGCATTGGAGCCATCGTGGGCCGTCGCACGCAACTGGCGCACAGCCTCGCAAGTCTGTATCTGCGAGCTCCCCCAGCAGACAGTGCTAGGCACTCGCGGGGGAGGTCGCGGGTGGCGACTTGCGGTGCATCATGGCGGCCCAGTGGCACTGGGCCCTCGAGAAAACAAGAACCCCCTCCCCCCCCAGGTCGTGAGGGGAGGAGGCCAGGAAAACGGAGAGGACAGGACCATGGATGAGGTATGATATAATGAAGGGAGGGGTGGTGGTGTGCGAGGAGGATGATGACGATGATGATGAGGAGGAGGATGAGGAGGTGGATGATGAGGATAAGAGTCCCAGGACAGTGTCCAAATCCCTGACGCGATAAACTGGTAGCCCCTTGGGCTCTCTTGGCTGTTCGCCCGCAGGGCTCCGAGAGGCATTCGGGCCAACGCCAACCGACGTGCTCAACTCTCGGACGCCTTAAACAGGGAGGAGGAGGAGGAGGAGAAGGGGGAGGAGGAGGAGGATGACGATGATGATGATGATGAGGAGGAGGAGGAGGAGGAGGAGGAGGAGGAGGAGGAGGAGCATGATGAGGGTCGCCCGAAGGACGTGCCGCTCGAGCCGTGGGATACCTCCGAGTTCGACCCGCGCGCCTGGTCGACGGTCCTGCGCCGTGCTGGTGTGGGCGACACCTCTCGCATGGAGCTGTTCCTGCTGGCGCAGCTTGGCGACGAAGGCAAGCGGGAGGCCAACCGGGTCATCTCGAAGGTGCTGAAGCAGCAGGCCGGCGGCACCGAGGTGCGCAACGTGAGCGCCTTCGTGCACAGCTGCGTGCGCAATGCATGCCACAGGTCGACGGGCGGACACGTGTACACCTTGAGTTGTTCACGTCGCATTGGGCTGTGGGCGCACGTCAGATCGATGATCGAGCTCGTGCGATTGGTCGAGAGTTGGATGATGAGTTGTTGGGGCGTTGCCCAGTGGGCAACGCCCCAACGTGATGATCATCATCGCGACGTCGGTCCAGTTCGAATGATCGTCGAACGTTCGGCCGATTCGGTCGCGATCGGTTGGGCCAACTTCGGGGCTCGCGAACGTCGGACGTACCCGTGTCGTTCGCAGATCGTACGCCCACGGCCCAGCGCGAGTGGCATACTCAAGTATCGCGAGCCGCTCGTATCAGGGTTGGCATCCAGTATGAGCCGACGATTTGAGCGACTTGCTGCTCGGCGTGAGCGGCTCGCGCGCCGCTCGGTGCGAGCAGCCCCACACTCGCGCGCAGCCCGCGCGCATCTCGCGCGCAGTTTGGCGCGCGGGCGCCCGCGTGCGCACGGGGGTCCAGAGGGCAGCGTGCCCTGGACCCGTAGGAATTGTAATAGGGGGCCATCTGGCCCCGTAAGTGCAGAGGCCCAATCCGAGTCACGTACGGTCCCATGTGTCGTGGGGCCCCGAGGCCCATCGCGTCCAGGGGGTCCTGGGGGGGTCGAGTCCAGGAGCAAACCAGTTAAGTGATGTGCAGCGCGCGCAGTGGGCTTGCGGACCACTTCCCGCGCCTTTTCGAGAGCCTGCTGCAGCGTACTCAACATGTATCCGCGCGCGATGCGCGGAGGCAACCTGGCCCCGTTCCTCCCCCTCCAATGCAGTGTGCGGCTATCTGTTTTGATCATGTTGGGGAAGGGGCGTGAGCACGATTGATTTGGGAATGGCTCGTGACATCAACGAGGTGCCGACGCATGCGACGACCGCGGCAACCATGACGAGACGCATGACGGTGACGGCGTCGACGACGTCGGCGTCGGCGACGGCGACGATGGCGACGTCGACGGCTACAAACTGCTGCCAGCTTGGGGGTCTCCTGGGCCCCATCGTTATCGGCTTCGACTATCTGCTGACTGTCGTCGTCGTCGTCGGCGTGCCCGCTATCGATGCGACAATCGATTATCGCGCACAATGTCATGACATGTTCACGCCACACTCCCGCTCACGTAGTTTCATTTGGGCTCATCGTCGACCATGCACGCTCGCATGTGCATCGATGGCATCTCGCAAACGCGGGGCCAGCAGCTCGGTGAACGGCGGCATCGCGAAGCGACAACGTGGTGAGTTATACGAGAAGCTAGCGCAGTGCGGCACGAAAACTGGGGTGGTGAAGGCGCTGAGCGCGCTACAAGAGGCAGGTGTGCTGCAGGAGGGCGTCCTGCATGATAGCCCGTCAGCCCTCAGACGGCAGTTGCGCGAGCCAGTCGCCCAGCACGGCCATGCAATGACGCCGTGCGGGGCCGTCATTCAGCAGTTCGACTTGGGGTTGCCAGAACTTCGCCGTTGAGATTATATACGCCCAGTGGCGTTTCTGAATTACGCGTGCGGCAGGTCGCCACATTTTGCCAAGGTCATGGCGGACTGTTGCACTGGCCGCCCACTTCGCATCATCATTTACATCAACGAAGTGTGCCCTGGCAACCCACTTCGCCCGGAGAGATCGCGAACACTACAGGCGATCTATTGGGCGTTTGCGGATTGGCCGCAGTGGTTGCTCCAGCGAACAATGGCATGGCCGACTTTCGGCGCGATTCGATCAACGTTGGTGGAGAAATTGCCTGGCAAAGTGTCAGGCCTCATGCGCAGGATCATGCGCGTGTTCTTCCCTCCCGAAGGGCGCTCGTTCAAGCACGGCGTCAGCCTCCCCACACACGACGGACGTGAATTCATTGTCGCAGCAACGTTTAGTGGATTTCTACGTGACGAAAAGCTCACAACCAAATTGCTGCCACGAAGGGCGCAAGTGGTACTAAGCCGTGTATCACATGCAAGAACGTGTTCAACCGCGTACCCGATGCAGTGCTCGTCCCTGGCGCGGTGTCGATCCGTTGCTGGGACCGCGCGTTGCTTGACGAGTACACGAACGACGAGGTCTACGAGGCATGCGACCTCATTGCAACCAGTCCCGTCGATCAGCGAGCCTTGCTGCATCAGTGCCTTGGCATCAAAGTCGTTGGTGAGGGCATAGGGCATCATTGAAGATCGGTGCCTGGGGCAGATCTATAAGCCAATCGACCATGCGCTACGAGATCCCATGCACGTATTCCTGAACAATGGCATTGCCAACGTTGAGATCGCTTATCTATGGCAGGCGGTTCGCGCTCACGACTTCAAGCTCGAGGTGATGCAGGGCTACATGATGCAGTGGCGCATGCCCAATCGACATGGTAAGGTCGATCGCAAGTGGCTTAGCAAGAACAGGTTTGGGACGAAGTGCACATGCCTATCATCATTCTCTGGTATTTTGCTGACCATGATCCCAATCCTCGTGTGCTTTCTTCAGGACGTCGTTTCTCGCGGAAGCCCTGTGCAGGAGCATAAGCGATGTTTTGTTGCGTTGGCAATGATAGTCGGTATCTGTTCGCAGATTGGACCGCCAGATGCGATGGAGTACGTTGACGTGTTCGATGGCTTGCTGTGGGTGCACGGCGAGATGTTCACTCGCTTGTATCCAGCTGCAGCGAGGCCGAAATTCCACCAGGCCCTGCACTTGCCTGAGAACATGAGGTACGTGGGCAAATTGCTGTCGTGCTTCGTGACGGAGAGAACGCACAGGATTACCAAGCGATGTGCGTTATATGTATTCCGACACAGCGACAACACAGTGATCACATATATCCTTTCCAGGCAGATGGTTGCCTTCACTGGTGATTTAAGCTTGTTCCAAACAAAATACCTTGGCCCCTGGTCTGAGCAAGATGTGCTGGGCACGACATTCCACGTGTCGAACTTGGCCGTGCTACGGCACGGACAGGTCACCCGCGGGGACATGTTGTAGATGTCCTCGGACGAGGTTGTGGTTGCCGATGATTTCTGGCAATCCCCTGGTGGCGATGGCATTGTCGCTCGCGTGACGAGGTGTCGCAAGAGCGGACTGGGTCATACTTGGTGGGAACCAATTGATGAAAGGATCATCGTGGATTGTGATGACATCGTCGATGCAGTTACGTGGTGCATCGTGCAAGGCACGATCCGCCGAGTTATTCCTCCAGCCAGAGTCCTTGCAAAGCAACTGTCCGCTGATGGTGATATCATGTTCTAATTCTCGGGCCTTCGTCTCATGCATGCGCTGTTTCACTTCGTGGTCGCGGAGGTCGGTGCTGTTATGGTTCGCCGTTCAATGCATCGCACATTGCCCAATGCAATCATCACGTCGGTCATCGTATTGCCTTGTCGTCGCCAATCACACTCACGCACGCGCCCCATGTATTATGTCACGTTCGCACTTGTCGCTATCCGTATCGCTTTCGTAGCTGTCTGGCTCAGCAACGCTTTGTTTGTTTGGCTCGGCTCGTCGATCTCATCACGAGTGCCTCATGTCAAGCATTCCAAGTGCCGATGCGTTCCGCCGCGCAGTCCAGGATACCGACGGTGCCGTGCTCCCTGAACTCCCAACGTCGCCCATGGAATGGAACAGAGAGGAGGATTTCGTGCGCCCAGGCGACGTCGTATTCGCGTCGTCGTCGGGGCGGGGCCCCCCGTTGCGTGCCCACGCGCTGCCAGGGGCCGTGTGGCAGCTCATCGGCGCCATCCGCGACGACGGTGAGTGCGACAGCCGCGAGATGAACGATCGTGCATGGCAGTTTGGCTACTACGTGCTCACGTACGCCGACTTCTGCTACGATGATATCATCGAGGTGATGAACGTCCAGGGCGGTGCCAAATGGACGCTCGGTGATGAGCATTGTCGAGCCAATCTGGCCGTGGGGCTCGCGTCAGCTTGCCCATCAGGCTTCCACGCCGTCTACGCGCTGATGTGGCAACCGAAGGCGGGCTTCTGTGACTTCGGCGGTCTGACCTGCGCGGCGCATGGGACCGTGGTCGGAGCAACGTTTGTGGGCCACATTCCGTCTGGGATTGCCCGTGGCATCAATGACAATGCAAGCGGCCCCGATGCATCCATGCAGTTGTGAGTGGTTGTTCGAGGCGAGGTATTTCTCTCTATATAAGGACGTGCTCTCTATATCTTGAGACGCATCAGCGAAAACATCATCAACACCATCCTCCTCATCATCATCGTCCAGTCACTACGTCTTTGTCGTCACCGTCGGTTGTCGACCTCGCAACCCCGCCTGCGCCGTCAGCGTTTGAACGTGCATGTATGTCCAACAGCAGCGGCGCATCGATGACCGATGATTGTCAAGCTCACGCGTTGTCCTCGCGCTGCCCACTGCATGGCATGCGATGTCCAATTGTCGGTTACACCGCCGGCTGCCGACGTGATTGATTGCCGAGCGACTCGCCGATATCAATGATACACACCGTGCATTACACCACGCAGCATCGACAACCGCGCAACGATTGCTGATGCATGCATATACGATACCATATGACGAACTACAACACACGATACTCGATACGAGGAGGGGGGTGAGGAGGAGGAGGAGGAATATGGGAAGGAGGGGGAGGACGGGGAGGAGGGGGAGGGGGGGGGGGGGAGGATGCGGATGGGAGGGTGAGAGAGGAGGAGGGAGGTAGTCGTTGACGTTGGCGTCGAGGTGTGATCTTCGGTGGCATTGTCGCCCCCATTACGTGCAGACCCAATCCGCTCGTTCGGCAAGCGGGGCCCTTCCGTTGTGCGCAAAAAATCCGCCCTTTAGTTGTGCGAAAGCGGCGCCCTTTAGTGTCGCGTGCACTGTGCCCTTTAGTTGTATGAGGCGGAGCCCTTTGGTTGTGCAAGCACGGGGCCCTTGATGCCATCGAATGTCGAATGTGCATCGTCGTTGTCCATTAGCTGCTCTCGTCGATTGTCGAACGATCGTCGCCGCTGGTCGTAGCTATTGCCGCGTGTGCTCGAAGATCGGACATTGGCGAGTCTACGCAACCATGCTGAATCTGTACAAAGCCTCCCTGGACTTCATCAGTCGGGAGCAACAGATCTTCGGCGACGCGTGGACTGGCCTGGAGGACGTCGGATTGTCAACGGGGTGATGTGGAAGAGCGCAGCGGGAAACTACAGAGCCATGTGTGTGTAGAGACAGAGAGAGAGAGAGAGAGAAAAAACAAAAGAGAGACAGAGAGAGAGAGAGAGAGAGAGAGATAGAGAGAGAGAGAGAGAGAGAGAGGGCGATAGAGAGAGAGAGAGAGAGAGAGAGAGAGAGATGCAGAGGCAGAGAGAGGGAGCGGGGGAGGGATAGTGCAACGATGACATGACGACGACGACGACGACGATATACGCGATCTTACGATTACGCCACCCACGCACCCCCCGTCTTCTGCCGACCCCCAACAGGAATCTCACCAGTCTCGCGTATCGCATTTCTTGGAGGCCGTGAAAAGCCTCCCCCAGGGCATCGACGACAGCACTGCTGCGTTGGCGGCGTTGGCTGAACCCACGCATATCTTCAAGGACGAGCAACGGGGTGCAATGGCGTCGGCCATCTCTTTGCGCATGAAGGGCGGGCGCGCCAGCAGTTCGGGGACCTCGCAGACTCAGATTCACTTGCACCTGTGCCATTACTTAACAGAGGGGCTTTGGGGGACCATTATGGATAAGGACAACTCCTGGGAAATGAAGAAGGAGACGATGGCCGACTTCCTCATGCAGATCGGGGTGCGTCACCCGTCGGACCCTACGGTCAAAGACGTGTTGGCCATCTTGTCTCATTGTCACGGCCGCTCGCTCCAGCCCGATGAGGCGTGCGACCAGCTCCACACATTCAAACTGAAGATGTCCGCCAAGAGGCTGATCACCCCTGGCCAGATGGGGTCGCTGAACTACCCCTTGGACCTCAAGGACTTCGTGAAGCAGTGCCCGCGGGCGTGCGCCGACGGCGATGGCCCCGTCAAGACGAGGATTGAGCCAATGAAGATCAAGCAGATGTCACGGAAAGATTTGATGCCTGCGAGGTCCACCAACTTGGCAATCGGGGGGAGGCAGCGGGCCGCGGAGAGTTCGTCGGCCAAGGTTGCCAATCGGAAGGAGCGAAGCGACGGCCTCGCGGAGCTGCTGCTGCGCAGGTTGAAGGACGACGGCGGGTCTCCAACTGGCAAGAGGCGCTACGCCTCGAAGGGCCCTGCAGTCGCGGCGTGCCTCGCGATCGAGGACCAGCATGCCTGCGGGAAGGTGGCGGTCGAGGTAGAGGGGGCGACGGGCCGCCTGCAGACGCAGCCGCGCCCGCTCCAGCAGGCATTGCGGCTATCGTCGCGGCTGGCAAGAAGGTGTTGGAGAATGCGAAGGGTACGAGGAAGAAGAAAGGGGACGACTCCGACGAGGATGAGGCCTCCGACGACGAGGAGGTCCCCTTGCTGGGTGGCAAGCCCGCCGCGGCGGTTCCACCCCGCAAAAGGCCCTCCGCGGCGCCTGCCTGCAAGAGGCCCTCGGCGGCGCCGAGTGCCGCGGGCAGCAAGAAGGCCAAGGTCTCCGAGACCACGGCGGAGCTCTTGCGGCGCCTCCCGAAGGACTTCTCCAAGAGCTTCTTGGAGCGAGAGGTGGCCAGGCGGATCTCGCGTGGGGCTTTCACCACGCGTGGCCACGCGCTCTTCAAGAAGACAGACAAGGTGGCGGCCTCCGCGGCCTACAACGCGGCCGCCCGCTTTTGGGACCAGGTGCACGGCTGAGTTGGGCACGTGCACTCGTGCGGTCAGCTGTGTGCGCTACATGGGCCATATTAAGAAAAAACGATTGTCAGGAAGATATGCAATGTCTTGCGTCGGTGCCAACAACTTCCGATTTTCGCAACATGCACGTTCGAATACGACATTATATACTATTGTGTAACAGTCGGTTGTCGATCATACATGTGCTGTATACGTATATAGTAGTTAAAACGCATGCGTAACCTAGATATAACCTGTGCCGTTTTGGACAACATACGTAACTAGTTATAACTACTTGCAGAAGTTATAACCAGCTTACAACACAACGAACAACAAAGCAGGCGTCCAGCGCGCCAGGCCGCGGGCGTCTGGGCGCCGCCTGGGCGGCCGGGCGCTCTGGGCATTTGAGCGTCCGGATGCTCTGGGCCCTAGCCGCGCTACCCAGCGTCGGCGCCCGGGCGCCCCGGGCGCCGTCCAGGCGACGCCCCGGGCGTGCGGGTGCCCAGGCGTCTGGTCGCCGTCCGGGCGTCCGGGCGTTCCGTTGGGCGCTCTGGGCGGCTGGGCGCCGCGTGCTGATCGCCCCAGCGTCCAGGCGCCCCGGGCGTTTGGGCGTTGTGGCGTTGTTGGGGCGTTCGGCGGGCGCCCCCGCGTCTGGACGTGGCGGCCCGGGCGTTCGGGCGTCTGGGCGTCTGGGCGCCCAGGCGTCTGGGCATCCAGGCGCGCAGGCGCCCCAGCGTCTGGGCGCCCCGTCAAGCCTGGGCGTCCGAGCGCCCGGACGTCAAAGGCGCGTCGGCGTCTGGGTGTCCGGACGTCCTGGCGTTCCCGAGCGTCGGGCGCGCAGGCGCCTGGGCGCGCCCGGGCGTCTGGGCGTCCGGGCGTCTGGACGTCTGGGCGCCGGGGCGGCGCCCAGTCGTCTGGTCGTTGGGTCGTCTGGTCGCCCGGTCGCCGCCTGGGCGCGTTGTTCTCGCTTATGCGTGGGCCACATCTCCGATTCCGAATGCGGCTGCCGCGTTGGCGCCAGCGACGTCCTTCCTTGAGAATGTCGTTCTCGCGTTGGCGCCAGCCGAGCGTCTGATTGAAAATGCTGCTGTCGCCTGGGCGCTGACGACATCCTTCATTGAGCATGTCGTTCTCGCCTTGACGCTGGCCAGATCTTGGATTGAGAATGTGGCTGCCGCCGAGGCGCCAGCGACATCCTTCATTCAGCATGTCCTTCTCGCCTTGGCGCAGGCCATGCATGTCATGTCTGCTTGAAAATGTTATTGTTGCCTCGGCGCCACGGCATCCTTCATTGAGTATATCGTTCGCGGTGTGGCGCCTGTCGCATATCTGATGGAAAATGCTGCTGTCGCCCAGGCGCCAGCCACATCTGTCATTGATCATGACGTTTTCGCTGTTGCGCCAATCGCATATCTGATGGACAATGTCGACGTCGCCCGCGCGCCGGCCACATCTTTCATTGAGCATGTCGTTTTCGCTACGGCCCCAGCCACGTCCAATTGAAAATGCTGGTTTCGCCTAGGCGCCTGCCGCACCCATGATTGCGATAATCGTTTTCGCCTCAACGCGGATTGCATTTTCGACTCGGAATGCTGCTTACGCCCAGGTCCTGGGCTCTGGCCGCGCGCATGATTGCGATTGTTCTCGCCTGCTCAGCGCGTGCTGTGCTCTCGTTTCGGAGTGCTGCTCTCGCCTGGCGCTGGCCAAAAGTACGATTGCGAATGTTGTGCTGCCGCTTCGGCGCCAGCCGCACCCTTCATTGCGAGTGCCCTTCTCGCCCTGATGGTGGACTGTACCATCGCTAAGGCGCCTGCCACATCTTGATTGCGAACGACTTTCGCTTTCTGGATCGCTGCCCCATTCGCGGGAAATGAAGAGGGATTAGTGATGCAATTGGCCTTTTGCATTGCATGTTACTGTGCCGCCCCATTCTTGGCGCGCGTGACACGCCGGTGTCGTCGCCGAGCCGTTGGTCATGTTAAGTTGGGTGGGTCAGGTTAGCTTTGGCGCAGTGTTGACAGGGCCTGGGGCCAGGTAAAATCGGGGATTTGTCACGTTAGGGGAGGCATCGGGGGCTTCAAGGGCAGAAAAAACGTTACAGAGACATGCATCAATGTGGCGAGCGTTATTTTCGAAAATGCCATCGTAAAGTCAGCAGTCTAACAGTTCCATGTAAATCCGCCGATCCGGCGCGTGAGTTTCTGAGAGCGTGAACTTGAGCTCGCTCGAGCTTCGCTCTGCAGGGGGGGGGGGGTGCGTTATTTCCGATGTCATTTCCAATGTTTTTCGGTACACGGGGATACTTCCGACGTCATTTCCGACGTTTTTCGGTACCCGGGGACAGGGGGGCATAGAAAACTCCACTCCCAGAGCCCCGACCGCCCAAGACAGCCCAAGAGGAAGCCAAGAGAGGCCCCAGAGGCCCCTTACACAATGCAAGAGGGCCCCGAATCGCCGAAACATCATCCTCATCATCCTCATCATCCTCATCATCCTCATCATCCTCATCATCATCATCATCATCATCATCATCATCATCATCATCTCGCTCACACCCCCCCTGGATCGGCGGCACTGGCCGGAGGCCAGCCCAATAGTTGTGGCTAACCTTTGCGCAGGCAAAACACTCCCAGCATGGACGCATCTCGCATCCCGTAGACTCAGAATTCAATTGCGCGTGCCACAGCATCTAAGTTTTGAGGTCTCTTGCAACAGTTCTGGAATCAAGGCGCACAACTAAAAGCACTCGTGGGAATGACACCACCACGGATCCATCAGCACGAAAACACTGGCGATAACAGGGAGAGATAATGAATTGGAGGAGAGGGTGGGAGGAAGGAGTAATGGAACTCGTGGCCCGCAGCTCGGGATGCAAACGTGCCCCGAGAGGATGGCTCACACCACTCATGCATGAATTGTTTCGTGCACGCAGAGCAATAAGACACATTGCGACGAGCACAGAGCAGCTGATTACGTTAGCGCTCGTCCCCCCATAGCCCAAACGGCCACATCGATGCATCCAACATGAGAGGACATGGGAGGCAAGGGGGGGAGGAAGGAAACAGAGGCGGATGGATGGGGGAGGCAAGATGAAGACTGTCCAGTCTGTCCATTGCACAACTGTCCAGTCTGTCCCCGCTCGAGCGCCCGGGCGTCCGGTCGTCCGGGCGCCCGGGCGTCCGGGCGCCCGGGCGTCCGGGTGTTCGGGCGTCCGGGCGTCCGGGCGCGCCCGGGCGCCCTGGCGTGTCCGGGCATCTGGGCGCATGGCGCCAGGGCATCCGGGCGTGTCCGGGCGTCTGGGCGGCGCAGGCGCCCGAGCGCCCGGCCGTCCGGGCGTCCGGGCGCCTGGGCGCCCGGGCGGCTCGCGTCCGGGAGCCTTCGGAGTCTGGGCGCCCGGGCCTCCAGGCGCGCGCCCAGGCCGGGCGCTCAGGCGCCCAGGCGTCCAGGTGTGTTCGGGCGCCCGGTCCTCCGAGCGAGTCCGGGCTTCCGGGCGTCCGGGCGCATCCGGGCGCCCGGGCGCCCGGGCGTCCGCGCGTCCGGGCGCTGGGGCGTCTGGGCGCTCCAGGCGCCGGGGCGCCCGGGCGTCCGGGCGTCCGGGCGCCCGGGCGCCCGGGCGCCCCGGCGTCCGGGCGTCCGGGCGCGCCTGGGCGCCCGGGCGTGTCCGGGCGTCTGCAGACATGGCGCCCGGGCATCCAGGCGTGTCCGGGCGTCTGGGCGGCGCAGGCGCCCGAGCGTCCGGGCGCCCGGGCGTCCGGGCGCCCGGGCGTCTGGCGGGCGGCTCGCGTCCGGGGGCTTTCGGAGTCCGGGCGCCCGGCCTTCGGGCGATCGAGTCCGGGCGTCTGGGCGTGTCCGGGCGTCCGGGCGTGTCCGGGCGCCCGGGCGCCCGGGCGCCGGGGCGCTCGGGTTCCTGCAGCCCGGGCGCTGGGGCGTTTCCCAGGCGCCTGAAGCGCTCCAGGCGCGCGAGAGTCCGGGCGCCCGGGCGCCCGGGCGTGTCCGGGCATCCGGGCGTCCGGGCGCTTGGGCGCCCAGGCGTATGGGCGTCTGGGCGCTTCGTTCCCCGGGCGCCCGGGCGTCTGGGTGCCCGGGCACTCTGGCGGTTCGCTCGCCCGTGGCGCCCCATGGGCGCTCCCAGTGTCTGGGCGTTTCCCGGGCGCCGGGGTTCCGGGTGCCCGGGCATCGTCGGGCGGTTCGCGCGTCTGGGCGCCCGGGCACCCGGGCGTCCGGGCGCCCAGGCGTCTGGGCGTCTGGGCGTCAGGGCGCAGGCATCTGGGCGCCCGGGCGACCTGGCGTCCGGGCGTCCAGGCGCCCGGGCGTCCGGGCGCCCGGGCGCCTTAGCCGTCGGGGCGCCCAGGCGTCCGGGCGCCGCCCGGGCGCTCGGGCGTGCCCGGGCGTCTGGGCGCATGGCGCCAGGGCATCCGGGCGTGTCGGGCGTCCGGGCGCCCGGGCGTCTGGTGGGCGGCTCGCGTCCGGGGGCTTTCGGAGTCCGGGCGCCCGGGCCTCCGGGCGATCGAGTCCGGGCTCCCGGGCGTCCGGGCGTGTCCGGGCGCCCGGGCGCCCGGGCGCTCCGGGCGCTCGGGTTCCTGGGCGCCCGGGCGCCCGGGCGTGCGGGCGCCCGCGGGCGTCAGGGCGTCGGGCGCACTGGGCGCTTCTGGCGCCTGAGCCTGGCCCGCCGGGCGCCCGCGCGCCCGGGCGTCGGGGCGTCGGAGTCCGGGCGTCCGGTCGCCCGCGCGCTCGGGCGTCGGGCGCACTGGGCGCTTCTGGCGCCTGAGCCTGGCCCGCCGGGCGTCCGGGCGCCCGGGCGCCTTAGCCGTCGGGGCGCCCAGGCGTCCGGGCGCGCCCGGGCGCTCGGGCGTGCCCGGGCGTCTGGGCGCATGGCGCCGGGGCATCCGGGCGTGTCCGGGCGTCCGGGCGCCCGGGCGTCTGGTGGGCGGCTCGCGTCCGGGGGCTTTCGGAGTCCGGGCGCCCGGGCCTCCGGGCGATCGAGCCTGCAGGGCCCCCGGGCGTCCGGGCGTGTCCGGGCGTCCGGGCGCTCGGGCGTCAGGGCGTCGGGCGCCTGGGCGCTTCTGGCGCATGAGCCTGGCCCGCCGGGCGCCCAGCCGGGCCCCGGTAAAATTGCGCCATCCCTCTCGGACACGCGCCCGAAGGCCTCGGGCTCGGCGCTGCTTCCGACCGGCCTCTGGTTGCGAGCGCGGCGCGGCCTGCCGGCGGCGCCGCCGAGGCCGAGGTCTCACCGCCGCGGTCTTGTCTGGCGGCGTTCCCGACCGAAGCTTGTTGGTGACGGCCTTCTGATGGGCTTGCTTTCCACCGCCACCGCCACCACCATCAGTTGGAGTAGGAGGGGGTCCTCCTCCCTCCTCCTCCCCCTCCTCCTCCTCGTCGTCGTCGTCCTCGTCCTCCTCCTCCTCCTCCTTCTCCTTTATACCTCTCCAACTTATGGTGGTGGTGGTGGTGGTGGTGGAAAAACAGGCCCATCAGCCTTAAGCAGCGCGGCGGAACCCGAGGAGGGGCCCGTTGAGAACGGCCGATGTAGTGAAGCGCGCAGAGGCGGCTGGGACGTCCATGCGAAAGGCCACCTGCGCCGATAGGCACAGACCTCTGTTCGAGGGCGCGCGCGGGTAGAACGTCCCAGCGACGGTCGCGGCCACGCTGCGCCCCGTGATCGCCCCGCCAAGGGCGCCGACAGAAAAACCATCTACATGCCCCGTAGCGTCGATGCACCTGGCCCTGCCGTCGACCCCAGACGCAATTTTGAAATCTCGTGATTCACGTGGTATTAAATCGTCCAGATCGATCAGCTCGAGCAGCTGAAGCGTATCCGGCATAATGGTTTCGGCCTAAGCGCTGCTCCTGGTGGCCTTCTCGCCGGCCAATGTTTAGGGCCGCGCGGCTTCTCAGGCGCTCTTGAAACCGCTGCCCGCGAAGCAAGCGCAAGCGTTTCTTTCTTCCAACTCTGGAGCTATGGTTCGCCCCCCTCCTGCCGCGAATGCGGCGCGGGGAAGCGAGACTGCTCGCGGACCTGGCTCCCGCCGCAGGCCTGGGGGCCACGGCGAGCATGGCGAGCCGACTCTGAAGCGGCAGCGCGGACATCGCCTCGCCAGGTGCCGAAGGTGGAGGAGAAGGAGTCGAGAGCTCCGGAGCACGCCGCCGAAGAGCGACGCGCGTGGAAGCCGCCCGCCGAGGCCGCAGACTTGGCAGGGCGCCCACGGCTGGTCCTCCGAAGGGTGTCCGCGGAGAGGCGAGGCAGGGGCCCCGGCGGCTCAGCATGGCGAGGCTCGGGGTAGTCTCCAAGCGTGGCGTTGGCGCTTGCCGTCGCTCTTGAAACCTACCCTCACGAGCAAGCGAGCGGAGGGATCGGCAATGAGCTGGCCGTCAGTCAGAATAGAGGGTCCAGGAGAGCCGCTAGGCCTCGACGGGCCTGGTCCAGAGGTGCGCGGAGCGCGCCCCCTGGTTAGGCCGGACCTTCCAAGGTGTCTCCCCCTGCCGACGGGCGCCGTGACTCTTCGAGGCCAGTGCCGCGGTGAGCTTTCGAGCAAGCTGTGCGCCGTATCCCCTGTCTGGCCGCAACTGCGCGACAGATCCTGCGCGGGAGAATCTGACTGGGCTGGGATGGTCGCTGCTAGCCGCGTGACCCGCGAGAAGCCTACTGGGGCTTCAGAGGTACTTGCACTGCGCGTGGATGTCACCAAAGCTGGGAGCGCCCCCCGCATCGTGGTGGCATCAGGTGAAAGGAGGGCGCGCGGGCGCGATTTTTGATGCCCCA
Organism: Prorocentrum cordatum; assembly: GCA_963575745.1. Taxonomy (NCBI): domain Eukaryota; class Dinophyceae; order Prorocentrales; family Prorocentraceae; genus Prorocentrum; species Prorocentrum cordatum. The sequence goes on from CAUYUJ010002001.1 coordinate 57,065, forward strand.
ACGGCCGCCTGCGCTCGTCGCCCACGGGGCCTTGTGCCCTGCGGCCGCCGGCAGGCGCCCTCTCCGCAGCGTGCCGCCTGGGCGCGCGCCGCGATTTTACATGATGGTGCAGCCGGCGAATCGCATGCTTGCGCGGGCGCCTGCTTGGCGCGCTCGTGAATGTCCGCCCGCCCGGCCTCCTGGTTCGCACCTCGGCAGCGTCTGCTTCGGAGGATCAGCTTGCAAGTTTGGGCTAGTTCTTCTTGGCCATGTTGATCTTGCCCTTGTGCTGCTGGGCCAGGTCCGCGCGGGCTAGTTCTTCTTGGCTGTTGATCTTGCCCTTGTGCTTGCCCGCGGGGCCCGCAGCACAAGGGCCAGGTCTTGCCCTTGTGCTGCGGGCCCCGCGGGCAAGCCTGGTCACGGGGGAGACCCATCGGGGGGATCGGGGGCCAGCCCCGCGGGTTCGCCGAGGGCGGCGGCGGAGGTTTCCGAATCGCGATAGCTTTAAGGCGGTAGAGCTTCCCATAAAAACGCGTGAGCACGGGAAAGTGGGCGGTGGTGGGCGAGACGCACTCCATGCTCATGGCATGTCCACCTCTGGCCAGCCCGCTCGAAACAAGAAAATGGTGGTAGTTCTCGAGGACCTCGCTACGTGTAGGCGAGCAAGTGCCAGAACCTGCCGAGACCACCTGCGCCTCGAGCTGACCAAGATATGCATCGCGCCTTGGAGATGTCAAGGGACGCAGGGTCGATCCTTTCCTGGCTGAGCAGGTAGTTTCTATATATATATATATGATTTCCGCAGTCCTGGCCCGTAGAGCTGCGCAGACGCTCGGCTATATCAGCCGAACAAAATGAGACAGCATCTGACTGGAGCGTGGCCCCCCGCCAGCATCGCCCATCAGCTTAGGCGGCGCTGCCGCAGGGGATCACCTGGTGAGAAGCTTGGGCACGGGCTCATGGAGGTCTCGCGCTCCTCCTTCCAATTCACGTTCACGGGCGTCGTCTCCTGGGGCAGGGGCTTGGATGTGCGCCGCACTGCTCGGCTCACCGCTACTGGCGGCTTTCGCAGCAGCGCCAGCGCCAGCACTTTGTGGAGCGTTTGCGACCGTGTCAGGCTTAGCCTGCGAGCCGTCTCCTTCTTGCGAGCGGTGTCTTCGACAGGCAGCTCGTAGGCTGGCTCGTCGGTGGTGAATACGCTGTCCGCGTTGGTGAAGTCCTTCGCTTCGATTTTGCCCGAGACCATGTCCTCGATGTTAATGTGACGAGGTACGCCAGCATCAGGGGAAACGGTGATGACGTCTCCCAGCGTCTCGACCACCGCCCAGTTCCCAGGGGCGCCCGCACCACTTAATTCCCAACGTCAAGTTCTTCTGCAGGCCGTGCTGCTCGCAACGCCAGCGCCGACCTTTGCACACTCTTTCGCCCTGCTGGAGGGGGGTGGCTCGACTTCGCTTCGCGGCTGTCGGACCCATGGCGCCACTGGCCAGCGCGCAGCGTTAGTCCACCACGAAGACCGGGACTGCTTCTAGTCATCCTTGTCGCCCATGGTGAAAGGAGGGCTGCTGGAAACGTCGGTGGATGAGGGCAAGCCAAAACGGTTCTCACACGCAATGCTGTTCTGATATTGGCGTGTGCAATGCCATTTTTTCGTACAGCAGCCAGTAGGAGGGGGATAGGGAGGGGGGAGGGAAAATACGGAAGTACGGAGGATGCAGGATGAAGGATGGATGGACGAGAGGCACGAGGGAGGCGCGAGAGAGGATGGGGATGAAGCGGTCCAGGGGGAGCAGAAACGGAAGGAAGACCAGTCGGAGGAAGAGGATGAGGAGTGGACACGATGATGATTCTCATGATGACAATGATACTGCTGATGATGATGCTGATGCTGATGCTGATGCTGATGCTGATGATGCTGATGATGCTGATGATGACGATGCTGATGATGATGCTTCTGCTGCTGCTGATGATGATGGTGGTGATTACGATGCTGATGCTGATGCTGATGCTGCTGCTGATGATGCTGCTGATGATGATGGTGGTGATGGTGATGGTCAAAACCATGATGTTGAAGGTGACGGTTGCGGTGGTCGTGGTACTCTTAGTGACCAGGGACGACCGTCATGATCAGGCCAATGATGATTATCGTGAGGCTCCTCTTTGTGACGATTGCGAGGGCTGAGTATGATCGGAAAGAGGGTCAAACTCGAAAGGATGCGGCCAATTTTCATGGTGATGATAATGCTGCTGATGATGATGATGGTTGTGGCGAGAGTGAGGATGGATGTGAGTCAAATTTTGATCATGAGAATGACGAGGCCGATGGCGGCGGCGACGACGACAACGACGATGATGATGATGATGATGATGAGGATGATGTTGGTGATGACGATGATGATGATGATGATGATGATGATGATGATGATGATGATGATGATGATGATGATGATGCTGACGACGATGATGATGATGACGACGATGATGATGCTGATGATGACGATGATGCTGCTGCTGCTGGTGATGATAGTGATGGTTCTGGCGATTAGGCTGATGAGAGTGAGGATGGATGTGAGTCAGACTTTGATTATGATAATGACGAGGACGATGCCGGTGGCGGTGGCGACATCGACGACCACGATAATGATGGCGATGACGATGACGATGATGATGATGATGCTGATGATGATGATTACGACGATGCTGATGATGATGCTGATGCTGCTGCTGCTGCTGCTGATGATGATACTGACGACGACGATGATGATGCTGCTGATGATGATGATGATGATGCTGATGCTTATTGTTACCATTATTATTATTGTTATTATTATTGTTGTTATTATTATTATTATTATTAATAATATTATGACTATTATGATTAACATTATTATTATTATTCTGATGCTGGTGATGATGATGACGATAATGATGCTGCTGATGATGCCAATGATGTGGGC
>CAUYUJ010002001.1:65000-94697 GCA_963575745.1 Prorocentrum cordatum
GAGAGTGCGTGAGGCTTAGCACTGCACGCTGGAGGCCCCAGTCCCCCCCTTGTCGTTGCCCCTCCTCCTCCTCCTCCTCCTCCTCCTCCTCCTCCTCCTCCTCCTCCTCCTCCTCCTCCTCATTGCGGACGCTCCGCCTCCTCCTCCTCCTCCTCATCCTCCTCCTCAAGGCTATGCCCCCCCCCCAGCCCGAGGAGTACTACTGGGACCGCGCCTCGGGCAGGACGCAGTGGCAGCCGCCCCCGGGGCCGGTCGCAGGGACCGTGCTCGCCGGCAGCTCCGGGGCGACGTAGAGGCGCTCCGCTTCGGCTGCTCGTCGGCGAGCGAGGGGGGGAAACTCGACGAACGCGTTCCACTACTCGCAAAGTAACTGCTCGCAAATGGCCTGGATCCCTCGCGGGGGATCTACGATACATTATATCAAAGCAGACAGGTGATTTTTCGGACGCTTGTAAATAGGCACTTTGCGCGTAGTGGAACTCTCTCGGCGAGAAACGAGAAGGAGCAGGCCTTCTCACAAGGCGGTGGGACTTCTCAGAATCCCTCGCGCCTTCTGAGAGGTTCTTGGTGCCTTAGGGGAAGGCTCAGAGAATTGTTTACGCTTCGCGAGTCCCCACCAGCCCATTCAGAAGCCCTGCTCATGAGAGCTGCCAGGAAATGGAGAGAAGAGACACACATAGTGAAACAGAGAGTGCAAGGAGAGGAGAGGGGAGAGTGTTGAGCCATCTTGGAGGCTATCTTGGAGCATCGGAGGCCTTCTTGGAGCTAAGGGGCTGTATTGGGGGATATTGGGGTCCTCTTGGAGCTCTTTTGGGGCATCTTGGGGCCCTCTTGGGGCTCCTCGGGGGGCTTGGGGTCCTCTTGGGGCTCTTTTGGGGCGCCTTGGGGCGCTCATGTTGCCCTCTTTTGGCCTCTCTTGGGGCTCTCTTGGGGCCCTCTTGAGAGCTATGGAGCGCCTCCTGGGGCCATCTTGGAGACCATCCATCAACGGAGTGGGGGTCCTCGATTTGCCTTCCCCCTCTGCGGCCATCGGAATAGCCTCTTTGGGTGCTCTTGGGGCCCTCTTGGGGCCACCTTGGGCGCTCTTGGGGCAGTCTTGGGGGCCTCTTGGGCCCTTCTTGGAGCTCTCTTGGGCCATCTTAGGGCCATCTTGAGGCCTCAAGAGCGCATCGGAAGCGAAAAGGCGAGAAGACACAAATCAGTGATTTACCAAAGGTTTTGGAAGGATTTTGGCTTCTCGGGGAGGTCCTGAGGGGTCATCAGAAGCACCTGGAACCGTCTTGTGGCCCTCTTAGTGCCTCTTGGAGGCATTTTGTTAGCTATCTGGAACCATGTTGGGCTATCTTGAGCCATCTTGGAGGCTATCTTGGGCTATTTGAGGCCCTCTTGGAGCCATCTTGTGCTATCTTCGACGCCCTGGCCGCTCGCGACCCCCCCCGTCCAGGTCCGAGGGAGGGTGTAGGGGGAGGGGTCAAGCTAATTACCCACCCGCCCGCAAGCCGTCTAGCTCACTCCCACCAGCCCTCCCGACACATAAGTAACATCCTAGCCTGAGCATGTTCAGCGGTCGTCTTTGGATGGACAGCTACTGGAAACCAAAGCCGACCCCTGGTGCGCGACGCTTGGGCGAGGTGCGCCACGCGTGCCAGGGGCGCCACGCGCGCCAGGCACCCCTGGGGCTCGAGCGTGCCAGGCACGCCTGGTGCGCCAGCTGCGCCACGTGCTCCGAGTGCGCCAGGTGTGGCGCACACTCCAGCAGCGCCAGGTGCACCGCGTTTGGGGCACGTGCAGAGTGCGTCAGGTACGCCTGCGCACATGACAGCACACATCGGGAAACATGTCGGCCCCCGCCATCCTTGTCGAAAACCGATGCCCATCATTGTGTCTGGTGGGCCTGCGCACAGCAGGCCACGCGCCACCACGCCCGCCGTCCTTGTCAAACATCACCTGACAGTAATCGCGGGATGGCTGCGCATGATCCAGATTTAGCCGCGAGGTGCATTTGTTTTGTCAGGGATGGTATCCCCGCGCGCAGCAGGGAATATGCTGACACCCCCGCCGTCCTTGTCAACAACAACTCAAAGTGCTCGCGGGCCTCACGAGCATGACTCAAGAATTTCGCATTGTTTTTTGAGAGGGATGGTGAAGGGGCCGCATCGGGTTGCCCGCGCAAGCTCCAAATGTGACGAGAGTGCGATTGGTATTGTTTTTCGACAGGGATGGTGGGGGGCGGGTCGGCATGGTGTCGGCACGGTGTCGGCATGGTGCCTGGTTGGCCCCCGGTCGTCTGGGGGAGGGGGTGTATATTAATGAGGAACAGTGATCACCCTCTCCCCGAAGTTGGAAGAAGGGGTTGTGGAAGAGGAAACAACGACATCGTTTGACCACCTGTCGCCCAAAGGGCTGGTGGGACTTCTCAGAAGGCCAGGGGACTTCCGAACCTTCTGAGAAGACCCGCCCCCTTTGCATTTCCCACCCAGGCTCGCTGCCGAGCTTCAGTGGGTCCTTGAAACGACAGGGTCAGTTCATTACAGTTTTCAAGAGCGTGCTTCCTGAGCACGAGAAGCAGCAAAAGCAAATGTTGCAGTCAACCTGCACAGGACGGATGATCGACTTTCCGAGCTTACCCTTGCATCATTGCGTCCTCCCCCTTGGGCCCATCCTTGGCCGTTCTTGCTGGCCGCGCTCCGCCCGCAGAGTGTGGACATGGCCTTCCGAGGCCCTTGCATCCTTATAGTGCGTCCTCATTATCGGCGACGCCTACGGCGAATCACCGCCGCCCCCTGCCTTTTTGGACGCGCCTATGTGGCCGAACGTTGACGCCAGACCTATCGGACCACGTGTTCCCCGAATCGGTTCGGAAAGTCTTCGGGGAGCACGTGGGCATCTTGAAGGTCATCTTGGCCGTCTGGAGGCCATTTTGACCCTTTCGGGCCTTCTTGGAGGACGTCTTGGAGGGCTCTTGGGCCGTCTTGGAGGCCATCTTGAGCGTCTTGGAGGCCTCTTGGGCCGGCTTGGGGGCCTCTTGGGACCGTCTTGGGCCTCTTGGGCGATCTTTGGGGGCACTTGGGCCGTCTCGGGCCGTCGGAAGGCCGAGAAAAAGCAAATGCCACAATCCTTCAAAAACTCATGGGGAATCAATGATTTTGGCCTTTCCGGGCCTTCCTGGAGGCCTTCTTGGAGGCCTCTTGGGCAATCTTAGGGCCATCTTCGGCCGTCTTGGTGGGCTCCTGGCCCGTCTGACGCCGTCGGAAGCCGTTTGGGGGGCCTCTCTGGGCCGACTTGGGGCCCTCTTGGAATGCTCCAGGGCCGTCTTGGAGGCCGTCTTGGGCGTCTTAAAGGCCTCCTGGGCCTTCTGGGCCGTCTTGGGGGCCTCTTGGTCCGTTCTGGGGCTATTTTGGAGGCCTCTTGGGCGATCTTTGGGCGATCTTTGGGGGCTCTTGGGCCGTCTCGGGCCGTCGGACGGCCGAAAAGAAGCAACTGTCATGGTTTGTGCTTGCACGTGAAGGAAGTCAAGAGGGGTTTTCATTATGTCGCCCCTTTGGCTCTCTCACTTGCTTCACTTAGCTTCTCTGGTCCATAGTCGATGGACGGGGTCGCCATCCCTGGCGGGGCGGCCGCGTTGCCGGCCTGGGTGGTGCTGGCGCTGGAGGCCGCGGCCTACCTGGGGCCAGGGTGGGGCCCATGGCAGGCGGCCTGCCCTGACCTCTCGTGCCCCGCCTGCCCAGCGTGCCCAGAGGCGGCAGCCTGCCCTGAGGCCGTGGCTTGCCCGGCTTGCGAGCCGCCTCCCTGTGCGGCCTGCCCGGCCTGCGAGCCGCCTCCGTGTGCGGCTTGCCCGGCCTGTGAGGCGAGGGCGTGCCCGACGGTGACGGCGGGCGAGAAGGCGGTCGAGAAGCTGGTTGGAGCGCTGCTCGGAGGGGTGGTGCACTGGCTGGTGGGGAAGGTGATAGCCTGCAGGCATGTCGACGCTCGTGGGGTGGCTCCGCGGAGACGCGGGGCGGGAGTGGTGGACTAGAGCGCTCCCAGGGGAGCGCGTGGTCTGCCGGTTCTCTGACGACGAGGTCGACCACGAGCGAGTGCTGTTACACTACGTGGCAGAGGGTGAGTGGGTCATCCTGACCCCTGACGGTGACATCTACGCGGAGGACATGAGCTGTGAGAACCCCGAGACGGGGCCTTCTCGGGCCTTCCCGCCGGCGCTGCGGACGCGGAAGATGCGGAGGCTGTATCGCTTCCGAGAGGCCCTGGGGCCCGACGAGCTGGCCGACGCGCTGACACGGGGCCGGCAGGCGGCGCTGGAGATAGACGCCGCCCTGCCCGAGCCGAGGGAGGCTGTGGCCGTGAGCGGCCAACGGGTCTCGTGGCAAGAGGCTTCGGGCAGGCTGTCGGCCGCGGAGCGGGCCAACCTGCTGCGCTTGGGCATGGCCGTGGCTCGCTTGGGCGGGAAGCTTCTGGAGGCTCCTGTGGCGGGTCAGGCCTGGATCGCCCTCAGCGGCGGGCCCGGCATCGCGGTCGGGGCAGAGGTCGACGTGGCGGACGGCGAGGGCCTGAGCTTCGAGGGCGGGCCTGAGCCTTTCGGCGTGCTGAGGACCTCCGACGGCAGCATGGTGCGACTCGCTCGGCTGGACGCTGGGGCAGCCCCTGGGCGCGTGAGCGAGGAGGCCGCGGTCTGGCAAGACCTGGGCAGAGGCCATGCCCGTGCCACGGGCCCCGAGCGCCGACGCGCTGAGGCCGCGGGGCCATTCGAGGATGATGGGCCCGCTGAGCCTGTCGGCGGCACGGCTACGCCCGAGCTGGCGCTGCCTCCCGTGGCGGAGCCGCTGGGGGAGGAGAGAGACGCCGACGCCCGCACGCTCTGGGTCGACTACGACGAGCAGGGCGAGCGGTTCAAACGATGGCGGGACGTGGTAGGTGAGTCGAGGCAGGAGCACTACCCGGACGCGAAGGTGGACGGACCGCCGGGGGCTCTCCACATGCTGAAGCACATGGAGAGGCACGGAGGCGACCCGCGGCTCTGGCTCGACCTCTTCATCCGCATGACGGGCCTGGGTCAGAATGACCGCGTGGTGCACGAGCTGAGGACGATCGTGGAGGCTTTGTACCAGGGCGGGGTATACGATCAGCTGAACATGGGCGGCCTCATGATGGTGGAGGTGTTGACTCGCCGTGTCGCCGCTGTGGTGGATGCCTACTCGGACCCGACCAAGCCGAGCTGGACGAACGCACGCTTCTTCGAGGGCGTGAGCTCGGTGGAAGACGTCTCGGGGCCAGAGCTCAGGGGCTGCGTCCACCGGCGGGCGAAGGAACAGCATGAGATAGAGCAGGCGCAAGGTCGGGCGCGTACGCTACGTGGGGCGCCTGCAGAGACAGTCGACGGAGCAGAAGGAGCTGGAGGTGACGCAGCAGGCGCGGGGAGTGGTGGCGGCCGAGGCGGCCGCGGGCGCGGCCGGGCCAGGGGCGTCGCCTCCACGGGGCCATGACGGCCCCCGGGCCCGGGGGCTCCAGCCCCACCCCCGGGCCCTTTTTGCCGGGGCACGACGGTGGCCGACTGCCGCCCTCGCGTGGAGCCCGCAGTTTCTTGCCGCTCCCGCTGCTGGGCGACGCAGGCCGCCGAATTCGCGGCAGGTCGTGCAGGGCGAGGCAGTTCGGTCGAGAGGGTCGGATTGCGTCGGAGGTCAACGGTATCGTCGATGCCATCAACTGGATGTCGGGCTACGACTCACATCCTGGCCCAGCTAATGACATGCAGCGGGATGTGCTTGAGCGCTTCGAGGGCCTCGTGCGGGGCCGGCAGCCGGACGCCAAGTTGCAGGGGCCGCAGGCGGCCCTCCGGGAGCTGCTGCGGGGTCGCTCGCCATACGATGGGCGCGGCGGCCCGACGACGGTCGCCTCCTACAGTGCAGGGCTCGTCAGCATGCCGACGGACGTGAGCGACTGCCCGCGTCTGGAGGACCTCTTGCCTGTCGAGGCCCTTGCCTTCCTGCAGGAGCGCCAAGAGCGCATGTTACGAGAGACACCTTTGCCGACCGACGTCGAGCCGTACTTCGACTCGGTCCTCAAGTTCAACCACAAGGAGTACCGCGGCCTGGTACGTCGGCCGCTGTCAGCTGGCATCCTGGGGTGGACTCTGACACCGAAAGAGAGGATTGGGATGTTTTTTGTGTGGGAGGATGGGCGGCGCCGACTTCGTCTCATAGTCGACGCCCGCCGTGCGAACGCCCACTTCAGAGATCCGCCCGGGGTGGAGCTACTGAGCAGCGAGGGCCTCGCCAGGATCGAGGTGCAGATGCCAGACGCTGGCTTCTCGAGCTACGAGGACCTCCGCGCCGCGTTGCAGGGGCAGCAGGTGTACATCGGCATGGCGGACGTGAAGGACTGCTTTCATCGAATGCGTATCGATTCAGCCCTTTCGCAGTACTTTTGCCTGCCGCCGGTCAAGGCTGGGGCCTTCGGCGTGACCGAGGTCGAGGGGACCAAGGTACGGACGTCGACGGCCATCTATCCTTGCTGGCAGGTTCTGCCCATGGGTTTCAGCTGGTCTCTCTATTTCGCCCAGCGGGCAAACGAGGAGGTAAGCCGCCGCAGCAGCGCGCTCCTCTCGGGGCCCAGCTTGTCAGATGGGCCGCCGCTCGTGTTCGCGCCCGGCGGGGCGCCCAAGGAGGTCAGGCACTATGTGTACGTGGACAACTTGGGGGTCTTTTCGCTGTTCTCTGAGCTTGTGAGCGGCGTGATGAACCAGCTGACGGGCGAGTTCACCGAGCTGAACCTACTGTTGCACAAGGACGAGCTGGTGCCGGGCATGGCAGTGGCGCTTGGCACGGAGATCGACGGCAGTCGGTTGCGCACTCGTGTGACCAGTGATCGCTTCTGGCGTTGCCGCCAGGCCGTGCGAGGCCTCCTAGCCCGCCGCCGTGTCAAGGGGTGGGCCGTGGAGGCGGTGCTGGGCCATCTAACCTTTTGTGGCCTCTGCTCGCGCGGCACCTTGTCAGCTTTCAATTCAGTGTACGGCTTTGTGCGAGCCCACTACGACGAGGCGGCCGTGCTATGGGCCGAAGCTCGGCGAGAGCTGGCCGCCTTCAGCTCCCTGATGTACTTTTTGGAGTCAGATTGGTGGCTGCCTTGGAATCCGATGGCGCAGCAGTCTGACGCCAGTCTTCACGGCTACGGGCTGGCAAGAGCCTTTTGGCCGCAGGAGCTGGTGGAGTCAGTCGGACGCGTGCCTGAGCGAGCCCGCTTCCGCCGGCGCTGCGCCCACAGTGCTCGAGAGGCGGCGCTCTGTGCAGCTGGTTTCAGCATGAGTGAGAATGGAAAATGGGAACTCAAGGGCCTTCCCGAGGACGAGGAGGAGCTGGGCCAGTGGGACGTCGTGAGGGACTTCCCGGAGGTGCCCGCCCAGGGGCTCCGCGCAGGCCTTTGGGAGCCCTGTTTCGCGAGAGCCTGGCAGCACCCTGAGGGCATCTTGACCTTGGAGGCCCGAGCCCTGGTCAGCAGCATTCATCGTATCGCCACTACGGTCTTTGGGTCCCATATACGTCAATTGCTGCTCTGTGACAATATGTCGGTCGTGCTAAGCTTCAATCGGGGAAGGAGCTCGTGTTTGAATTTGTTGGTCCAGATTCGTCGATTTCACGCTGTCTGTTTGAGCCGAAACATTCGTTGTTCGATTCGTTGGATACCCAGTGAGCTCAACTGTGCCGATCTTCCCTCGCGGCTGTTCGATCCTGGCGGCGCAAAGTCTACTCTTCTGGCTGAGCTGTTGGAGCTCGAGGGCTCCCAGGCGAGCCCAGGACGGGTCTCCGCCTGGGCCGAGCCCGAGCGGGCGGCCGATGGCGTCGCGGCCCGCGATGCGGCCTGGGCGCCCTCGAGCGCCAGATGGGCGGGAGCGCTCTCGGAGCCCCCAGCAGGCCCGGCGAGGTGCGCGGCCTGGGGCGAGCCGCCGGCGCACGAGGCTGCTGGCGCCGTCTCGCCCGGAGCCTGGCCTGCAGCCGCCGGCCCGCGGCCAGGGGGTGAGGCGCACGCGGCAGCTGGTCCCTGCGCCGCCGATAGCGCCGCTGCCGCTGCCGGCAGCTCGGCGGGAGCGTCAGCTGGGCGAGTCGGGGCTCTTGAAGACGGCTGTGTTGAGCCGACCCCTGCCGCGGAGCCTGGGGCAAGTGGTGGAGGACCTGACGAAGGTGCTTGTGCCTGCGGAGCCCGCTCGGGGAGCGCGAGAGAGCGTCGGCTCCTCCGACAGCGGGAGCTCCGAGCCCGAGGTCGTGACCGGCGCCGCGCGGCTGCGCAGGCTCGCGCAGTCGCAGAAGCGCCGTGCTCGCCACTACGGGATGCCTGCCGGCGAAGAGGGTTTCTCTCTCCTGGAGCGGGAGGCCGTGCGGACCCCGACGCAGCGCGAGTACCAGAGGGCCTGGGACGGATGGCGGGACTTTGCCCGTCGGAGCTGGCCCTCGGTCGACATCGACGAGGTCATGAAGAGCAGAGACGATTCCGAGGTAGACTCGGCGTTGGTGAGCTACCTGAACGGCCTGTACCATGCTGGGACTCACCTCTCCTGGGCCGAGAAGCTGATGGCGGGGGTCTTGCACTTCAACCCCGACTTCTCGCGCTACGGTGCTCGGCGCCTCCCCCGGGGCTGGAGGTGCCTCCGGGCCTGGCGGCGCCTGGAGCCGCCGCGGACGAGGAAGCCGTGGGCGCTGGCGCTGTGGTGCGCCATGGCGTGGCGCATGAAGGCCCGTGGCAGTCTTCAGATGGCGGTGTTCACGTTGATAGCAGTCAGCGTGTATGCCCGCCCCAGCAGCCTTTTGCTCCTGAAGCCGGCCTGCCTGGTGCCGCCAGCGCCGGGAGTGTGCGAGTTCTGGACCTTGAGGCTCTTTCCAGAGGAGGAGGACCTGAGGGACAAGACGGGCCTGGGGGACGTGTCGCTAGAGTTAGACTCGCCCTGGATTCGCTTCTTGGACCCTGTGCTGCGCCAGATGAAGAAAGAGGGCCACCCCGAGTGCCTGTGGAACTTCACGTACCCAGAGTACTGCAAGATGTTCAGCCTGTGCCTTCAAGACCTGCAGGTGAAGGCCAAGGTGGTGCCGTACCAGATGCGCCACTCGGGGGCCTCGATAGACATGGCGAGAAGGTGGAGACGGCTGGCCGACGTGCAGAAGCGCGGGCAGTGGAAGACCAACCGCAGCGTGGTCCGCTACGAGAAGCATGCACGCCTGGCAGCCACGTGGGCGACACTGAGCAGCGCGCGGCAAAACGTGTTCCTGGTCTGCGAGGCTCAGCTCGCGGACATCATTTTGGGGCGCGCCTCGCCGGTCGACTTGCGGGAGCTCGACCACGCCTAACGGGCCAGTGCCTAGCCGACTGCTTCAGTGGCAAAGGAGGCGTGGGGCGTGCTGCAATGGTGATGGGCGTGCCAGCCAGATTCTGGGACACGCTGCACGGGCCAGGCGGCGACCTGCTCCGACGGAAGGTCCTGCGTGGGCTGTGCTCGGACATTGCCGCTGGCCGTGTCTTAGCTGTGATGCTGGCACCGCCCTGTGGGCCCTGGACCACTGCTGCGGACCGTGTGGGGGCCATCCGCTCGGCATCGCAGCCCTGGGGACTCCCGCCACATCTTTTGAATACGAAGCAGCTTGCTCGCCTGGCGCTTGGCAATAAGACCATGCGTGCTGCGCTGTCTATCATCAGATGTTGTGAGAAATTCAGAGTTCCTTGCATACTCGAACATCCTGTGAATTCACGCGTGTTTGTCGCGAGAGAGGTTCAGGGGTTTATAGATCGGGGGGCCAACGTAAGATGTCTCGACCAGTGTCAGGAGGGTGCTCGTTGGCGCAAGCGGACGCGATTTTTGTGTCTGAACATAGATATCCAGGATAGTAGCTGTCTCGATCGACGGTGTGCCCAGATCAACGGAATCTGTAACAAGTCTGGCCGTCAACACATTGTGCTTGAGGGCAACGCCCCGAATGGTGCGAAATGGACCGCTATCGCTGCTGCCTATCCGCCTGCCCTCAATAGGAAGCTTGCCAAAGTCCTCTTGAGTGAATGGCGCGCGTCTTTATATAATCGCCCTTGCCCGCCCACCCAGTAAACATTCTTGGGAACGGCTTGGGTTGATGGTGCCTCACAGCTGAGCGCCAAGACGCGCAGCCGTTCGTTCATCGGAGTCCCCGCCTTGAAAAGATCTCGGGACGTCCTGGTTTGTGCTTGCACGTGAAGGAAGTCAAGAGGGGTTTTCATTATGTCGCCCCTTTGGCTCTCTCACTTGCTTCACTTAGCTTCTCTGGTCCCCCGCCCCCCCGAACCCTCTCTAGCATGCGTGACACATGCTCAGTCTCATTTTTCTCTTTGAGTTGATGGTGCCTCACAGCTGAGCGCCAAGACGCGCAGCCGTTCGTTCATCGGAGTCCCCGCCTTGAAAAGATCTCGGGACGTCCAAATCCTTCAACAACCTTAGGAACATCAGTGTTTTTTTTTTTACCTTTTCTGGCCTTCCTGGAGGCCCTCTTGGAGGCCTCTTGGGCCGTCTTGGGCCAGCTTCGAGCCAACTTCGGCCATCTTGGTGGGCTCCTGGCCCGTCTGACGCCGTCGGGAGCCGTCTTGGGGGCCTCTCTGAACCGGCTTGGGGCCCTCTTGGGGCGCTTCGGGGCCGGCTTGGAGGCCATCTTGGGCGTCTTGGAGGCCTCTTGGCCCGTCTTGGGGCCCTCTTGGGGCCGTCTTGGGGGCCTCTTGTTGGGCCGTCATGGGGTCATCTTGGAGGCCTCGTGGGTGCTCTGGGGGCGATCTTGGGGGCTTCTTGGGCCGTCTTGGACAGCGGGAAGGCTTAAAAGAAGCATATGTCAAAACCATTAAAAGAAACCAATGGGACATCAATGATTTTGGCCTCTTCGGGCTCTCCTGGGGGACCTCTTGGCACCCTCTTGGGTTAGCTTGACGCCATCTTGGAGCCATCTTGGCCCGCTTTGAGGCTTCTTGGACGATTTAGAAGGCATCTTGGACCCTCTTGGGCCGTCTTGGAGGCCATCGTGGACCATCTTTGGCGAACTTGAAGGCCATCCTGGGCCATCTTGGCCGTCTTGGAGACCATCTTGAGCCAACTTGGGGCAACAAAGGCATCGACGGATGCGTTTTGAGATCCTTCCTGGGACGCCAGCGGGACGCGCTGGAGCCCCAGGGCGAGTTCTTCTGGAAAAGAACCAAAACCAAAACCGAATTCATCTAGCACGCCAGGCACCCCTGCGATGAATCGACAGGGGGCGGCGGATCTGATGGCCTTCGGCTCATCCCGCCACCGTGCTTGGGTTGTAGGTCTGAAGCCACGTGGATGTTCGTTGGGATCTCGTGGGGGCATCTCAGGGGTCTCTTGGAGGCAGTTTGGAGGCCGCTTGAGGGCCACTGGAGCTCAGCTACCTCCAAAGCCTCGAAGAAACCCTTGAGTGCGAGCATTCTTTGGGAAGAATCGGGAAAAACGAAACCGGTGACAAAAACGGCCTTGTCGTTGCCAGGGCCCGCTGAGAGGCTCTGGCACGCCCGCTTGGCGCGCCCGGCGAAAAAGCTCGCGAGCCGAGGCCGTTGGCAGCTCGAGGGCGCTGGGCCTGACCTTGACCCTCCTCCTCCGCATTGCTTCCTGCAGTGGGGGTCCATGCCAACAGACACCCTGCTTGCCTCCAGGGTGCCCTGGGTTTCTTGGGTTTCGATGGTTTTGCTGAGGGAAGGCGCGACGTTCGCACACCAAATATCAGTGGACGTCCTGGGGTCTCAGGATTGGGTTTTTTGTGGAAGGTTTCTTGTGGTCGGGCCTCCACTGTCCCCCCCCCCCCCTCTGGCGTCAGAGGCCGTGGGGAGCTCGCATCGAATCACGAGGCCAGAGTCCCTGGAGCGCGCCCAGCACCAGTTCGCCAGGATTTGGGGCACGCTGACCGGGTTCCACCTCGTCTGACCTCCCCCTCTTCCTCCTCGTCCTCCTCCTCCGTCCGTTGCCGTGTTTCGCACGCCCGTTGTTTCGCCCAATCATCTCCGCTTCACCCTGTTGCCAACGCACCTCTGACGCGCACGGCTTCTTGCTTGCTTGCCTGCCTGGCCGTCGTCGTCGTCGTCGTCGTCGTCGTCGTCGTCGTCGTCGTCGTCGTCGTCGTCGTCGTCGTCGTCGTCGTCATTGCTTCTCCTCCTCCTCCTCCTCCTCCTCCTCCTCCTCCTCCTCCTCCTCCTCCTCCTCCCGTGGGCGCCAGTGGCCTGGATTTGCATGCCCTGGGCTGCGCGGGCAGTCCCCCTGCGTGGCGAGGGGGTAGGCCACCACGTCGGCCTTCGCGGAGGCCGCGGCCCACGGTGGGCCCGCCGCGCGTTGCCGCGGCCTGCTCCGCGCGGGGTCGGGATCCGACCCCCCCCGTGGAGGCGCGCTTTCCTCCTTCTCCTCCTCCTCCTCCTCCTCCCCTCCTCTGCCTCCTCCTCCTCTCCTCCTCCGCCTCCTCTCCTCCTCCTCCTCCTCCTCCTCCTCCTCCTCCTCCCTCCTCCTCTCCTCCTCCTCCTCCTCCTCCTCCTCCTCCCCTCTCCTCCTCCTCCTCCTCCTCCTCCTCCTCCTCCTCCTCCCCTCCTCCTCCTCCTCCTCCTCCTCCTCCTCCTCCTCCTCCTCCTCCTCCTCCTCCTCCTCCTCCTCCTCATTCTCCTCCTCATTCCTCCTTCTCCTCCTTTTCCTCCTCCTCCTCCTTTTCCTCCTCCTCCTCCTCCTCCTCCTCCTCCTCCTCCTCCTCCACCTCCTCCTCCCTCCGCCTCCGCCTCCGTCTCCGCCTCCTCCTCCTCCTCCTCCTCCTCCTCCTCCCGCCCCCCTGTGGGTAGGGTGCGCCCGTTCCCCGTCGCTCCCTCTGGGGGGATGCGTCCTGTCGCAGGCCTGCAGGTGGCCTGTGGCCCTCCACCCGGGTTCCGAGAGAGAAGCCCTCGGGACGGGCGCACGCCCCCTGCGGGTCGCTGCCGGGGGGCCACCGTCCGCCCCGCCCCGCCCCAGTGGCCACGCATCTCAAAGCGGGGTGCTTTACGGGGCTGCGGGGGCAGGGGTACCCATCGGTCGTTGAGATAGGGTATTTTTGGATTCCCAGATTCCGATCTACTTTGAGCGCCTTCCTTCTTCAATGATCGAGTGGCTTCACCTTTTCCGTCCTCCTTGGGGGGCGGGCGGACACCGAGTCTATTTTCAACGCCTTCCTACTTCATGTTTCTACCTACTTCTTACGACCGATTGGTATGGGGGGAGGGAGGAGGCGGAGGAGGGAGGGGGCGGGGAGGGAAGGAGGGGAGGCTCCATGGTGTTTCCGTCGTCCGATATCCCGTGACTCCTGGCCGCCGCCCTGTCGACTCGCCCCCGCCCTGGTCCGGGTCCTTCATACTAGCAGGGCACCAGGCCACTCTGGATGGATGGCAGTCTTACGGTCTCATGACCGCAAGGGGTGCTAAGAATCTTCTGCAGTGTTGTGGTCAAACGCCTCTGCATGTTGCGTGGATGAACGAGCGAGGGAACCTGTGAGCGAGCGAATTGCGTGACCGAGGATGAGGCTCTACCTCCTCGTTGGGCTGTATTTCCCAGCCTGGCCATCTGCCGATCCAGTGCCAGAGCCCTCCGCGTGCTTGCCTGTGGGTTTGGAAGCTATTTGCGTCAGTCTGTGCGAATGTGCAACGGTGGGGATGCGGAGCGTACTGGGGGCCTGTGCTGATGGGACCCTCGGAGGCTCCTGACCGTTGATGGTGACAGTGCGAAGATGCACCAAGAAGGACTCGACGCCCCCTCCGACGACCCGCACGATCACCTGGGCTGGACAATGGCGTACACACGAGCAGCGGAACGTATAGCCGTACCAGCGAAACAGCGGTGCTTGAATGCTTACCCCCACCTCGTTACAATATCCCCCGGCGCCGACCCGAATGCTCGTCTCTCGCCACGGCTACAAGCAGTCCGACAGCATGCGATGGACCTTGCCCACAACGCCGTCACGACAGACCTTGTAGCCTTACAACGACAGGAGGCCGATATCAACTCTGGGGATTACGAGCAGCAGAAATCCCACATCCTCACGAAGCTCCGCTGCCTGCAGCCAGGATGCAACACCGCCATCGGAGCAATCCAAACCCCAGACGGTAATCTAGCACGCACGCCCCACGACATCGCGCAGGAGCTTGGGAAACATTGGAGCCGAATATTCACGCGACAACCGGCCAACTCTCACATTTTACAGCGCTGGATTGCGTCCCTCCCAGCCTTCCTGCCGACCCCCGCCCAAACGCCGACGGGAGACGCCGCCCAGACCCGCTCTGCCACTGCAAGCCTGCAACCCACCGACCCACGACCACGACCACGCCCCGGCCGCCCACGTCGCCACTACGCCCGTCCACCCCTTGACGCATCCCCAGACAAGTGGGCATTAAGAGAGGAAGACGTGGAGTCCGCGATAAAACACTCGGGCAACAGCATGCCAGGCCCCGACGGGATCTCGTACGTCGCTTGGCGGCGAAGCGGCCAGCTCGCCATCAGAGCCTTTTGGGAAGCCGCCGACGCTCTCCAGAGCACCTCCGGGGAGACATTCCTCCACGAACTGAGCGATGCCGACCCCGCTGGCCATGACTTCAATGTGGGAACCCTCGTCTGTTTGGGGAAGAAGAAACTGATGCGTGACCCAACCCACGGTGACGTTTACACGGCTGACAGCACGCGCCCGTTATCCATCGTGAATACAGACAATAGGATCATCTCGAACGCTGCCCAGAGGCGCTGGGAACCTATTATCAATGCATGGGTCGACCTTCCGCTACAAGGCTTCTTACGGCACCGATCTCTATTGAAGACGTTCTCGACGTCGATTTTGCCAGCATGGCCACAGCGCTGCAAAGAGAGTCTGGCGCCATCATCCTCTTCGACTTTGCGTCCGCGTTCCCGTCGCCCTCGCAGGAGTACCTGCACGACATGCTGCGTCATCTGGACCTACCAGCGTCGGCCCGGAGGTTGTGTGAAGCACTTGTACGACAATGGCAGGTGCCAGATTGTGAGTCAAGGAGAGACACTGCCAGGATTTCTCTTGACAGCAGGCGTCCGGCAGGGATGTCCCTTGTCCCTTCTACTGTACGCCATCTGCGCGGAGCTGTTGTTGGACAAGATTCAAGCGACTTGCCGAGGCATCCTGGTTCGTGCGTATGTGGATGACACCGCCGTTCTTTCGACAAGCCTCTGGGAGGACGCGCCCCGACTGGCGGCCCTGTTCGACGAGCTCGCAGCAATATCTGGATTACGGCTCAATTTGCAGAAGACGGTCGTTATACCTCTATTCGCGTTCCCGCTCCGACGGTGCGGTCGCACCTCGACGCGCTGATCCCGGGTTGGTCAACCACCCAATTGGCGTTTGCAGGGGAATATTCGGGCTTTTGTGTGGGACCAGAGGAATTGCTCTGGAATTTGCTCTGGAAGGACCCAGAGGCGAAATTTCGGCAGCGTGCTTCGCTGTGGGCGAACCACCCGCTTGGACTGCACTGCTCAGCACTAGCTTACAACACGTTTGCGATGTCGGTCTTGAGCTTTGTGGCGCAATTCAGCGAGCCGCCGGAGGACGTCTTCAACGTGGAGTTACAATGTAAGCGACGGGCCGCCCCTGGCCCAGGGAATTGGGCAACTCGGGTGGTCCTCTGGTGGCTTCAGCATTCCTACAATTTCCCTGGCGCTTTCCGACGTCTTCGGTTTGCCGCTCAAGCAGCGCAATCACGAGTGCGACTGTGGGGCACGGCCTGCGGCGACCGCCCGGCTGACCCAGGCACCCCTCTGGACTTCCACCTCTCCCGCGGCCGCGCGCGCCCCCCCTACCCTTGCCGACCCGTCGCCCCACGCCCCCTACACCGCCAATTTCAGCTGCACTTTCGACCGACGCACCCGGTTCCTCAGATCACTACTGGGGACTTCCGACCGCCCGCAGGAGCGAGCTATTTGAGATCGATGGTTTCAGCCCTCCTACCACCGCCGATTGGCCACCAACTTTTCGAACATGAAGGCGACTTTGGGGGCGCCCGCCGAGTTGTGCCGCTCCGTGGCAGCGACGCGCCCCGCCCCATACACGGAGAAGGATTGGGGCCACATTCGCGCCGTTTCCAAGCCGCTGTGACCGCTCGACTATTGCAGGCGCACGCGCCGCCAGCCGAGCTCCGCGTCAGGCACAAATGCAGACGCTGGGGCCTCAACCTTCCCGACCGCGCCCACATCGCTAACATATTTCCAGTCCGGCTGCGCGCGGGGGAATTGGCACGGCCAGGCAGGTCTTCATCATCTTCGACAACTTCACGCGCTGGTGACCCCGAGGGTACAATCGGCGCTTTTCAGCACAATGTGGAACCGTTGGACCACAGCTCGTCGTTGTCTGCACCTCGCTCGACCCGCGACATTTCGCGAACCTCCATTCTTCAGGAGGGGAAGAAGCGCAGACACAATTAAGCGTCGACTCCCAGGGAGATGTGCGAAAATATGGAAAGTGGGGTGTAAGACAGAAACCCAGAAAATATATGAAAATATGGGGGCTCCTGTTATTTGTGTGTATTTATACGTGTGTCCCAGGGCCCCTGCAATTTTCCCCTGCTGGTGAACCCGTTGGTAGGGGGCCCTCGCGACGATCGCCCTGCTGGTTTATGCGACGTGCAGGTGCGCTAATTTCCAACGATGTGCCCAGGCGCCCTTACCGACAGACGCGCTTCATGACGCAATGACGCACTGGGTCCGTGAAGGCGTTCGGGGCCGCGGTCCCTCCACCCGCGTCCTGGCCCGACGTTGAGTTCCGAGCGCCTCCCATCCACTGCCCCTGGTGCTGCGATGCCACCGGCGCCTCCAGTACCAACGACCGACCCGCGCCGGTCCCGCAGCAACCGACCCACGCAACAACCTCGAACTGGCGTCTCCCATCCCACAGCAGCCGACGCACGTCCACCCTACGCCGACCCACAGCCACCGACCCACCGCATCCCCACAGCAACGGACCCGCGCAACATGCCTGGGCCTCTACCGCCCCGCAGCCAGCCCAGCGCAACAGACCCGCAGCAGAACACCAGCCACCCCGATTCCCGACACAGCTCCGACCCCAGTGTTTGCCCCAGTTCCGACTCCGACATCGACGCGGTGCAGCGAACGTGACAGGGGGCGGACAAATCCAGCCCCCCCCCCCCCCTCACCACATCAAGCACCACGACGTCGAACACCGCGACGTCCTTGCACGCGCAGTTTTGCACGCTAGCCGGGATGAGGAGGATGAGGGGGAGAAGAGCAGAGCAGGACCGCGCGCCAGCTGGGTGGACGCTGGCGTGTCGCCCCTTCCGGGGCAGGACCCGCTGCAGGATGTGGACGGCGAGGTGGGGGGAGGCCTCGGGGGCCGACGTCGGGGCCTCCGAGGCCGCTGCCAGGGCCTCCCCGACCGAAGATCCGATCTCACGCCTCTTCTGTCGACCAGCTCGCCGACTCCCTCGCCGACCATGTCACCGACTCCCGCACCGACCAGTTCACCGACTCCCGCCCCGACCAGGTCACCGATCCTCGCACTGGCCAGCCTGCCGACTCCCTCGCCAACCATTTCACCGCTTCCCGCGCCGACCAGCTCACCGACTCCCGCACCGACCAAGTCACCGACTCGTTCGCCGACCAGCTCGCCGACTCCCTCGTCGACCATATCACCGACTCCCGCGCTGGCCAGCTCGCCGATTCCCTCGCCGACCAGGCCCGATCAGCTCGCCGACTCCCTCGCCGGCCAGCTCACCGACCACTGCGCCGACCAGCTCGCCGTTTTCCTCGCCGACCATATCACCGACTCCCGCACCGACCAGGTCATCGACTCGTGCACCGACCAGCTCGCCGACCCCCTCGCCGACCATATCGCCGACTCGTGCACCGACCAGGTCACAGACTCCCGCACCGACCAGATCATCAACTCCCTCGTCGACCATATCACCGATTCCCGCACCGACCAGCTCACCGACCCCCGCGCCGACCAGATCACCGACTCCCGCACTGACCAGGCCACCGGCTCGTGCGCCGACCAGCTCGCCGATTCCCTCGCCGGTCATGTCACCGACTCCCGCGCCGGCCAGCTCACCGATTCCATCGCCGACCAGGTCGCCGATTCCATCGCCGATCAGCTCGCCGAGTCCCGAGCCAGCTCGCTCGCCGACGCCCGCACCGACCATGTCACCGACGCCCGCGCCGATGCGCAACTGTGGCAGCCAGATCTGGCAGTCACCTCAGATTCTTGGTCAAGCTCCGACCCCGACTCCAGAACTCAGTGCAAGACCCGGGTGCGGGACGTTGCGGACATACTTGTGCCTCGGTGCCCGTTTCCAGACGCCTTTCGGCCTCCGCCCACCCCGGGAACGGCAACCAACACCCGGGCTATGTCTACTTCGGGATCTATTCGTACGTCCTGTACCTCTTCCTGTCCTACTACTCGTGAGTCCCCGCGTCGCCTTTGCCCCCCGCTGCCCTCTTGTCCCCTTCTTCTCTGCGTCTCTTTCTTCTTCCTCCTCCTCCTTGTGGGGTCCGACACTTGCTGCTCTGCGCATGGGGGGCGTGATTTGTCCGCCCCGGCCGGCGCCTGCGGTAGGAAGGGTTTTCTAATAGTTTTTTTTTTTTTTTTTTTTTTTTTTTTGTTTGTCTGTGTGTGTGTGTTTGTCAACGCGCTGGGTGAGGAAGAAACCGGCTTTCAAATGCATCCGTTTCCGCCAGCGCTGCAGGTTGACGGCGGGGGGCTCTTCGGCCAGTAGGGCGCCGAAAAGAGCCGCAGTTTGTTGTTTAGATGCTTGCACTGGGAACTGCGTGGAGGATGGCGCCAGGGGAAGTGCGCACAGGAAATGGAAAAAAAACGGAACAATTGCTGACGATGCTGAGGTCGTGCACTATCCTGCTCGGGCTGGCTTGTTTTATAGAGCGCTCTGGCAGGAGATAGGGGCGCGGTGATGGGTTTGGACGTCATGCTTTTGTGAGTCGTCATGGGGTGAGGGCAGGGAGTTAGAGGAGGATGAGGAGGATTAGTAGGATGACGTTGCAGATAATGAAGGCGATGCTGATACTTAGAAGGTTGATAGCGATGATGGCCAGAACTTCGTCTTACATTTTTCATGTCCAGGGATGATGGAATCTGAATCCTGGAATCTGGTTCACTGATTGTGGTGGTTACGGAATGGGCCGCGGGAGTATGATCGCGTCCCGTTGTCAGCCGAACAAATATGGTGATACATAGTTCGCAAATCTCCGCAGGGACGACGTTTTCGGCATAACACCTCGAATCAACATATCAACGCCTTCCAGGCTGTGCTCAAGAATGCGTCGCCGTCGTCGTCGTCGTCGTTGTCGTCGTCGTCCACGGCGGCCCCGCGCATCACCCCCACCATGGGGCATCCGCATCGCGCGCGCGCGTCGTCGGCCCTGTCGCCATCGTCGTCGTCGACTACAGCGGGTCCACGCAGGCCACCTCCCATAGGGCATATTGTTCTGCAGGGGGTAGGGGGATGGGGTGGAGAAGAAGGAGGAACCGTTGTCGCCCGCATTCGCCGCTCGTTCCCCCTGTTCGTTTCCCATTTGTAGCCATCCACGCTGGCACGGCCCGCCAGCTGTGAGGCGCCTGTTTCTCGTGCCTGGACCCTCTCCTGTCTGCAGCCATTGTGGCCCATTCGCCCCGCTGTAGCGGAAGCGCTGCTGTCCCCCCGCTGAAGTGGCGCCGCTCGCGTCGCGTCGGTCGCCCTCCAGCTGGCGGCCGGGTCTCGGCGCTAATCACCGGTGCCGCCGTGGTGCGCTTCGACTTGTCGGGCGCCCTCCCGCGATTTGCGCGAGCAGGGGCACTTATTTTTAATTGCGCGTCTGTTTGTTATCGTTAATCACACGTTGACATTAACTTTGTTCACCTCCTTTCCAATGTCCTCCCTCCTTAGCTCGTCCCCTGGGGCGCCCTCCCTTTCTCTCTGTCTCTCTTTCCCCCCTCCTCCATTTCTTCCCCTCCGTTTGGCCAGGCGGGCGATGGTTTCAATGCGGGCATGGACAGTACAGCAGCGCCCCTCTCCCCCGAAGTGTGCTGTCCATCGCCGCCCTGTCTCCTTTCCGTCCTTTTCCACCTGCCCTTCCGTCCCCTCCCCGCGCTTTGGCATCTCTGGTCCGCCCCCTTTCCCCCTCCCAATCCCTCTCCCGTTCTTTCCCCCGACACTCTCGACGTGCTTGTCCCCGTTCTCATCTCTTCCTCCCCCCTCTGCATGTCCGCGTCTTCTCCTTCCTCCTCCCCCCATCCCACTTTGTACAATTACACCGTATGAGTACTACTCTCCTCTTTTCCTTGATGACGTGTGGAAAATGTTCGGCCCCCCTCCGCGTATTGTTTTTTACGCATCGGACTCATTTTTATTTGGTTTAGAAACTGCAAGATATTTCACATAAAAAAGAAGAAGCACATTTAAGTTTTGTCATGTAAACGTATATATGTATATATACAGAAAAGAGAATTGTCCCCCGCTGGCGCGCTAGCCTCATTTGCGGGCTTTCGCTCGTTCAGAGTCGTGCTCCCGAAACTCCAAACATCGGAAACCCGAAGCGAGAGAATCGAAACCGAAAAACGGCCCCGAAACGCGGAACCCCCCAAACTGGAAATCCGAAGCCAGAAAACCTAAACCCGAATGCCAGCCGAAACGCGGAATCCAACTATTCGAATTTCGAATCCAGAAAACCGAAACCCGAAAACTGGGCCCGAATCGCGGAACCCAGCGACGCAGTGTTTGCTACGCAGTATTTTCTACGTAGCGTTTTTTACGCAGTGTTTTCTACGTGGTGTTGTGCGCTCCGTGTTTTGGCAGGTGCTTTCAAATAGTCGTTCTTGGAATCGCGCGCTTCCGCTTGTGGTAGAGGGAACGTGATGGGAGGTGTTCACAACGCCCCAATGCAGCGTGTTCCACGCAGTGTTTTCTACGCAGTGTTTTCTACGTGTTGGAGGCGCGCGCTTGTGGTAGAGTGGGCGTGAATGGAGGTGTTCACAAACCGGAACGCAGCGTGTTCCACGCAGTGTTTTCTACGCAGTGTTTTCTACACAATACGCAGTGTTTTCTACGCAGTGTTTTCCACGCGGTGTTTTCTACGCGCTTGCCAGCAAACACACACACACACAAACACCGCGTTGAAAAGAACACACGGCGTGACAAAAACATTGCGTACACGAAAACAATGCGTACAACAAACACTCCTTGAACAAGCATTGCGCCAACAAAACAAACAAACACTGCGCAGAAGACGCTGCGCAGAAATAGTTGCGTGTAACACGTTGCGTCTGGGCTTTGTCAGCACCTCCCACCACGTCCACATTGTCCATGCACAAGCGCGCCTTCAAGAAAGATGACTGGACGGCGCTTATTGAAATGCAAAGCGGAAGCCACCACGCCGGAAACATTGCATACAAAACAGTGCGCAGAAAGCACTGCGTGGAACACGCTGTGTTAGGGCTTCGTCTGCACCTCTCATCAGGTTCACGTGCGCTCTATCACAAAACGCGCGCCTTCAATAACGATGATTTAGAGGCGCTTGCCAAACACACACACACACGCACACAAGTGTACAACACTGCGGAGAAATCACAGCGTCGATTTTCTACGGAAAACTACAGCGTAAAACCACGGCGGGCAAACAACTGCGTACAAAACGTTGCGCCCAACAAAGCACAGCGAAACAAAACACTTGCGCAGAACACACTGCGTAATAATCATTGCGCCGAGAACACTGCGTTAAAAACAACACTGCGTAGAGGACACCGCGCAGGCAAATTCAACGAACAAATTGGAGGACCAACCCTCCGATAAGGCTCCGCGTGCCCATCGCGGGGGCCTTTCTTGCTGCAGAGGGACACCCAGTCCACGGCGCGGTAGTCTCGTGGCTTCTCTGTTCGTCCCCTCCACCCGGGCGAGCGGGCTGGCTTGGCCGCGGCCAATTTGCTGACCGTGAGGGCCGCAGGGCTCGAGACGCTCGCCCCCTGTGCCTCGCGCGAAGGCCTCGAGGCGAAGGGGGCCTTCTAGGGTTCCCCTGTGAGCGCGGCCGCGCGGCAAGCGGCGGCCGCGGCCATGGCGCCTGAGGTCGTGGCTGCGGCCGCGGCCCGCGGCGGCGGCGGAGATCGCGGTGAGGCCGGACACCGGCAGCTGTACACCACCACCCCTCCTGGTCCCAGACCGCCGTTTTCAGCATGTTTTCGCTTGTTTGTTTGCTGTTTTGTTTCCTTTCCCCCTCTGCCCCTCTCTCTCTTTATCTCCGAATTCTGGCCCTTGGGAGGCCCGCTTCGGGCCCGGGGCCAACAAGAAACAATGCGGGATGAACAGCCGGCCTCGGGGGGTGGGGTCGAGGGCTCTGCGCCGCCAGCCATGGCGAGGTCCATCCTGGGCCCTGGGCTGGTGTACAGACCGTCCTGCCTGGGAGGGTCGATTCATCGGTCAGGTGCCCAAGACGGAGCTGTCCAGGAGTGTTGGTGGTGCACTGTTGCCGCGTGTTCACGAGGACAACGGATTCGATTCCAAGCGGAAGTTGATCATCAAGCTATTGGTCATGTGGAGAGACGAAGCTGATTCTTTTTTCTAGAGGTAGCCTTCTCTTTGAGGATGCTTGTCGAAGATTTCGTGGTGCCAGGACCGTGCGCCCAAAACACGTGGCAATCGGACACAAACGATGAGGATTAGGCTGAGCAGGGTAACAAGACGTCGAATAAAAGGAGGACGAGGATTTAGCAAGAGGAGTAGTAGGAGCAGGTCGCGACAGAGGGCGGAGGAGGCGGCCGACGCCGACGATGACGACGAAGACCACGAGCACGACGACAACGACTATGATGATTACGATAGCGATGATGGTGATGCTGCTGCTGCTGCTGCTGATGATGATGATGATGATGATGATGGTGATAGTGATGATGATAACGAAGATGCTGATGATGGTGGTGATGATGACGATGATATGATGAGTATGTTGATGATGATGCTGATGCTGATGCCGATGCTGATGACGATGAAGATGATGGAGATGACGATGATGATGCTGATGCTGCTGATGGTGATGATGATGCTGATAATGATTATCATGCTGATGACGATGTTGATGACGGTGGTTATGATGATTCTGACGACGATGCTGCTGATGTTTATGATGATGTTGCTGCTGCTGCTGCTGATGATGATGATGATGATGCTGATGCTCATCATCACGACGATTACGATGATGATGAGGAGGAGGAGCATGAGAAATACTATGATGCTGATGATGGTGATGGTGATGGTGATGACGATGATGATGATGATGATGATGATGATGATGATGATGATGATGCGGATGCGGATGATGATGATGCTGATGATGATGATGAGGATGCTGATGATGCTGATGTTGATGCTGATGCGGATGATGATGCTGATGATGCGGCTGCTGATAATGATATTGATTATTTTGTTGATGATGATGATGATGCTGCTGATGATGACGATGATGATGCTGATGATGATGGTGATGATGCTGATGTTGATGCTGATGCTGCTGATGATGATGATGCTGCTGATGATGATGATGCTGATGATGATGATGATGATGATGATGATGATGATGATGGTGATGATGATGATGATGATGATGATGATGATGATGATGATGATGATGATGATGCTGCTGATGATGATGATGATGCTGATGCTGATGCTGATGCTGATGCTGATGATGATGCTGCTGCTGATGATGTTGATGCTGATGCTGATGCTGCTGATGATGATGAGGAGGAGGACGAGGCGGAGGAGGAGGAGGAGGCGGAGGAGGAGGAGGAGGAGGAGGAGGAGAAGGGGCAGGAGGAGGATGGCGAGGCACAGCGAGTATCCAGCTGCCCGCGGCAATCTTCGCGACTGTGCCAGCCCAGTGCCTTGGGTGGCGACTCTTCGAGGGTCGCATAAAGGGGGCCGTAACGCGTGACACTTTGTGTCCCGAGGCGTAGGGGAGCCGTAGCATGGGACACACTCTTCCGCGTCGTGTCGGAGATTTCTTTCTCGTCTTCTGGGTCTTCCTCCCATTCTTCCGTCCTCTCATGCGCCCCTGTTGCGCAGTCTTGGGGGTGACTTGCGCCTCTTTGGGCTGATTGTGGGCCATATTTGGGCCGTCTTGGGGCACTCTTGGTCGTCTTGGGATCTCTTGCGGCCGCGGTGAGGCCGTCTTTGGGCCGTCTTCGGGGCGGCCCTCGGCTCCAACGCTTGTTTGTGTCTCTTCGGAGGCTCTCTTGGGCCAGCTTGGGTCTCTCCCGTGGACGCCCTGAGGCGTCTGGGGCCCCTCTTGGGCTGTCTTGGGGTCGCCCTTGAAGGATTGTCGTGCCGTCGAGGCGGTCCTCTTGGGCCGTCGATGGGGTCATGTTGGAGACCTCTATGGGCGTCTGGTGATGCAGGAGGCCCCTCGAAGGCGAAGCCGCCCGACACTTCGAAGAACCAACGGGAGGTCTATGCTGTTGAACTCTTTCGGGCCTTCCTGTGGGTCATCTTAGGGGCCTCGTTGGGCCGTGTAGAGGCCACCTTGTGCGCCTGTGGGCCCTGTTGGGCCGTCTTGGAGGCACTTTGGGTCATCCTGGCGGCCGTGGTTGCTTGCCTCCGCCGTCTTGGAAGCTCGGGCGCACGGGCCCACCGTCCTTCACGTTGGATCGTGGCCTCGGGAGCGCGGATCGTTTTGTTGTTTTGCCCCCCCCCCCCCCCCCCCCCCTCCGAACCGTCCCTCTGCTCTGGATGGGTTCTCGTTTTGGTTTTGAGCACTGTGGGCTCCACTCCTTCCTTCCTCCTTCCTCCCCCTCCTCCCCATCCTCCTCCTCATTCTCCTCTTCTTTCTCTCTCTCTCTCTGTCTCTCGTCTCCTCCTCATCCATTTCCTTTTCTCATGGGCAATTCCTTCCTGTCGCACTCCCAGACGTGTTGGTAGGGTGGGCTGGGAGTTGCGCTTGAGTCTTCTCGCCACTCATGGTTCTGAAGCCTGGAAACATGCTTCAGCTTCTCGGATTGGGGGGCGCGGGTGATCTCAGCTTAAAATGTAGCTCTCGCCTCCTTGATGCCGCGCACATTCGCTTTTAATGTTTGCGGCTGGTCAAAGTACGGGGGACAGGTGGTTTTCAACATGTGGCTCTCGCCTTAGCGCGGCGCGCATGCGTGTTACCAGTGTGCAGCCGTTTCACGGATGGAGGGCGGGCGGTTTTCAAAATGTGGCTCTCGCCCGAGCCCTGCGCACATCCGTCTTAACAGTTTGCAGCCGTTGCGGGGAGAACAGGTGGTTTTCAACATGTGGCTCTCGCCCTAACGCTGCCCGTATTCGTTTTAAGAGTTTGTATCAGCTTCAAGGACTCGTATGGTTGAACCCCCAGGAATGGTTGTGGGTTGCCAGGGCGCAGCATTCACGTTGATTCGAGGGCTTGAAGTCCCAGGAACGGTGTTCTGGCACGGGTTAGGATTGTCAGGACGCAGCAGTGACATTCATTCGCGGAGTTGATTTCACAGGAGCGGTATTTTGGCACGAGTCGGGATTCTCAGACGGTTGTCTTCTGGGCCACTGCCCGCAGTTTTAATCCATTCTCCACGCTTCGCCCATCCCCGCCAGCCCATTCGGAAACTCTACCCATGAGAGCTGATGGGACACGGGACGAATCTACACATACAGTGAAACAAAGCGGGCAACCAGGGTCAACAGAGAAGCTTTGAGAGAAGGGGGTGGCATTGGATGGCCTCTTCGGGCCATCCCCGGGGCCCGCGTGGGGGCGATGGAAGGAGGAGGAGGAGGAGGAGGAGGAGGGGAAGGAGGAGAAAGAGGAGGAGCAGGAGGATGATGAGGAGGAGGAGGTGCAGGAGGAGGAGGAGGAGGAGGAGGAGGAGAAGGAGGAGAAACACGACGACGACGACGACGGCGGCGACGACGACGACGACGACGATGACGACGACGACGACGACCACGACCACGACCACCACGACGACGACGACGACGACCACGGCGACGACCACGACGACGACCACGACGACGAGCAAGAGGAGCAAAAGGAAAAGCAAGACGGTGAAGGCGAGGACGAGGAGCATAAGGAGAAGAACAACGAGGACGAGGACGGAGCCCCCAAAATCGCCTCTTCGCGCCCTCTTGGGACTCTTTTGAGGGATCTTGGGGTCCTCTTGGGGCTCTTTTGGGGTTGTCTTGGGGCCCTCTTGGGGCTCTCTTGGGGCCTTTTGGGGCCTTGGAGGGCCTCCTGGGGCCATCCTGGAAGCAATCGATAGAAAAGGGTGTCCTCGATCTTGCCCCCCCCCCCCCACCCCCCTTTGGGGCCATCACACTCGCCTCTTGGGGCGCTCTTGGAGCCCTCTTGGGCCGATCTTAGGCGCTCTTGGGGCAGTCTGGGCCTCTCACGGGCCACTTGAAGCGCAGCAGAAGCCAGACGGCGGGAAGGCAATCATCACTGGTTTTCTGTAGCTTCTGAAGGATTTTGGCTTTGGGGGGGGGGCCAGATGGGGGTTCCGAGAGCACTTTGAACCGTCTTGTGGTCCTCGTCGGCGTCTAGGAGGAATGTCGGAAGCTATCTTCAACCATTGTCGGCCATTTTGAGCCATTTTGAAGGCCGTCTTGGAACATTGGGGCCTCTTGGAGCCATCTTGGGCTATCTTGGGCGCTCTGACCGATCGTGTCCCCCCAAAAACCTCAGGGAGGGGGGGGGTAGACCTCCCTGAAAGGAAGAGGTTTTTGAGAGAGGAAAGAATGAACTCGTTAGACCACCTTAGCCCAACGGGCTGGTTTGATTCTTGGAGGGGCCTACGAAGAGGGAGGTTTGAGTGCAGTACAGCAAAGCTCCCCCCCATAATCCAAACAGCAAGTGTGAAGTTCGTATCTGAGTATACCATGCATGCAGGGAGACAGTCCCAGTCGGGACTCGCTTATCCATCCCATAACCATTCTGGCTCCAGCGCGCTGAGGTGGAAATATCATCTCGAGTCAAGATTGGCAGAGAACGCTTGCGCGTTTCCGCGGATGGTAGCTGAGCGTGGCCGCAGAGGTGTTGCCCTCCTTGTTTTGGCAACCCTCGGTCACGCAGCCGCGAATATAGAGCGGCTCGCCGAGCGCGTGCGGCTCATGGAGGGCGAGGTGACGAGGCGTAGGGGGGGCCTGGCCGAGAGCGCAAACCTTCGGCAGAGGCTGGAAGCGACGGAGCAGCGGCTGGCGGCGGGCATCCTGATCAGGGGCCCTGGCGCTGCAGCGGCCGCAGGAGTTGGTGCAGTTCCGACGGCGAGTCAGCTTCTCAGTTGGCAGATGGTGGACGCGCGCCTCCTGAGCAAGCCTCGCGCCTGTGCCGGCTTGCATTCGGAGTGGAAGACTTGGTCGTTCGACTTCAAGGCTTACGTCTTCGCGGTCCACCCCCGCCTGGAGGGAGCTGATCAACCAAGCGTCGCGGACGGCGGACGTGGTCACGCCGCAGGACGAGACGGACGACCTCCGATGAGTTGGAGGCGGAGCTCAGGACGATCTGCTCAGCGCAGCGCCGCTGGGCAGCGCCCGATTCGTGCGGTGACGCAGTGGTTCCCACGCGTGTGGGCGCCATCGGCAAGGGCAAAGGCAAGCATGGCCAGACAGGCAACGGCACGGGCGATCCCGCGGGAAAAAGCAAGGGGTAGTCCAGTAGTAAGAGGGGCGACTCGAAGGGCAAGGGCCGCGAAACCAGCGGCTGTCACTGTCGCGGGAAGGCAGGCCACTTGGCGGAGGATTGCCGTGCGAAGGTCGACAGTCCAGGAAGGTCGCCGCTCCGACAGGGCCCAAGAGGAGCCAGTCGAGCCTGTCGCAGCTGACGGCTGTCAACCGTCAGGGGGCGAGCTCGGATTCGCAGTCGAGCCTTGCGCTGGCCGTGGGCGTGGCGCACTCGGCAGCGCTCCTGGCGCACCAGGGCCCGCGTCGCGGGGCAGCGTGGACGAGCTCGACGGTCTAGATCGTGAACGTCAACAGGTTCGAGGAGCCACGGAGCGTCCCGAGCGCGCTCGAGGAGTGCTACTGCTGGCAGGCCGGGGTGCTGCACGACCCGGCGCAGTGCGGCGCGCTCCCCGCGACCCTCTGCGAGGCGGTCGAGCGCGACCGCTGCGGACCGAGTTCCAGGTGACGAACGTCGATCGCGCGATCGTGAGCGCGGGCGCCTTCGCCGAGAACGGCCACAATCCGATCTTCGGGAAGGAGCTCTGCATCTTGCTGGAGGAGTCGGGTCAGTGGGTCTCCTCGAGAGGACCGTGGCCAGGTGCAGCGAGGGCGTCAGCGTCCAGCGCGACCGCGAACACGTCGAGATCCTGGTCGGCACCATGCGCAACTTGAGCGTGGGCGAGGGGGGCGTCGCGGCGCGCGTGATCACGCCCTCGTCCAAGACCATCGGGATGGACTGCAGGGAGTCAGCTGACCAGTTCACCGCCGAGTATGCGGCTACCTATCGCAGCATGGCGCCGACGGCGCTGTGCATGGCCCACGACCGCTTCGAGATCCAGCATGCCGTGGTGTACCTTGTGAGGGGCAAGACGGCCCCGACCTGGCATCAGTGGTTTCTACTACAGCGGTTGGCGAGCTACCTGGAGCAACGCCCGCAGCTCGAGGTGTTCTTCGAGTTCCAGCGCGCGAGTGGCTTTGATATCGCTTTCCAAGATCATCCCATGCCTTGTCGCCCATGCAGGTCACGTTCCCACGCAACACGAACACACGTATCAGTGCATGCGTTGCTGCCGGAAAAAAGTGGCTTTCGTTGCCGAGAGGGAAATTGATGAGGTGGTAGAGGTGTTCGCACCTTGCGATTCCGATACTGATGTAGTTGTGAAAAGGTACTGCGTGTCGACGCTGGCGTAACTAGTCGTTGGTCATCATCTGATGGCCTTCGGCCCATCCCGCCGCCGTGCCTCGGCTGTGGGCATGGAGCCTACTGGGTGTTCGTGGGAGCTCGTGGGAGGCCTCTCGAGGGCCTTCGGACAACGATTTGGAAGCCTCTTGGGGGCTGTTTTGGGGCCTCATGGGGCTTCTTTTGGGCCTCATTGGGGCCTTTTGGGGGCCTTTTTGGGGCCTCTTGGGGGACCGCTTGGGGCTTATGGGCGCCTCGTGGGGCATCCTGGGGGCCTTTTGGGGCGGAAGGTCAGTTTGTTTTTTCGGTTCGTGTTATCTTTCTTGGGCCCTTTTTTGGGCCGCCTTGGCTCTTTCTTGAGCTGTCTTGAAGCCCTCTTGGTCCGTCTTGGGGCCCTCTTGGGTCTTCTTGGGGCTCTCTTGGGGGCCGTCTTGGAGGGGTCTTGGGGCCTCCGGGGCCGTCGGGGTGAGTGGGAACATTGAAAAGGCGAGAAGGCCAACAGTTTTTGAAACAGCACATGGAATTCACGGTTTTGCCATCCTGGGACCCTCTTGGGAGGCCTCTTGGAAGCCTCTTGGAGCGTCTTGGCCGGATCTTGGGGGCCTCTTCGGCCCCGTCGCGTCTCCCCGCATGGCTCCCGGGGCCCTCTTTGCACGTCTTGGGGCCCTCTTAGGGCCGAACAGATCACGCGCCACCGTTTCCCAAAACCCAGGGGGTGCGCGCCTAGTTCCAGGAGTTTTGAGGACACGCCCCCGCCGTTGTGAAACCTCTTCGGGGCTCACTCCGGAGAGGAAGAAAACAGCGGATGAGATGGAGGATAAGAGGGGCGACCATGAGGAGGAGGAGGAGGAGGAGGAGGAGGA